>PVIJ01001224.1:0-212316 GCA_004024925.1 Scalopus aquaticus | reverse complement strand
GGGGGAGGGGAGGATAAGGGCACAAAATGGAAGAGAGGAGAATACAGGGGACCATGGAGATGGATCACGGGTGAATTGGTGGTGGGCTGCCCAAGGGGAATACAAAATGTAAAAGACACATATAACAATAAAAAAAAAAATGGAAAAAAAAAATAAAAAGCACGGTTTCAAATAAATACAGCTTGCACAGGCCAATGTAGTTTTAACATTTCTGTGGCATATTTCAAGACAACTGAGAGACAAGGGAATAGAGCAAAGCAAGTCCACTGTAAAGGAAGTCAGAGGTCCCACGTGTATGGTGCTTCTTGCCTCCTTTTTTTTTTTAAAAGATGCGTTTATTTATGCATAGAAGAACCGGGGTGTAGGCCAGAGGTGTGGGGTGATGAGAGGATTCACCAGAGACAGAGTGGGGAGCAAAACAGGTAGATCTACTGAAGTACACTGCTGAGGAGAGCAGCAGGCAAGACAGGAGAGGTCTGTTGTGCCATGTGGAAAGCTCCCTGGCCAGGGATTGAACTCTTGCTCCAGTGGCTGTGGATTGCTTCATAGGCTGATACTTAACCTGTTGCACCGCCAGGGAGGTCCTCGCCTCCTTCTTGCTGACCCTTCACAGTCTTGTGAGTTTCACTTTGCTCTAACAAGTCCTCTTCATTTGGGTGAGGGCCTCCACCCCTCTCTCTACTGGTCCAGCAACTGGATGAGGAAGGATAACAGGTTTCTTCTTTTTACATTTTAGAACAAGGATGGGTTGCATTAGCTCAGTAGTTTCCAAGGCTGAATTCTACTTCAGTGACCTGAAAAGTTTAAAAAAAAATACTAATTCCCCGAACCCTACTCTTAGAAATTCTGACATTTTAATAAAATAGTTTGGTTAAGTTGTATCTTTTATTTCAATAAGTATTTGAAAACCTCAGTTGCTTTAAAAATCTCTCCATGTGGTTTTCTTGTGTGGTCAGAGTGACTGACATCCTGTAACTGGATGGATAATACAACTCCTAATTCTATAGAAAACAAAGCACAAGTTTTAGCTATTCCAGATAAACTCTTGGGGGTTATATTACAAGACGCCACTAGATGGCGCAGGCAATTCTTGGGATGGCGGAGATTCTGGTTATTTGGGATTTTTGCTTCCCGGACGCAATATATGTGAGGCACCCAGTTTAGGAAGCTTTGTGTGTACATGACACTTTACTTCTTTTCTCTGAGCGAAAGGCCCAGAAGGTGAAGCTGTTTTGCTTGACAAGTTGATTGAGAGAGACTCATTAAATAAACGTTCTATCTTCTGAAGGGAGAAACTGAACCCCTGCATAAATATTAGCTCACATTTTTCTTTTTATTATTTCCAGCAGGTGCATGTTCCTTCCCTCCTTTCTGTATTTCTCTCTCC
The DNA here is from genome assembly GCA_004024925.1 of Scalopus aquaticus. Lineage (NCBI taxonomy): Eukaryota > Metazoa > Chordata > Mammalia > Eulipotyphla > Talpidae > Scalopus > Scalopus aquaticus. The sequence continues at coordinate 210,929 of PVIJ01001224.1, read as the reverse complement.
CTCCTTCTTTGTGGGTGGCCTCTCTTTTCCTTCCCCCCCCTTTCTTGTTTTTTTTTTTTTTGCCCCATATTTATAATCAGGTTATAATGAACAAATGATAGGTTCAATTATATTTTGTCACTTTTGCAGCTGATAAAAATTTTCAGAAACCTAAAAATGCTTCAGATAGAGCATTCTTAGGCAGGCTCACCTTTTCAGGTTGCAGTGGGAAATTCTCATTCAGGGGACTTTCTGTGCAATAGCTGCAGCAGAACCACCCAAATCCAGGAAGACAGGAGAATTTGTTGTGCCCTATCAGGGAAAAAACAGTCAAAATCCTCTCCTTTTTTGCAGCATAATTCGGGTGAGGGTCAAAGCTCTGGATGTACATGTAAGTACAGGTTTTGCACAATAATAGGATGTTTGTCTCCACTGCTTTTCACTGGAAGATCTCAAAGCACATTTGCTGCTTTATTCTATTTAGCTGCCTCTTTTCCCTGGGCTGTCAAAATAGGAAGATGTGTTGTGAATTTTTTTTTCCCCAAAGAGATTACATTCCTTCCCTGGCTTTGTTCCAGCCCAGCTGCTTGTCGTTCAGGGAGATTCTACGTTCTTGGTGCCAGGGTATACCACTGTGCTTTCTTCTTCCCTGAGTGACATATACCGGTGGGTCGCTGCCTGAAACAGCAGAGCAAAGCATGGTGTGTGTCCATCCGTGAAGATCTCTCGTTGTTTACTCTTCTCTGGCTTCCATCTGGCAGCATCAGATACCAATCTTGATTAAAAAAACAAAACTAACCAACTAACCAACCCCCCCAAAAAATTATCCCCAACAGTGCAACAAACAAACAAAATATGCAAGAAAAAGCCTTCTTTCTATTAATGGCTAACATTTGTGGAGTGTGTACTGTATGCCAGATACAGTTTTAAACACTTGGCATATATCATTTTATCCCCAGATCAACATCGTGACTTAGGTACTATTTTTCCTGTTTTACAGGTGAGTAAGCTCAGTAAAAGTAGGGTAAAGAAATGTTCGATGTCACACAGCTGGTGAGTAGCTGAACCAAGTTCTGAGCTAGGCAATCTGACATCAGCAACTGTGCTCACTTAACCTACATCCAGATACTTAAATCCTGCATAAATACAGGGTAGATTCTCCAATCAAACTAGGAGAGGGTGTATTCCCTGTTAAAATGTAGCTGTATTTCCTTTGGTAGAAGTTTAAACAGATGCTTCAAGCCCACTTCTTTCCTGTTTTGAAGGACTCCAGTACATTCTAGTATATCTGCTTCTTTTGGTGAGATGATCAAAAGGAGAGAAATTTCCTTCTTTCTTTCCTTTTTTCTGAGATTGGCATCATGTAGTATGTCTGCACAGTTGTAAATTGAGTTTAGAAAGTGAGTAATTGGTAGAGGATCGGTATTTGTTTTTTTGCTGACTCATTTCTGTGTAATCTGCCAAGGGGCAGCATATACAAAATGCTACATAACAAGGCATTGGGGAGGTTCTCCACACTAGCCATACATTACCTTCTTTGGGTCTAGACACATCCAGACCAAGTGTGTTCATGCAGTTTGGGACAAAAAGAGTGCAGACAGTAGTAATTCTCTGAATGAGTTCCTTACACAATAATGGTATTGTAAATGGGGATCTAGAAGAAAGAAACTCATATAATCATTAAGATTTTACAATCCTTTCAACAGACACCATGAGGAGCTTAGCCACTAAAAAGAAAAAAGAAAGACCACAGTCCTTGCTCTAGAGGAATGATAATCTCAACAGGAGAACCCATGAGTCAGTATCACTGTTGCCTCATCAACATCACTGGGAGTTGATGGAGACTCACAACTCTATAAACAGAGCTCAAAGCTTAGAAATAAATTTCCGTCACACTGCTGATCAAGCCTAATGGGACAAGGACTGTATGGTACATGCCTGGAATAACACAAAGGTTTTTAAACTCTATTTCCCCAACCACACAGTTTGAGGGTTGATACCAATTCTTTAGCAAGGAAAGACTATAGATTAAACTGAGACCTTACTGATATCTTTCACAATTTGGGGCTTATAGTACCCTCGCTTTTGGAAATGGCATACATATGCCACTTTGGTATTTTTGACAGACCTATATTTGTACCTCCTTTTGCTAAACAAAATAAATCTGAAGAGGACTTTTGCTTTTATGACATAAAGGTGAAAAGCAAAATAACCTTCAGCATTTGTTTTGCAGCAGCTGTGATAGGAACAGCTTGAACCCAAGTCGTGAGAGTGACACTGCCAAGTGCCTTCCTGGTAACCACTTTATACAAGTGGTGTATTTATAAAATCCTTCCTGTGCTATCTGTTAGTGATATTTTAGGTTTTATGTGTTATTTGGTATGATTTGGTGGGTTATTTTCTGGGCCTGGGAATGTTTAAGATCTTAAAATATAAATTATCATTAATTTTTGCTTTATGTCGTTTTGGCTGATGGAACGTTTCATCAGATGTTCTACTTTCAGAGAGGGGAAATGTATATATCATACCTCACATATTTTTCATTGATACATTGTAGTATTGATGACTTTGAACAAATTTATTCACATCAGTGTAATTCTCCTTGAATTTCTTTAGGTTTTGTTCTATGAGAGTCATTATACCTCAAAGTATACTGAGTTTCAGACACATAATCAGTTGCATTTGGACATCACCAGATGACTTATAAATAGCTCAATTTAAACATTATCAAATCTGAACTTACTATCTTCACCCTAGACCTCTTCATTTTCCTGCATCCATATTTTAGAGAATGACAAAACCAGCTACCTCATTGTTCAAACTTGAAACATGGGTGGTGTTATCATCTACTACTCCCTTTCACCACCTGTCTGATTACTCTTTAGTCCACAGTCTACTATTTCGTGCCTCTTGAGTCAACCTTCTTTTCCTCTTTACCAGTGCCTTTAAGTTCAAGATAGGCCTCTTCGCATATGTATTAGTCTGTCTCCTCTGACCACATTCCCGGATATCCTTCTCTTAAGTAATGATTTTTCTAAAATTCCTTTCAGTCATGTCACACCTCTTGAGCTCCTTCAGTGGTTCTATAAAGCTTTGAGGATGAAGCTAAATCCTCCTTTAGTGCAGGGAGCTCCTGAGGATTTGAACCCTGGCCCCTTTTTACCTTTATACCTCTCTCTCCTCCTTCCCATGCATTTCCTCACATGTCACATCTATCATCGTACAGCTGTTGTCTCTACTAACTACTCTCTGTCCCTCAAAACTCAGCTTATGTCACCTCTTTCAGAAAGCCTTTAAATGATACACTCAGCAGTATTATTGAGACTTTGATTTTTCTTTGCTTTCATGTACTTCATCATTTTTTTGATCTCAAGGTTTTCTTCCCTTTTATGTTACTTATTAAACTATTAGCTTTTTCCTACTATTCTTTGAATCTCTCTGATCTTTATGTTCATGCATAGATTATTACAAGTTCTCTTACACTAAGTTTTACTTTACCCTTTCCATGTCCCTACTTTATTTCTCTACATATTTTTTTCTACAATGTTTTATGGACGAAAAGATGTTTTATACATTTTATTAACGACACTAACCTAAAGAAAATCCAGGAACAAATGCATTGAACTTTTCTACCTAATTCCTTGAATTTAGTCTTTTTGCTATAATAATACTGGCTCAGCAGTTAAAGGTACGGCTATATCAAAGATTAGTATAATCTATTGGTGCATAATCTTCAAAGAGAGTCTTGAGGTCTCCAAACCAGAGAACCAACATAGGGATGGGTCAGAAGTCCACAGTGGACTCATGAATTATTGTAAAGGTTTCTATTTGTAAGTGATAAGACAGGTAGAGCAAGAGCAGCCCCATTCATAAATTTGGTCTGGGTCAGATCCAATTTAAAGATATTAACCAATGGAAGTGTAAGTTGCAATTGTTAGTGGCCTTGAACTGCCCCACCTTGGATCCTGGGAAATCAATGTGGCTTTGTTCAGCAGTGACTGCCTGAAAGGATCATAAATCAGGAGCTTCCATAAGAACCCTTTATTGTCAAGGTAATGGCAAAGAAAAATGATAGCAGTTACTTCATTTATACAGCTTAGTCTTTTTCTTTCTCATTGATGTTTCTTCCAATTTTCTTCTCCCCCCCTTTTTGGTATCTGATTAGTAGGAACATATAGCTACTGGGTTTTTTGAGGACAATATGTCATATAAAAGAGCATACAGTTTTTACAAATATGTGTTAACTGATTTCATTTTTTGAAACTCATCCATGTTATGCTATATTTTAAACTGGTCAACCAAGTGGTTATCCAGAGTGAGAGTTTTGCATGTTGATAATAAGCTACCTATTCATCTTTGCTATTATGATTATACATATACTGCTGTTCATGTAACTAATATTTATTTGCCCCATAAGTAGTGATTGGTAACCTTAGAAGGTTATGATAGCTTAATTTCCGCCAGTGTGACTCCTTGTACTTGTGACGCTGACACACTGATGGGCTGTGAGATCTTTTGTGTCTTACAAGTCATTTGTCATTAGTTCATTGTTAAGGTACAAAAGATTGTGAATGATTTTCTGTTGTACAAATTAGACCAAATTCACAGTGATTCCTATAATGATGCTTTTACTACCACTACTTTCTTCAGTGGAAGAAATAATACTGCTAGAGTCATTGTCTTAGATTTTATGCTAAGTGCTTATTATTGCTCAATATCTCTTCTCTGCATTTTCCTTCGTAAAAGGAAGCCATAATTTTTAGCTGCGTACATGAGTGATCAGAACAAAGGTTCTATTTCCCAGCCATTCTTGTACACAGGTGTGGTCATTGACTATAGTTTGGCCGACGGGATGAAGGTAGAAATGGGATGCACACATATACAACATGTCTCTAAAGGCAGAAGACTGCTCTGTTTCCTTTTTACCCTTTTCTATTGATTCTAAAATGGTTATGCAGACTGACATCCCAGCGACTGTCTTGCACCATGAGATAAATTTAGGAAAAGTTGCTACATAAGAGCTGGTCTCTGTGTATAACCTACAACCAGTCAAATTTCTGGATTTCTGTACAGCCCAATACAGCCCACCTTCTAGAATTAGTAAATGTCAGAATGATGTTTCTATCTTGTTTAAATTTCAAGTACTTTTTAATGAACCTAATTCTCATTTTTATAAGAGCCAAAACAAAATAAAGATTGAGAACTGAAAGTAATGATTACGTGGTTCCTAAATTCTAGGCCAAAACTTCTGTTATCAGAACTTTTCCAACCATGGACTCCTCAAATCTAATAACTCATGTTAAATTTCCCCATTAGCTTTTCCTCAAAATTTGCTCCTATTGTGTTCTTTACCTCTGATAATCCCAAACTAAAACCTGGAAAGTATCTTTAGTTCTCTTCCTTTTCTCACTATTTTGAATCTGTCACAGTCAAAAAGAGCTTCTCCCTGGAGTGGTCTTGCAAAGTCAGAATACGTTCTTTATGGAATATATTGATCACTTTTTGGAGAAAAGTAGTACTAAATTTTTTCTTTTTTGTATACCTACTCCATTTTTCTGCATCATTCATTGTTAATTCTGTCACACCAAATAGAACTACTTTTTAGTAGTTTGATTCAATTTGTAGAGACATAATTGTATTTTGTGCAAGATGGAGCCACTGCTTTGGAAATTACAGGAAGTTATGTTTTCCTCAATAATATAAACAGCATATACATCTAAGTTATTCCTAACATGTTTCATATTCTTTTGAAGCAGTTCTGAAAGTAAAACTGTATGATCTACTTCTCTAGCATAAACTATAAGCGTTGAATTAAGAATGGTATTGTATCTGAAGTTTGAAGTATTGAAGTATATATAATTTCCTTTCCTGGAAAGAGATGCATTAGGAAGTGTTGCAGTTTGGCTTGGGTCTCCTTCTGAATAATGATTGTAGTGGACATCCATCATTATTTGTAGTTGTCCATTATCTTCTAAATGGCCTTTTTGTCTAAGGGAGAAGTGACTTCATCCTAAGTATTTCCTTTCCCACATGGATTTGGAAAAATTTCCAGCATCGCTTGCAGCTGGATTCAGACATGTGATCTCACCAGTCAAATGAATGAGATTTTAGTTCAAAAGTAGGCAACATGAAGCATCAGTGGAATTTGCATTTTTATGAAGCAAGTGTTGGCAGAGGTATTTGGCTTTAGCGAGGGGTAGTGCTATTTGGAAAAGTTCTTTATGAAAAGTGGCATTGGCGCTGGTGATTGTAGTAGTATCGTCAGAAATGAGTGGCAGATGCTGGGCTCAGAAACAACAGCAGCAGCTTAGTTTCCTTCTCAGCCAATTTCTCTGTCTTCCTGTATGCACACCCATAAGCTTACTGCCTACAACAATGTGAGAACTTCAAATTACTATTAATTATTATTATTTACTTATTTACATTTTATCAAATTTCTGATATATTCTTATATCTTAGTTCCAACTAAAATAGTGATGTAAGCTTTGCTTTTGGTTGTGGCTGACTTTATGGAATTTTGATATGTGCTTATAAAACAAATCTACTCTATATATGCCTTGCTGTGTGAGACTCATTGAGATAAAACCTTATTGAGATATAATTGGCACTCAATAAACTACATTTATAAAGTGTTTAATTTGATATGTATTTTACAGGTGAATAGTCGATAAACTTGTCATCACAATCAAGATAATGACATAACCATCATCCCCATAGATTCCTCATATCCTTTTATAATTCCTCTTTTCTGACTTATCAATGGCTGATCTGTTTCAGTCACTATAGATTTGCTTGCATTCTAGAATTTTATATAAATAGAATGTGAATTCTTTTTGCCTAGCTTCTTTCATGAAACAAAGTTATTTTGAGATTCACCCATGTTGTTTTATGTACCAGTAGTTCATTCTTTTCATTGCTTGTGTTTGAGCATTGTTGAACATATTTGATCTATGAGTTTATAGTTTTAATTAAATTTAGAAAATTTCAATCATTATTTCTCAAGTATTTTCCTGTCACCCCTTTGTTCCTCTCCTTCAGGACTACAATCACTCACATCTTAGGGGAAAATAGCTTAGAGAAAAGTAGGTAAAGAATCTAGCAGCTTGTTACATCTTTGTTCATCTGTCAAATTTTTTTTTCTTTTCCTGTTTCATTTTAGAGAGTTTCTATTGACTTTAAGTTCATTGATCTTTTTTATGCAATACCTTGTTTGTTAATCTTACCTAGTGGATTTTTAATTATCAGACATTGCAATTTCATCTCTGTAAGTTCAATTTAATTTTCTAAATATTGTACCTCTGTTTAACTATGTAAACTTATGAAATAAGCTTTAACTTCATTACTGCTATTCTAACTTGTGTGTCAATTTTGATTGATTCATCTTTCTTCACATTATGGGTTATATTTTTCTGTTTCTTAGCTTGCCTGGTAATTTGTGATTGGATGTCAGACATTGGGACTTCATCTTATTGGGTGCTAGACCTGTTTGTATTCCTGTAAATATTTCTGAGCTTAGGTCTAGGATACAGTTTAGTTACTTATTGACAGTAGACCCTTTTGGATTTTATTTGTATGATTTCTTTAGTCAGAACCAGAGTGCTGCTTAGTCTGCATTAATTGTTGTCCACTATTGCAGTAAGACATTTATGATTCTACTGTGTGAATTAAGGTTTTTTTTTTAAATTTGGTTGCTGCTTCCTCTGATCTTTTCAGGTGATTCTTTTCTTAGAACTGGGAAATTTTCATGCAAATAATGAATAGTTGAAGATTCCCCTTTTCAGACTAAAACTGTGAATGCCATGACGGTCTTTTCCTGCTTCTGCTTACTTACAGGAACAGCAGGAAAAACTTATAGTAATGGAACAAAGATATTCCTACCTATAGGAAGGAAGCAAAAAACAAACCTCATCTTTCCTGAGTTGACAAGTTGCATTTCAGAGCACAGGCTGGGAAGAACACTTCTTTTCTCAAAAGCTAATGACATGGATTTTGGCTTCTGTGCCATCAGGTAGCAGCGAGATCAGCAACGCTTTCTCTCTATGTGTCTTACTCCTCTCTTATACTCCATACTGGGAGCTCTAATTGTCTTTGTTTACGTAGATACTCAGCTTCATGTCCTCAAAGGTCAGGACTCCACCTCAGTCCCCATCCCTGAGCTGAGTCTGGAAAGTCTTCAAGACAGTAAGAGGGGCCAATCACAGAGGTCACCTCATTTGCATCCATGTATCTGGGACCTCTCATCTGAAATGGTTGTTTCCTGAATCTTGAAAAGCACTTGATTAATATGCACTATTTGGTTGTTTTGTTTCATTTTATTGGTTGTTTCGTGTAGGAGGGTATATCTTGTTCCTTGACTCCTTTTTAGTCAAACATGAAAGTCTTCCAAGAGCACTATTAAATTGCAATTAACATGCCATAATGTTCATCCATATTAAGTGTAAAGTTTAATGATTTTCAAAAAATTCTCAGAGTAGTGCAGCCATCATCATTACCTATTTTTAGAACATTTCCATCAATTCAAAAGGAATTTGGATCTATTTGTAATCAGTCATCATTGTTCTCATCCCCATCCTAGACAACTTACTATGTTCTGTCTCAGAGAATTGGCCTTATCTGGAAATTTTATCAAAATAGAATCAGAAAATATTTGCATTGACTCCTTTTAGTTAGAATGAGGTTTTGAGGTTTGTCCACATGATAACATTTATTAGCAATTTTTTTTCTGATGTCTGAATGTTCTCTCTTTACATGAGTACATCATATGTCATGTATCCATTCACCAATTGATGGCCATTCGCATATTTTTCACTTTTTTGGTTCTTAAAAATAATGCATCTATGAATATATTTGCATAAGTTTGTATGGACATATGTTTTCTTCAATTTCTGTGGAATGTAGATACCTAGGAATGGAATTTTTGGGTCATGTAGTAAATTTATATTTAAATTTTAAGAAGTTGGTAAACTTATTTCAAAACAGCTGTACCATTTTACATTTCCATCAACAGTGTAGAATGTTACCCATTTCTCTGGTCCTCATCAACACTTGTTATTGCCTCTTTTTCTTTATAGTTTATTCAGTGGGCATCTCATTGTAGTTTTAATTTGCATTTCCCTAGTGGCAATTGATGTTGAGCATCTTTTCATATGCTAGTTAGCCATTTGTAGATCTTCTTTGGGTGAAATACCTATACAAATATTTTTATCCATTTTAAATTGGGTTATTTATTATCTTCTTTCTGTCTCCATTCTTAATATATTGTGGATATGTCTTTTATCAAAACTATGATTTGCAAATATTTTCTTCCAATTTGTGTGGTATCTTTTCACTTTCTTAAAGGTACCCTTAAGTTTTGATGAAGTCCAATTCATCATTTTAAAATTTTTTTTGCATCATGTTTTGGTGTAACTAAGAGTATTATTATTAAAAAAATTCTTTTTCTCCTTAGAGTAGCTAGAGTGGATTTCATTGTTTACAATTAAGAAATCTGACTACTGTAAACATTAAGAAAGAAAAACAAAAGATATCTATTTTTGAATCCAAAATGGGAGCAAGAAACTGAAGAATCACAAAATTTTATTTCAGATAATTATAATTTGTGTTGCTTGCCTTTGCTGTGTAACCAGAGGGTGCTGTTGGCTTAGCTACCAAGGACTTCTTATCTGGATGTATGAAGGTGTTTTGATATAGAACACTCCAGAAAACATAGTGGGTATTTTATGTTGCTTCTTGAGTCCTGGGATCTCATCACTACCTAACATAATTAGAAAGAAAGTATGTCATCATGTTGGTGGTGCCTCAAATAGAAAAAGAGCACCCCAAATTAAAATTTGTATGATAAAATCAAGACTTTAGTTTCTGTGTTCTTGGCAAAAGCTGAAAGTGCTCTTCTAAAAGTGACCATCATTTGGCTTGAGAAAAATAATTTTGAGAAACAGAGGTGAGTAATTAATTCAAGTGACAAAAATTAGTCAGTGGTTAAGATAGCTAATCCATCCATTAAGATACCTTTTAATGTAAACAATTATAGTTCCCCTGGACGCTAACCTCTGAACTAACTTAGCAAAGTGAGTCCTGAATCAGAAGGTGGGAGACCCAGGTTCAAGTCCTCACCCTAAGACCATCCAGCTCTGAGATACAGAACAGGTTGCTTTTCTTACCTGTGCCTCTGCTATGTCATCTCTAGACCAAGCCTGAATTTAATTATGGAGTTCTTTAGGCCGTTTCTAGATCTAATTGTTACTATAATCCTCACCTAAAAATGCCTTTTCTGTTTCAAGCCAGCAGTTCTTATTTTAGGACAGTGAGCTAGATTCTCTCCATTTTAAAGAAGGAAGTTCTTTAAAAGGTAAGCTGGTTGTGGTGTCTGCACATGTGTAAGGAGAGAATGTTCATGTAGGCACATACCAAGTGTTTGGTATTCAGTTCTGCAGTGGGTGTGCTTGAGACTGAGGCAGAGATGGGCTGGAAAGATTGCCATTCCTCTGACCAGCAGTGCTGACCCTTTGCTCTTTACCCAAGTCAAGGGCCTATTGTGTAAAACAAATGTGTGCTTATTGGGGGGGTACCTCAGGCCAAGGGTCAGCTGTACACACAGTTCTGAAGTAAACAAAGTTGCAGTAGTGATTACTATTTGTATATTCCCTGAAGTTTTGGTATGCTGTGTTTGGTGAGGCAGCTTATATAAACATGCTGACTATAGGAGCTATCAGAAAACAGGCATTCCATGAATATTTCTTCCCTTTCTCTCCTTTACTCCTCCCTCTACCTTCCCAGTACCCTTCCCTTAAACATTATTTATCTTTCTTAAGCTTCTGAAACCTTCATATTGTTCTTTGTTTATCCAGTGTTTTCAACAGTCTGTCTCAGGGTTTGCTTCTTTGTTAAAATTTTTGCTCTTACTCAAAATTTACTTTATATATATTTTTTCCTTCTTGGACCTACTAGATGATCAGCTAGTAGACTCAAAAGGTAATTTATTTAGAGATAGACTATTAAATTAATTTTAGTCATATATGCTGAGTGTTTACTGTATGTTAGGCAACAGGATGTACTAGGGAGTAACACAAATAAAAATTCCTGTTTCCATGAAACTCATATTCTAAATAGTGAAAAATAGGGCTATGATTCAATAGAGGATATATATCTTTGCTGTTCCCAAATCTACCTTCTTGTTTCCTGGTACTGGCACTTCAATATTCTGGAAAACATGTCACTCTCCTATGTTAGGCATCTTGGTAGGACAGTACTCAAGTTACTCCAACCTGCCTTAGTCATTTTGTGGACACGTGACCCTCCTGAACTAATCAGGTGATCTGTCAGATTGATTAACAAAGGGATTGAAAATGACTGGATGAATGGCCCTCTGACAAAGGTCATTGGTTTCTGTTTCCTGGAACCTCAGAGTTTTATGAATTCTTTTTGATTCTGAAGGCCTTATCTTTGACAGTTCTTTCTTTAGAAAATCTCCTTTAATGTTTCTTACTTACGTAACTAAGTTTTGTGCTGCTTGGAACCCAGTAATCCTCATTATACTAAAATTGATTAAGTAAGAAGAATCACATTTCTTTAACTCCACTGATTAACTTAAATTCAACTCTCAGTCTCATCCACTGGGTTGGTAGGAAATTAAGTCTAATTTTTATTGGGGGTCCTTTCCTTAAGTGATAAGAATGAAAGAGAATCCTGTTGTCAACAGTCACGTGTCTACATTGGTCATTGTCAAAATAGCATATGTGCCACACCAGGGATGAGGGGACCTTCGATATGGCTGGACACCCCCTGAATTATGGTCACTTTTTATAGGCGCACCATTAAAGCTTTGTAGCTATAGTTTCTCTTAAATGTTGTACTCTTCAGCTAATATTTCTATTGCAAACCTTCCCTCAGAGAGTTAACTTCTGCTGTCTTCTAAGAACAGAAGGCAAACTATCACGTTTGTTCTGTCTTGTTCATTCACCTGTATTCTCTAATACCTTGGATTTTTACTGAACTCAAAGGAACACTTCATGGATTCATTCATTTTTCATGCATTTATTATGTTTTTGTTCAGGTTCTGCGTGAGGCTCTGGAATTACAAAGAAGAGCGTATCACAGAGTCTGATGACTCATAGTCAGGGGAAGGGGTATTGTTTATTGGGGTGGTGGTTAAATAATCACTTTTTTATGGTAGTGATAAATGCAACAATAGAGGTATAAAAATAGGCCTAATGGGAGCACAAAGGCAGCTTTGAGTCTGTTTGGAGGTGTGATCCTGTTTGGGACCAAGACACTGCAGGGTTCTTGGTGTCTCGCAGAAAAATTTAACGAAGCACCATAAAGCCAGTAGCAAAGTTTATTACGAAGAGTCAAGACTGAATGGGGGCAGCCTCAGAAAAGTGGAAAAACTGCGCTAAGCAGTAGAGTGGTAGAGTTTAAAAAATTTTTTCCTCTTGGGCCTCCCTGGTGGTGCAGCGGTTAAGCGCTGAGCTGTTGGAAGCAGCGATGAGAGTTCGATGCCCGGCTGGTCAATGCCCGGCTGGGGAGATTCCCACATGGCACAGCAGACCTCTCCTGCCTAGCCAGCTGCTCCCCTCAGCAGTGTGTTTCCCTCGATCTGCCTGTTCTGCTCCCCACTCTGTCTCTGGCGAACCCTCTCACTGCCCCATGCCTCTGGCCTGTTCCCCAGCTTGTATGCATAAATAAATCAATCTTAAAAAAATATATATATATATGTATTTTTTTCCCCCCTTTCTGGTTGGGAAAGAGTCCCTTTTAATTATTCATGCCTTGCTCCCATCACTCATTTCAAGTCCTGGACTAACTGGAACTCCTGCTCCCTCCTGACTTTTAAGTTTGGGGGAATCTGTAGTTAAAAGATTCTTTCTAGGCCTTCCAGACCTATAAGACCTATTCTGGTCCTTGAAATAAAGCCATAGCCTCATCTAGACTGGGGACTGCAGAGATGCAACTGTGCTCCTCTGGGGGGAAGTGGGAAAGCCGTTGGCCATCCCTAACAATGTCATGGGTGGTTGGCAGCAGAGGATAACTGGGCTGAGTCCAAGGGAACAAATAAAAATTTGCTAATGTACAGATGGAGTACAGGCAATACTTTCCAAAGTAAAATGGAGATGGGGGGGTGGAGCGGTGAGGGGAGCAAGAGAGGGGCACAGGAGGGAGAGAGAGCAAGAGTGAGAGTGAGAATGCACGTGTGTGTGTGTGTGTGTGTGTGTGTGTGTGTGTGAGAGAGAGAGAGAGAGAGAGAGAGAGGGCGCTCGTGAGCTCACCAGAGAGTACAGAGGAGGAGGAACAGGAGGAGGAGGAGGAGGTAGGGGAAGGAGATTGGGAAGGGGAGTTTGGGTGAGAGGAATAGTGGCCTGTGCTAGACAATGCAAATAGTCTGATATGACCAATCACCTGGAATTTAATTATTTAATTATTTAAAATTAATTATTTAATTTTAAAAATAATTTTAATATTTAAATATTAAATTATTTAATTATTTAATTATTTAATTATTTAAAAAACAACTGGGGGCTCAGAGATTAGCATGGCAAAGATGACAAAGAACAAAGTATAGTGAGGTAAAGGATGAGTTTTTTAAATAATGTTCATGAAAATGAAAAATCAGTGTCTGTCCCTTTTGTGTTGCCAACTCAAGAAAGCTACTTAACCCAGTATTCTTATTTGTAAAAGGGAGAAGTTAGCAATATCTCAATTGTAACTTTTGTGTATGGATTCATTAATCCTAGCACAGTGCCTGCTACCTAGCAGAATTGAAGAAACCTTTTTCTCTTTTCCCTCCCTACACACCCTAAAATTTATCAAAAAAGTCATAAAGCTTAAGGTCAAAGATAAAATGTGCATGGTGGATGTATTTGGGAGGTTGTGAGAAATTGATTGAAAAGAGAGGATGCAGCTGGATTAAAGGGAGCTTTTGAAACTGGGTGAAAGCTTTTGTGATTTTAAGTCATCAGCTTAAATATTATATAATTTCAAGTAAAGTATTAAAATGAAAACAATAAACTGACAAATTGCTACAATGCCATCACCTAAATAATCAATATTGATATTTATCCATGATACTACTATTTGGAACGGCAAAAATTTTTACTAATTTTAAGTTTAATAGAAATATTACAGATGAGATTTTTACCTTAGAATTTTTATTAAAGATTAAGCCATGATATTTCCCAGTTATTCTATAGACTGCTCTCCCCTCCCCTATTCTGCCTACCTTCTCTCTTTTCTTATCATCTTTGATAGCTTGTTGTTTTTCTCTACACCTATTTTTCTATGCTCATGTAATAGTATACAAACAAAAACATGCTAATTAATTATTCGTTTTCCTAAAAATAGAATAAACATATACATTATTGTAACATTTTTGTATGAAAATAATCAGAACGTCCAACTGGAGGTTTCCCATCATATGAATTTCCCATATTTTACACATATTGAAAAAAATGACAGAATCTTTAGATCTATAAGAGATCATTAGAAATCACCTAGTCTAGTGGTTTCCAAAGATAGATTTCCACCCTTCAATTGGTTTTCTAGTGGATAGAGATTCTGAAATAGGAGAAATGTTAAAAGCTGAATTAAAGATTAGTCTGGCAGCAGTGGTGCAGAGGAGCAAATTTAAGGCCATCTTTTAGGTCTGAACATTAATGTTATTTCTTCAGGAAAGGGTTCCCTGGCACACCTGGCCAGTGTGAGTCACCCTCTTCTATGTCTTAAAAGAGTCTTCTGTTTTTTCTGTGTTACAATCATTTGTATATTAATACATTATTGTTATTAATAAACTAAATATTGTCCATTTTCTGTGTTCTTTATATCTCCATTTTCTAATATTAAGTGCGTGAGAAATTAAAAAAAAAGGACTCAAAAGTCAAGAAGTGAGTAGGGAATTTGTGTGGGAGCAATTTAACAGCTGCTCAAACTTGATGCTGTGGGGTGGAAAGAGGGATGAGAGTGTGTGACGAGAAGGTTGCATCAAAGACTCAGACTCTTTCCCTTGTCAGTTTGTGCTAAGGTCACCCTCCTTATCATTTTAGAACACATGCTAGTTTTTTTGTTACTCTCAGAATTGAGTTAACTCTTGGTAAAAGATTCATAGCAACCAAATGTATAGAGATATTGTCCATTTCAAATAGGGACTGTCTCTTTAAAGTGTTTAAAGCCACCTTTGCCTATAATGAGGTGTATATGGAATTGAAGTCATTCTTGGTTGATTGTTTAGTGGGTATATAATTAGAACAAAAGAGAGGTGGTCATCTTGAGACATAGCCTATCTAGGTTCCCATGTGATCAGATAAAACCGTTTTACCCCCTCAGCAAAAAATCAGAAAGATTGTGGTCTCTGGTGTACACAGTATTACTTTACTCTCCCTTTAAAAAAGGCTTCAACATTGACTTCCACTTAATATTCATGATTTCTTTACCTGTGTCCAAAGCACTGACTAAAATTTAGCCAAATAGTATACATCTGGGACACATTCTATCTCCTGTTATGCTTTGTTGATTTATCTTGCAATCTTATTTTTCTTTGTTATATGTCAGGTTCTTCTGGTTGCAAACAAGAGAAATCACTCAATTGAAAAAAAAAAAAGGTAATACGTTGGAAATACACAAAGGTTGTGGAAAGAGGAGAAGGATGAGTTTAGCAATAGTGCCTCGGGAAAGTAGGGGTGGTGTCAGCTCTGGGGACACAGTGGTGACCCTGTGGTGCCATTTCTGCTGTATTCACTGTTCTCTTCTGCATTTGGCCCCATTCATGGGTGTGAGGAGGCACACTCATTCTATTTACCTCTGACTACTATAGATAAAGGTCAAGGAATCTGAAATCAGGTGTGCTTCGTAGTAGTAACTGAGGGGAAACACCATTATGGGATTCATTCCTCAGGAAAATTTGACAGACATAGTGGCTAACAAATATGGGATAGGAGGAAAGAGGATATTTCATAGAAAATGTTAACTTTTACAGTCTAGGTGACTGGGAAAAGAATGATGTCATGAGAAAATCTGTAATGTGAGTGATTTCTTTTGGGAGGGGGAGGAAGGAATATTACAAGTTTGCCTTTATGTATATTTGAATTTATTATGATTGTTAGATGTCCAAGTTAAGAATTTTAAAGGGAGTTGTAATGAAGGGAAGACTGGAAATACTGAATCAGATGTTGTCTAGCCACGGGATTGCATGAATGATCCCTGAGGTTATGTTTGTACATCTCTGGTCTTCTCATTTCCTTGAACATAGGAACCATGATTCCATCATTTTCAGTCTCCAAAGGTGTAGGAGTTAGCAGGGCCACAAGAAACCATTGTGACATTAAATTGAAGTCTAGAGAATAAGGAGTGAAGGAACTTCCACTTTATCCTGGAAATAGTTCACATCTTTATCTTCGTTTTTAAGGTTCTGCCAGAATAAACCTATTTTAGAGGCTGCCTATTTCAATAACCAGAGTTCATCTACACCACTTATTTTCTCTGTTTTCAGGTTAATATGTCCAGGGAAGGATTTTTTTCCATTTTCCTTCTCTTGGTGAGTAGGTGTATTGCATTTCAGAAGCTTAAGTCTTAAACATTAGTATCAAGCAAAAACAGTGAGAGACATTTTAGTCCACGTTTTCCTTTGATTCTGACAAAAAAGGAAAATAGAAGATAGTGTTGCAGAATGATTTTGCTTAATCTTCACTGCTTAATCAATACTTACACCAGAAGCAAGAGAAAGAATGTCACCCTTCACACTGGAAGTAGAAACTAGGTAAGACACCGTGGTAATGAGCGACAGGATAGTGAAGATGGATGCGGATGGATAAAATACAGACTTTATTTGGTTTCATCTTAACTGCATTTATTCTATCCCCATTTCATTATCCATTCATTGCTCTATGTCAGTTCAATTGTATTCTATTTCAATGTGAGATATACACACACTATAGTGCTAGACGTTTTCATTCAAAAGAACTTTCAGATCTTGTCAGCAGCTAAATCTTCTCTTCTTAATGGAATGCAAGTTTCCTATAATGAATCTTTGTGATTTTTAAGTGCCTAAATTTTAAAAAACTTGTAGACTTAAACATTTTATTTATAATATAGTACTATAATATCTTGATAAAGATTACCACTTTATAATTAATTCCATAATGGGAAGATTGATACTGAAGACAATCAAGTGACCTGCATAAAGGTATGAGGTCAGTTATCTAAAAGTTGGGCAAGATTATTAAATTCCTTTGCTAAGTGGGTTGCTATGAGTGAAACACAGTTTTTGATGGGTGAAATTATTGGAGTTTGTTTTTTTTTAATGTTTTAGACTCTTCTGATCTGAAATCATGTTTGGGGAAAATGCTAACACTTTGCTTTTTAAATGTCATCTATTTTTAATAAAATAGTTTGCAAATTTTTTTCTTCTACCCTCAATTATAAAATAAAATCATTTACTCTTATCAACCAAATCCTCTTTTATGTGTTGTAATAATAGCAAAATGATCCAGCATTGACTAGAATGCAGCTAAACCTTTTACATGACATAGGTTTCATTAAGATGATTTGATAAAAGGGGAAGTCAAGGCAAATAAATATTAATCTGCTTAAAGAAATGGTGGCATTGACATTTAAATTCAGATGGCTTTATTCCAGAACCTGCAGTTTTGACCACTATAGCCTCCCATTTCATTCTTGGTATACCCAAGAAAGACTTAATTAAAGATAAACTTTACAGTTCTGTAAGAAATTATTTTGTTCTGGCCTGTTGTGAGCCATGTTTAACTATAGGACAGCTGATTTATAACAGCTGCCTTTTATTGAGTATTTTTGGTTCTGTAAACCTGCCCATACAAAATAGGGCTGTGAGCTAGGTATTCATATTTTCATTCTTCAGATGAGGATATTAAGGCTGAGGAAGCTGTATAGCTCCTTTACTTAAGACAATAGTTCTGTGTGGTAATGGTTAAGTTGCAGTTCAGTCATGTTCTAGAATCTTCCTGTCTTATGACAAACTCTGCCTTTCTGTTTGCTTTTACCTCCCAAAACTGTTCCTACTTTAGCTTTGGTGGAGTAGGACAATACCTACTACAGAATTAAATGGTGTGGTTTTTAAAAATGTTATACCAGTTGCAGCAATTCAGATTCAGCAGCTCTGGTGTGATGCCCAGCATCACCTTATTAGGTATCTTCCCTTGCCTGCATTATGCATGATACGCATGCAGAAAATTGCCTCAGTTCTAGCAGGAAGATGTTCATGAGAATGATGTTTAATCTTTATTCTTATTTGTCTTTTAAAAAAACTCCACACAATTGGTAATACTGTCCTAAAAACTCTTGCTGTATCACCAGTTAAATAAGATTATAAGGTGTGAAAACTCTCCAGGATATGACTTAAAATCTCTGGTTTCTGATAGAGGAAAAATGATGACAGAGAAGCAACTTGTATGCCAGTTGAAAGATCATGGCCTTGTGGGGAAAAACCCTGGGGTATTAGTTTCAACCACAGCTGCAAAACAGGAGAAAAGTAGGAACTCTGCAGAACACAGAATTCTATGTTCATTTTCTAACTTTGAGCAGAACTCCTCTGCCGGCAGTTAGCTCCTATGGTTTCTATTTAGCATTGTGTAATGGTTTCTCAATTGTCCAATGATTTACCAGTTATTTTAGGATTTCTATTTCTTTGGTACTTATCATTCCATGCTTACTGAAAAAGTGAACAATAAAAGTAATCAATTGGGAACATTTTAATGAGACAATCCAACCGAAGCCTTGCATTCAAGCATTTGTTTCAATTTGAGGAGGTTATGCCTCCAAGCTCAGTTTTACTTGGCCTAATGAATGAGAAAAGACAAAAAAGAGAATTTCTGGTAACTTTGCTCTACAGAAAGAAAGGTCATTTATGGGGAGGAGTTCATGGTAGAACGGTCTTTGAACAGATGGTTTGCTTAAATTGTTTACAATCCACTACCAAAAAGGATTTGGGAACAAGATTATAATTTGGCCTTGATATGAGGTGAGACTCTAGCTATGGTGTAGACTGTCCTGAATGTTAATATTTAAGCACAAATGGACAGTTAAAACCTTATTTTTTTTGTTCTTCTGCTCAGCACAGGGTTTTCTAGACTGCACTGCTCTTGTGAAGAGGAGGCTCGATACAGTGTCCCCTATTTATTGCTGAAAAAATGTACACAACCTTTAAATTAGCAGTTCAAGATTACTAAATCAGTGAGAAGAGCCAAGGTGTTCTGGTTGCTCACTGGGATGCTCTTTCAAAAGTGTAGGGTTTGGTTAACTGAAAATTTTGCAGTTCTCTAGTAATCTTGTTGATTAACACTACATTTTTTGCATCAAACTGTCATTTAGGGCTCCTGGGGTAAAAGCTCAAGCGTTTTATTAGTCTCCACTGGATCACATAGAAATATGAGGTATTTGAGAGACTGCAAATTAATTTTGGAGGGTTATAAGACAGCTCCAAAATTTAAAATAAGGTAATAGGTCTGTATCATTGCTGAAAAGGTTAGGTTTTGACCTGAGATCATTTGTTAGGGGGTATTTGCAAATTATTAGTTTAAAAATTATTCTGAAGAATGGAGAGAGACCCTAATAAAATTTGAGATGAATGACTTAGTAGTAGTCCTAAAGTCCAAATAACTGTTGTTTTAAATATTCTTATATAAAACTACATTAGATGATATAGGTTTTCTGTCGTTCCACTGTTTTCTGTTAGGACCAGGGTGTGTCTAAAAAGGGAGAGGAACACAAAATAGTGAATAATCATGTTTAGAATTTTAATTTGAGGTTTGCTAGACCAAAAATGATAACCAGATACTTCACATTTTCATATAGAGGTATATCTTTTAATGCTCATAATTCTGAGTTGAAGTTTAGTTTGAAATTATTCTTTTAAAACATTGCTAAATGAGGTAGCTATTTAAAAATTACATGCTCACCAGTTAGTTTAGAACTAACAAAACAGTTCCTAGACATTGTGCCTTGTGCTGGCAAGCATTTCTCTCCACCTAACTGTGGGCTTGAGTTAGTCCAAATGGGAAGATATTGTCTGTTTGTTTAGATAGAACATGGTACTCAGCCTCAAAGATTACAGTCTTTGACTGCAGTTGACTGAGTCTTCTAGGTTAAATAGGTCTTTAAGAAAAACAATCCTGCAAGACCTAATCTCAGTTATTATCAACCTAAAGTGGACAACACTATGAGACGGAGACTGATTAAGCTGAGAAAGAAGGGAGCAGTGCTGAGAAGGGAGTAACTTTTTAGGTGTAAGATTCTCCTGGAGTGTGGCATGACCACGAAGGACAGGGCACTGACTCATTTCTGGCCTGAATTGTTAAAAGTATGTTACGGGTCCAATTACGACTGAGGCATAATTCGATGCAATCAGCAAAGCGGTGATTTATTGCTAGCTCGAGCTAGGGTCCAAATCAGCCCGGTATACCAACACAGCGGTCCTGTGGGCAAAATGAGGACCCCGAGTACAGAACTGGGTCAGCTTATAAAGGCAATGGAATTCAGCAAGTCCTAATGAACTTGGCAAGACATCAAGGATGAGGGGGTCGTGGAGCAGATGGTCTGTGCTGTTATCTTTAGGAGTTCCTGGAATCCTCACCCCAGGCAGGGGGAGTTCTATCTCAAGGTTGCTGGCCTTGAGACTTTTACGGCTACTGGCAGCCTGGTGCCTTGCTGCCACTAATGTTGTTTTTAACCTTTGTCAGTGGCCAAACATTCTGAACAGATTTTAGCATTCTTACTTTTACAGAATGACATCATCCACCCTGTGTTAGCGCAAATGGGTGGAAGTCTTATGGATTCAAAGAAGACACGAAGGTTGAAGATTTCTCATTTTTTGAAGACTTAGATTTAGACCAGAGTTTAAAAAACTGGAACCTTCTCCTTTTGAGTTTGCAAAAATAATGGTGATAATGGCAAGGAGTAGCTAACCCATCTATGACACTTTCATATGATAATTACTGTTGGAAGCATCCTGTAGGTCACTCCTTTCATTCTCACCATGACTCTATAAGATAGGCAAGATCATCATTGCAGTTAAACAGATGGGAAACTGAGGCACAGAGAAGGTAAGTAGGCAATTTTCCCACATTGACACATTTAGCAAGTGATGGTACCAGGAACTGACCCAGACAGCTGGGCTTCTCAGTTCCAACTGCCCAGAGAATGAACATCCTAAGATACATGCCCACCACCACTTGATTCTGTGCTGGTCTAGAGGCACAGGACAGCAAGCTGTGGTAACAGGCTATATATTTGATTTTCCAAATCAAAAAATATTCAGCTATTTTCTGTAGAGGAATCATTTTGAGTATTTCCTTGCTGTGCCACTCAGGAGCTTCTTGCATGGTCTCTCTATTTCTGAAAGGAACCTGAGGGATCATGCTCCAGACATTGACCTAGCAAGGGGCATCCATCAAAGGATCATTAATAAACACCGTGGGAACAAGTTCATTTCAGAGTAATCAGAAAAGATCCTTTGTTCCTCTTTCTCTTCAAAGGAAAGCCGCTGGGGAACAGGCAAGCCAACTGCTAGAACTCTCTGCCTGGTTTACTCAGACGGTGAACTGTTGAGTCAAGCGTGTCCTCAGCTGCCCTTCATTGGCTGCTCCTTGATTAATCCCAGTGTTATGTGAGTGAAAGAGCCATGTTCAGTGTTTGTGCCATGTGGTCTGATGAGTTAGCACTTCACTGCTGCTGCCACAGCCTTCCGGAAAGGAGCGTGAGGCTATCCTATGAGGAAATGAGCAGTGTGTCAGTGGAGAAAGGCTGCTTGCGTCGGGGCTGCCTTCAGAGGCACACACAGTTTAGGCACACACCAGTCAGCCTGCCAGGATTGATGATCTCTGCCTCCTCTAGGTGTTTGCCTTCACCGGTACTGTGAAAGGGATGAAGGGCACCTTTGAAGGAGGCGGGGCTGGGCATAATCACTTCATCTTTCTTCTGCTTAACGCAAACTCATTCTGGAAAGATAAATGACTGTCTGCGCTTGTAACAATTACCAAAACCCATTAATATATATGGCTGTGGGTCAGATTTGTATGTTTCTAGTATTGTTACACTGTGATAGTTATTGACTTCAGTACATAGCATTGTTTACAAGCTTTTGCAAACTTGAAGGTGTCCTGCACAAAATAGATGGCTGGTTTCCAAGAGGTCTCACTGGTTCTGCTTTTCATGGTATTGCTAATTAATAAGACATGATGATGGGTTTAAATTTTACAGACATTACAAGGGTATACAGAAGTGATTTTTTTTCTTGTTACTAAACCTAACTTCGCTCAAGTCCCTCTTTGCTCAGTTGGCTGAAAACGGTTACTCTTGCTACTTCAGTTTAGTTCAGATGCTTCCAGTTTATTAAGTCAAATTCCAAGTTATCTTCCTCATCTCATCTTGGATTCTCTCTAGAGATGATCTAAATTAGGGGGTCCTGCATTGGGAGAGGAGTGTCTTGCTTCTTGGATCTTCCCTGATTCTTGCTGGTTTTCACTGAGTAGGTCTGTTTTAGCCCTTGGGGTCGGGCAGCATCTAGTATTAATATAATTGGCCCTAGATAAGCCTCTGATCAAAAGTCCAGACTTGAAGCCCTCCAACCTAACTGGCTTTCTTCAGGCCCCAGGCTTTTGAGCTCTTCTCTGTTTTTCATTAAGAGTTTACTCACCAACTCATGGCTGCCTGCAGTTGCAGAGAATGGACTCTGCAATGCTAGGAGTTTTCCTCTGACTCATCCATCTAAACCTTTCTCAGCCATTGTGGTGGCCCTGGGACCTTGTTGCTTTGATGCCAGGACCTGTGAGCAATTTTCCTAGGAGTTTGAAGTGTTCTCTGACTACAGTTTGAGAAACAAAACATTTGCATCCCTGCTCTAGGTGTTTTAATTGCTCTTCTGTATGGGGCTTTAATTTAGTGCAATGGGAGAACAGACAGAGACACAGGTTAGGCCTCCACCCAGGTCAGCATGACTCTGACCTCTGTAAGGTGCTCACCAGGCACCTCTCCTCCCCTCCTCCACCCAGCTTCCATTAGAGGCTTTATCGTATGGGGAAAAGCCTGAGGCTTTATCCCTGCGCTAAGCTTGACGCCATAAATACTATGCTGAGTCATGTAAGCTCTGGATCTTTGGAACCCACAAAGCTTTTTCTCATAATACCTGAAATCATGCTTTCCAGATGCTTGTCTCAGCTACTGACTAAAATATTCAGACCTGAATATCAAAGCTGAAGAATGACATTTTGGTTCTCTGCTGTATTTGTCCTTTCCCGGAAATACGTGACGCTGTTGCTGTATTCAGCAGCTAGGGGTAGGAAACATGGGAGACTCCTTCGGAAGGAAATGTGTCATCTGTTAATATTTTAAAAATATTATCCCAACATAACACTTTCTCTCTTTACTGTGTACACTGTAAAGTTCACCCTTTTCTCTCTTTCCCTTCTCTCTTCTTTGGTGACATTGAAACTTTCTCATTATTGGGAAGAGTTCAACTGAGTCCTACCCCCAAATCAGATTGTTACATCTATAGACCTGATTTAAAGTGATGCCTGCTTATGAGAGAGTTCATATTATCATCTTTTCCTTTCTTTTTTAAAAAAGATTTTATTTATTTATTTATTTATGTATACAAGAACTAGGGTGTAGGCCAGAGGTGGGGTGTGTGTGAGAGAATTCACCAGAAACAGAGTGGGGAGCAGAACAGGTAAATCTACTGAAATACACTGCTAAGGGGAGCAGTGAGTGAGACAAGAGAGGTCTGCTGTGCCATGTGTGTTAGCTCCTTGGCCAGGGATCGAACTCAGGCCCATGGTGGGGACAGCCCTGAGACTTAACCCCGTACACCACTAGGGGGGCCTGATTTTGTTTTAACTTTAAGAGATAACTGATTTAGAGAGATAATGTTCAGACTCACTAAACTAGTAAGTGACAAAGCTGGGATTCATACCCAGATCTGTAACTTTTAATCTGAAATTTCTAAATTTGACTTTCTGTTGCCCTTTCCAATGTGAGTCTTTTGTAGACTTATCACATATACATTAAGATAAATCAATCCTGAAACTTTACTTACATGAAAACTAATCTTCAGCAAAGGAATTTTATGTATATACAATTAAATAATTATATGCAATTTTAAATTTTAAAGTAAATTAGTACTCTGGTTTTTAATAGTCTCAATTTTTCCAGGGATAGTTAAAAAAATACATTCAGATTAAATGATGTTGATACTTCAGTAGCACTTTTGATATAAGCCCAGTGACTTGGCATTTTAAAATGAGCTAGCAGGTTTTCAGAGAACACTGAAATTATAAGTACAAATTGTGGGTACCACTGTCATAATGCATGTGTAGAGAAGAATTTAAATAGCCTGATAGATTTTATGTACATTAAGAGGGAGATAAGAGTAAGGGAGAAGAAATACAAGAATGAAGCATTAGATAGAAATCTTAAATAATTGTTAGATGATTTCTAAACTACAGTTAAACAGTACAAGATGAATAAACATGGAAAAACAAAAGCCAGTGTGACTCTTTCATGTTGTAGAAATAACAGCAATTGTAAGTTTGTGATTAATTTCTATCATATTCATGAACAAAGACCAGAAACCCAGAAAGTTATAAAGTTCACTATTCCCTTCCTTAATGATACCAGATACATTTTAGTAGGAATTTCTTAAACTTTTGTACTTTGAAATGCTGATAAGCTGTAGACGTGTACCATATATTATGTAAGGAGGAATTATCAGTTTTGGATTCCTGTTTCCTGAAATTACTACCAGGTTCAGTTACAGAACATTGCTAAGGGGTTAATTTTCAAACCCATGAGTAATGAGAAGGACCTCTGATAAGGAAAGGTAAAAAAAAAAAATTGCAATTGGTAAAATTATCTTGTTTCTTTTTACGTTAGTTCTGTATTCCGAGGGCCCAACAGTTGCCTAATTCTGTCTGGAGGGAGTGATGGGCTTGCGGTTGGGAGAGGCTTTATGTACAGGTTAGTGACTTGGCTCGAGCATGGAACTTCCAGCCTCCTCAGCGGTGAGCCCGCCACACATAAATAACATAAATAACACCTGCCAGAACTGCCCTCTGAAGAATTGAGTGCTGATATACTCCACTGTGCTCTGGGTGTCACTGCAGCAATATTTAACTGCTGTTCAGTTGTAGTCTTGATTAGATATAATACCCTGATTCTAAGGTGGATGTCTTCTATCGATTTGTAGTGAACTACCACAGTTCCCCTAAGAGTGTGTCATTTTATATGAAAATTATAAGAGAGCAGTGATTCCTTTAGGATCAGAGGTGATTTGTTTCATGTGGTCCTATTGACAGATGATGTGCTTGTGCTTAGTCTGGCATTGCACAGAGGCTCAAGTAGTCTGTTACCCTACAGAACACGTGCCCTTTCCTCTTTTGCACTACTCCCCACTGTTACTAATCTTTTTAGATTGAAAGAACAATACTCTATTAAAACTGTACACTGTAGACACTATTGTATACACATAGACACTACACATAGACACACACACTACACATTATACACACACACAGTCTCTCTGCTATACAGACCAAATACAAGGTTAAAATTTAACACTTTAACACTTTAACTTTTAGTTAACTGTACTCTGAAAATCTGTGAGCAATGGATTTGCTTCATATAGAATATAGGTTCTTTGATTCTCTTGGCATTTAGGAGGACATTATTCATTGTCTTTTTTTTTAAAGATTTATTTTTTTATGCATACAAGCTGGGGTACAGACCAGAGGCGTGGGGCGGCGAAAGGATTCACCAGAGACAGAGCGGGAAGCAGAACAGGCATATCAACGGAAACACACTGCTGAGGGGAGCAGTGGGCAAGGCAGGAGAGGTCTGCCGCACCATGTGGGAATCTCCCTGGCTGGGCGTCGAACTCGCGTTGCTGCAGACAGCTCCACAGCACAGTGCCCAACTGCTGCCCCACCAGGGAGGCCACATTGTCTTTTCTATGGATGCCACCTTTGTTTGTGGGCAGAGGTTAAATAATTATGTAATGAAAACTACCTTCCAAATTAATAAGGTGCCATTTTCAGATTTTCTGTATTGACCAAGTTTTAATGGTCATTATAAACTTAATAGGAGTTTAGATTTCCTATTATTATAATTCCTATACCTTATTTCTTATGGTATTTCTGCTGTGTATTCTGATGCCACATTTTGAAATGTTCTATTTTTCTATATTACAGAAGGTACAATATGGCCCAGAATGAAGGTTTAACTGGTCTTTGAAAAAAATCAGCAAAATGAAATTTCATAGTGACTAAAAGTTTAGTATACTTAAATGAGATGTCCTTATGTATTTAAGCAAAGATGGATTTTACTTTCATTTACTTATTTTTAAATTTTGTAATAGAAAGGATCTTATTTTGAATAATTAGATTTGTTTCTGTTAGTGTTCTTGAGAGAATGCTACGGATCCCTATTTAATCACTATATTGTATGATCAAAAATAAGTCCTCTGACAACAATGGAAGTCGGGGGGATGAACAACGTGCAATTTATTAACTTCTAGCATTATCGAATACATGCACTTGCATTTTCTTATAATTTCCAGATAAAGTAGAAAATGAAAAATATTACATTTTATTGTACTCATCACCATTTCTAGTATCAGATATAGTAAATTTTTAGTAACTTGAGTAGTATTTGCTGTATTCTCAGTGTGAAAACATGGATAAAACTAAAATCTTTGACAACAATCTTCTTCCTATAGGGGAAACTATGGAAAAAATTCTACTACTACCAGAGGAAAATAGTATTGCCAGTTTGATAATATCCTTCAGACTTTTTTTTTCATTTACAGATAAAAAAAATTGTATGATTTGCACATGTTTGTGTTTTAGTAGTTGTATTGTACTCATTATCCTGTAAGTTGCCTTTCTCATTCACCAGTATACCTTAGAGATTTTTCTAGCTAGCCTTCATCACTAATTAGAAAGGGGACCTTAAGACAACTTTCCTTCCTCTGTTTCCTCATATGTAAAATGTGAATAACCACAAAACCTGCCTCACAGGACTTTTGGAAAATAAAATGGGTTTAAAACATGGGGAACCCTTAGAACAGAGCCAGCATTCAGAGTAAATGTTATGTGTTTGTTTGTACTCTTAATATATAGAAATTTATTTTAATCTCTAATGTGTTTTAAAATATCCTAAAGACTAGGCATACTGTCCTTTTGTAGTCATATCTTCAATTATTTTGAAGCAAGGTTTGGAAATATCCAAAGAAGGCTCAAATGTGCAAAGAAAATGCACCTTACTTATTTTTAAATAGCTGATTTATTTCATTTTTTAAAAGATTTATTTATTTATGCGTATAAGTTGGGGTGTAGGCCAGAGTGTGGGGGTGAGAGGCTTCACCAGAGACAGAGTGGAGAGCAGAACAGTTGGATTGACTGAAATACACTGCTGAGGGGAGCAGCGGGCGAGGCAGGAGAGGTCTGCTGCACCATGTGGGAAATTCCCTGACCGGCTATCAAACTCATGCTGCAGTGGCTCTGGGCAGCTTCATAGTGCTGTGAACTATGTGCCATTGCATCACCAGGGAGGCCCAGCTGATATATTTCAATTGCTAAAATTAAACTTTAATCCAGTATGGTAAGGGATGTCTTGAGTTCAGTTCTGCAATCCAAACACTACCTTTAGGTAGTAATTCTCTCTGCTTGGTTGAACTGTGTAGAGGCTCAGTTTTTCCAGGTTCCTTCTGCTTACCCAGTCCCCTTTCAAGATGGCATCCAGTGGAGAAGGAAAAGATATTGGATTAACAACATGTCCTCTGCATTCTAGCTGATATCTGCAGAGGGCCTGAGTTGGTCAGCTTTCTGTGCTGGTCCCTGCTGTGGTGTTCTGTACCATTTGCTCTTTGGGGTGATAGTACTGTTAGATATTTGATACTTGTTCAAAATGATCTGCCTGCAGAGCTCTTTTCATCTTGACCCCAGGCCTTGTCATTCCTCTGATACTCTCAGGACCTCTGAGCACAGTTGAGTTTCCTGCCTAGATAGATAGGAAACTCAAAAGCCCCCGTCTCAGGTTTCTGCATCTGCTGGCTTGCTGCTTTCATTTCTGCTCCATGACTCCTTTATTTTCTGGTTCTGGATGAGGGGCCAGAAGTGGGAAAAAAGATCCAGATCTGACTTCCTTGTTCTTGTGTTTCTACCTTACTCCCACTACCCTCAGTCCAGAAGTGGTGGACTTTGTATCATCTGCTTCTTCTGTTCTGTTTTCTCCTTCTATCTTTTACCTCGATGCCTGGTGATTATAATAGGAAGAGTTGCCCTCCTTGTAAAATGAAAGAATGCTGGGGCCTCCCTGGTGGTGCAATGGGTTAAGCACAGCGCTGTGGAGCTGTCAGTGGCTGCCGCTGCAGCTGCAGCAGGATTTTGATGCCCAGCTGGGGATATTCCCACATGGTGCAGCAGACCTCTCCTGCCTCACCTGCTGCTCCCCTCAGCAGTGTCCTTCAGTGGATCTGCCTGTTCTGCTCCCCACTCTGTCTCTGGTGAACGCTCTCACTGGCCTGCACCCCAGCTTGTATGCAAAAATAAATCATTTAGAAAAAATGAAAGAATGCTATGTAATCTGAGCCCTCTAGGCTAGAATTGATAGGGTAATAGGAATTAAAGGATTTTACAATATATCTTATTTTTAGGACTATTGTCTTAACAGCAAAAATACCATCCATCAGAATACCAAAAGATAAATATTAACATTATCTTGACTTCCTGAGAAATAACCCTAAATTACTCCAAAGCAAATGGGGTATGTATGTGGTGAAGGTCAATAAAATGACTTTGGAACTAGAGAAGAGTATTAATACATTAATATATTATTCCCTCTGGTTCATTTCTGCTGCAATGAATGTCTACCTCTATGTCTGTATCATTTTGTGCTTGATGTACATACATCCTGAGAAATGTAATTGCCGTAGACTATGCACATTTTATATTTCACTATATAATCACAACTTGTGTTACAAAGTGACTAGATCAGTTTACACTCACACTTTGAGTATCCCTTACTCACCAGTACTATTTACATAATTTAGTCCACTTAAATTCTCTCAACAATTCCCCATAGCAGGGATTCTTCAATTTTTATTTGGAGAAGCTGAGGTTCAAAGAGTTAAAACAACTTGTTCAAACTCATGCAGATACTAAGTGGATAATTTAGGGACCTTTTCAAGCAAAGCATACAAAGCCTGTTTTTTTACCTCCATTTCATAAGTCTATTTCTATTTTGTGTTAATATTTTTAATATTATCTATTAAATATTGTCTATTACATATTAATATATCTATTAAATAATATCTATCTATTAAAAATACCTATTAAATATTTAATATTGGGCCTCCCTGGTGGCACAACATGTTAAGAAGCCTCAACCTATGAAGCTATCCGCAGCCACTGCAGCACCAGTTTGATACCTGGCCAGGGAGATTCCCACATGGTGCAGCAGACCTCTTCTGACTTGCCCGCTGCTCCCCTCAGCAGTGTACTTCAGTAGATCTGCCTGTTCTGCTCCCCACTGTCTCTGGTGAATCCTCTCATTCTTCTCCCTACCTCTGGCCTGCACCCCAGCTCTTGTATGCATAAATAAAATAAATCTTTAACAAAAAAAATTTAATATTAATCTAGGGTAAAAAGAAAATGATATGACAAATAGTGGACAAATGATGCTATTCCTTAGTTAGCTCTGTTTAAACATCTATTTACTGGTCAAGGGCAAATTGTCAACCTCACATCTTTAGTTACTCAGGAAAAGACCAAAACTCAGCTGGAAGGGTTGGAGCTGCAAGTAGCTTTTGTTCTAGGAACTGTGAGGCTTCAGTGGGGCCTCTAGACTCTAGCCACCAAGGGTACACCATGTCCCCGGGGGCATACATCCTCAGAGTCTCCTCGCCCTCTATCACAGCCTTCTTTATTGAGACTGACAGAAGCGAATTCCTCAGGTCAGACAACAGAAGAATTCTTTCAGCTGAGTCGTGATATTTAAAAATCTCTTTTTGAGTCTTGCCCGGCAAATCACACTGTCCTCCTAGAACCAATTGCTGGATAATGAAACACACGGCCGTAGCTGGAGCGTACTGTCCTATTTACAGCTCCTGCTCCAGCCTGAGGCACATCTCAGGCTGCTCCACTTCTATCTATAAGTTAAAGCCGTGGCCTCGGCAGGCAGTACACTCTGTACAGCAGCTGCAACTCGTTATCGGCTTTGTCCCGAATAACAAACAGAACAAACACATTTTGCAAGGGCTTCCCCCCTCCCCCCCTTATGTAGAGAAGGAGGAATGAAGCAATCAGTGAAATGCTGAGTGATCAGTTGTGCTGACTTGGAGAAGTCCAAGGCCACATTAGTACTATTAACCCCTAAAAAACAAAGCAAAAAATGTTCTTAGACCTTTAGTGAAACCAACATTTCTGAAATGTCAAGTTGTAAGTTTCCCCAAAGGACAAGCCAGGAAAATATTTCTGTTTCATTTAGTACATCTTGCTCATCCAGATGCTTTGTAATGTAAATGATGGTTAGTTGTTACTGTAAAGAGAATCCATGTAGTTTGGCAGATGTCGGTGACCAGTGTACTGGAATTCCATAAACCAAAAGGTATCATGCAAAGCAATTTTAGTAAACCACCCTACTCCTGTGCCTCAAATTTGACTTTAGAGTCCAACTCCCAACCTCTCTTTACCAGAAACTGTACTAGGTCCAAAATCTAAACACCCCTCTTCCTAATAGGGGTGTATATGACCTCATATACTCAAGTACTCCCACTGTTTAGAGTTTTTTGAGCGACTTTCTTATCTAGTAAGTGTAGGATCTACCACTACAGTCATTCCCTTGAAGATATTCTCAACTTCCACACTCCTGTTTCTTTCTAACCTATTTGGCAAAACCCAAACCTTTGGTGAACAAACGTTGTTTCTATGCTGCATCTATGTATTGAATATGATTGGAAAAAACACATACAGGGACATTCTGGTATCACTAGACCTCTCGAATCTCAAAAGGGAATCCAGTGTTAGTCATTTTCCTGTAATGAGAGTGTTAGAAACCCTGACCCAAAATAGTGGGTTCTTTGCCTTCAAAGGAAAGAATTCAGCAGAGTGCAAGGTATAATTGAACCAGGTGAGGCTTTATTAGAGAATCATACCCAAGAGAACCAGTGCTGCAAAGGAGAATTTAGCCTGGCTCCTTGAAGGGAGTTAGGAGGAGACTTAAAGCCCATGAGGCGGCGAGGAGGCCAGCAGCATCATAGCTTGCTCTGTGTTGGGCTGTGTCAGGGCATGAGCAGATGAATTACATTCCCACCATGCATATGGGCTCTAGGCCTTCTCCCTCCAGGAAACTGTGAGACAATCATTAGAGAGGATTTAGTGCTTATTGTCTAGCGTGGTCAGTATGGTGGGCCAAATTCTTTGGATAGGGCTCATCGTTCTAAGCTTCAAACAGTACTCATTCTATGGTCATACAATTTCTTTTATCAAGGATGTCTTAGCCATGTGCTTATCTTCACAAATCAACAAACCTTCATCAAGAGAAGGAATGTATCGAGCATTTAATCCTACTATCCTCCTGTTGCAAGGGTGGATATATACCCTCTGGATCAAAAAGCAATATTTTTCTATGATTTCTAGATTCTACCTGCGTTTTTTCTCTCAAAGTCTTCACTTGGGTTAAAATCTTTCTGTAATCAAATTAAGCCATTCCTTTGTTTCTGTAGAACAGTCTCATTAACTTCCAGATGGACCCTACTTTGCGTCTATATTAAAAATTAATATAGAAAAGAAAAAAGAAGCAATAATATTCTTCCTTGCTCCGCATTCTCATCTAGCTTCTACTCTTAAACTTTTTGACCCAGGTGTCTCCCTTTTTTATGTTACATTTAACCTTTGGACAAGTTGAGTCCAACTTATCCCTTGACAACTTAAAAAAAAATTAAGTATGTGGTTTCAAATAAATTTTAGCTTTGTCCTCACCCACAGAGAAGGACTCTAGCACAAACCACGGGCAGAGTTGTCTTTGCTTGAGGGAAAGGAATTTGACCTTTCAAGATACTTTTCTGGAAAAGGTGTGAAGTGTGACTGACAATCACCTCTCACAATGAATGGGAGATCATAGCTTGGAAAAGGGGATCTGGGCAGGGCACCCACACAAATCTGCCACAATTAGCTTCTTTCATGGACTTACATGCAATAAATTCTCTATACAGAAGTCACATTGATTTTTGTAGTAAAATAAAAATCATTTTACCTTATAGACTGGATGTTTATTTCCCCACCCCCAATTCTTATGTTGAACCCTAGTCTTTAATGAGATGGTATTGGGAGATGGTGCCCTTCGGAGCATCCATGAAGACCTCAGGGCTCTTACAAGAAGAGACATGAGAGAGCTTGCTTTCTCTCTCTAAAATGTGAGGAATCTAAGAAGTTTCCCACCAGTACCTTGAGCTTGAATATCCCAGCCTGCAGAACTGGGAGAAATAAACAGTTGTTTAAGATTGGGTGTAATCTTTTATATTCATTTTAGCAGCCCGGGCAACTTACACCAGTTGAAATTCTTAAATCTCATCCTGTTGTACTATGAATGACAGATCAATATCTTAACATCTCTTACCAACATTTAGAGGGTCTGATGCCTAATATTTCTTGCACCTCTCCTGGTAACTGTCTGCTCGATTCTCACTATTCTTTTGTGGCACCCATCAATTCCTGGAATATATCATCAATTTCCAATTCAGAGTCTTCATGCATCGTATTCCCTCTGGCTGGAATGCTTTACTTCCCACATAACACATTAAATTAATATGTATTGTTGACTTCTCAGCATAAATATCTCTTCCTCAAGGAGACTGTCTCTAATCATCCAATCTTAATTTTGTACTCCACTATTATTTTCTAACTATATACCCTGCCTTTTTTTTCTGACAAAAATGTAATTGAACATTTAATATAATTTGCTATCATATTTTGTGTGACTGATTACTAAGCTGAAAGTCCAAATTTATTCATATTTGTTAAGCATCTATTATGAAGTATCATGAGGTTCGGGAGCATGTCAATTCATTTCACCATTGCCGAATGGAGTGTGATATGTAGGAGAATAACATGTTGAATGAATAAATGAATAGATAAATGAGGAATAAATTAGACATACCAAATTGTGTGGCTGGGAAACAGTCATTTTTTGGGTCTAGTTATCCTTTAACAATTCTACGAAGGCAATCAACATAGAGCCATTTGATATTTAATCAAATTGCTGTCCTTTGGTGCTCTCCCCTGAGAGCAGAATGATTGATAGATATTCTCTCATTAACTCTTTGCATATTCCTGTCATTTATGTGGCATTGACTTGCCCAGTTTTTAGAGAAACTGGGATATAGTCTAGGAAAATTGACTTGGCTAAGAATAGAGTGAGCTTATGCCAGAGACAGGCATGGCATTTGCCTCTGGTCCTGACTAGTTTAGCATGTTGCACATATCAGTAGTTAAAAGCAAACACATTGGTAATAAATCCACATCAGTAGGTTTGTCAAACTGAAAACTTTCCTCTGAAATGCATTACTGTAAGTATTCTTACCTTGCACATAGCAAGTTTGATGAGATGCACCTTTAGGCCAAGAACTTTTTTCATGATCATTAATCTTTCCCAATTTTCTTATGAGAAAATGATGTGGACAAAGGTTAAATAACTCAGTCACTGTGACAGAATGAATTCATGTCAAAATTCCTTTGGGGATTTCCAGTTGACTTGTGTAAGACGTAACTATGTCTTTCATGTTTTATATGTTTAATATTAGAAATCTTAATTCTGTTGATTGTTAAGGCTTAAACATATCAAAGGGAGATTAATAGATACCAGAATGCTTTGAGTCCTTCTAGGGAAATACATTGTGTAACATTTTACTAAACTCTTTAAATATCACTCATACATGTAAATATTACTTAAAATGTTTGAAATCCCTTACTGATTTTCAGCTGGTTTTAATTAGAATTTTCTTCCCTCTAGTTTGAGAGTATAGCTATACCTTGAAGTAAAAAAAAATAAAAAATGACATCAGTCTTGAAATAAGATTGCAAATAAAATTTAGAGCATATTTCTGCTGATTAATTAAAAGTGTGCTGTGACATTTTGAAGTGTAATACATTAAGTGTGTATGAGAATGGGTGTCATAGTTCATCTTGAAATTTATCAGGATATTTAGGGCATAAAGTTACTGAGGCAATATGTTAATTTGAAGAAATTTTTTTGTTATATTGAAAGGTCTAAGAACTTTTTTCTGCCCCCACATGAATTTTAAGTCAGGTGATCTGGTAAGGGCTCTAATTCAATTGGTATTAGAATATGGTCTGTCTCCTGGACTTTGGAGTCCAGTTTTTCTTTGAAGGAGATAAGGAAAAGTGTCTTATCTTAGGTCTGGAAAAAACACAGAATCCAGTATCAAGGTAGTGGAATAGTTATTTTCCCAGACATAGCACAGTATTTTCAAGTCTGAAGAAAAAGATTGATCCTCTTTAAAAAAGACTTTACTAACTTGAGCCTGGACATGGCAGTCCTGTTTCCAGCCATCCTGTGTATAAGCTTGAGTAGTCAAAAGTGTGTTTGCTTTGATTTTGATGTGGCTCATCTTTTCTTAACTGCTCCTATTCAAGATTTGGAAAAGAAGGAACAGTGGTGAGCTGAGTGATTCATTGGATTCTGATGAAGAGTTCTTGAGAAGTTTTACTATTCCTGACTTTCAAGCCCTTGTAACATAATTTTGGTATGAGCATTTACTTTTCTCTTTATGGTTTAGTTTTTCTATTTTGGTATACCTAGTGGGTGTGTTAGTAGCTATGGAGTTATAATTTTACAGGTGTTTGGGATTTTATTTTAAAACTTTCTGCTTTGCTTATTATGCTGTATATGTTTATAGTGTTCGATAATGATCTAATTCACTTAAAATGCATTTCATCATGAATTTCTCTCTTGTATCTGTTTTTTAGATGTTTATTTTTAAGAAATTAACAAGAATTTCATGACTCAGATTTTGTCTTTGTAGTCTCACATGCAGTGGATATTTGCAATTTTATTCTATTTAATTGGTGAAAAAGTGTGATTCCTTTTGTTCTCTTGAGATGTTGTTGAATCTGAAGTGACTTGTAGAGAGTGTGGGATAACCTCTTTGAGGCATGAAAGATGACATGACGCTTTTTACATTGTAAAGTGCATTAACAGGTGATCACATTTCATCCTGGGAGAGCTGCTGGAGAGGAATATTGATTTGACCTGTTAATGCTTGGATCTTGTGAGTCTTCAGTTCTTTTTGTTATTCTTTATTGTTCAATCTTGAGAGTAGAAAACTTGTCATTTTTCTAAAAATAAATCTGAGAGACTTTCCAAGAGTGAACTTTTGGGGGGAAGTCTGTCTTTGAGTCTTATTTCTATTATGGGATTGAACACTATGCTTGGCGTGTAAAAGACCCTCCACAAATGTTGAAGGGAGGAATTAGAGAATTAATGATCATTTATGATCACGAGGGGTCAGAGTTGCTGTTTCCAATTTGTTGATACAAAACAGACACAGTGAAGAAAATAATTCAGGATCATACAACATGAATGAAATATAAATCTGTGGAATATATATATTACCTTTGTACTGAAGCTAATAAGTAATCTGGAGCTTCCTAATGACTTTAATCAGGAAAGTATCAGTGTATGAAATAAAAGTATGTGAATAGCAACTTATCTATATGATATGATGTGAACAAAATGTATATAAAGTTCATAAAAAGCTATGATTTCACATGACTTTGAAGGATTGATAAGATACAGACAAATTGAGATAATTAATTTAACACATGTTTAACCTCAAATTTCTTCATCAGGCAAAATATTGCATCATTTCATGCTGGCTAAATAATTCACAATCTGATTAATTATTCCTCATGGGTTTCTTTATGAACCCCATTTTGGAAAGAGAAAACAGTTTGCACTGCTGGCAGTGTGTGAAGCCACTGTGAATTCAGTTATATGTTTTAAATGTATTGTTTTATAATGGATTCTTATCTTTTCTTGTTCTTTGTACCACTTCTATCATGTCTTAAGTCTTTTCTCTGGGGAAATGTGTATGAGAGAAGAGAAGAGGAAAAAATAGAGATGGGGAAGACTAAGATACTTTGGGTTCTGGCTGAGGGTTGTGGCAGCACATTGCAGTAGAACTGGACCCTCCTATTGAATGGCTCCAGTCTCTGCCAGGTTTGACCTTCAGTGTTAATATTTTTTTTTTAGACTTGCTGAGGACTATGTTTTGAATCCTTACGGTATCATTGTGAAATAGCTGCATGTTCCACCTTCAGTGTTCAATAGTCATCTCGATCTGTTATCATTCCAGTCTTACCTCATTGTGTCTGCCTAAGTGCTGAGTCAAAGATTCTGCTTATGAGACCTGAAGTTATGAGACCTGAAATAATAGTTAAAAAGATGATGGTACTCAGTAGACATATTTGCTATTTTTTTGCCACTTATTATGATTAACTTCATTTTTATCTAAGTATAACATTATTTTTAAAAAGGACATCCTCTTTATTTTTAAATTATTTTTTTATTGAGGTAACATTGATTTATAATACTGTGTGTGGTTGCAAGGTAGAGAATCACACCTCTTAAAAGACTAATCTTCACTGAAATTGATTCTTGCCTCTAAACAGAGAGTTAGCTGCAAAGATAATTTGCAAAAAATACAATCAGTTTAATACTTTAATTTTGGGTTATTTAAGAAAAATTCTTGTATTTGTGTTCTTTCAGTTCACTGTGATATTTCAATTTGCTTTAAAGTATTATCAAGATAAGTATTGGTATACCTTTACCTTTCCTATTTTCCTTATCCTGTAAATTAAAAATGAAAGTAAACTGAGAGTTACATTGTCTACTGCATAGCAATTTTCATATCATGTTCATAGAATGATCATTAGATTATAGGAAATAGAAATTAAACTAAACTCCTAAAATTCCTTTACTTGAAGGTTTTGGTAAGTTTTATTAAGTTTTAACTCTTTGAAACATTTGTCAATAGGAAAATAATAGAAAATTATGTCCTAATAAAAATGACTTGTCTCTTAGTTAACAGTCTGTTATACTACTTATTTATTTATAGGATGTGTAATTCTGTTTGTGAGTTTAGAAAACTAGATACATTTTTGAGAAAATCCTTGATTTGTGCTGGAAGTAGCAATAGTTTATAACTAACCAATGTCCCTGAAAATCCTGTCTTTATTTTTGTTTTGTTAAAATAAGAGCATATTGATACATTAATCAAATATTAATTAATCCTGTTAATTAATGGTAGAAAAATAGATAGTTATGAAAAAGTGACTAAATCAGGGTCTTTGAGGATTGCAGTCACCATTTTTAGTACAAATATTGTTCTAACTTGATAGGACTTTCTTTTTCTAAGTTACACATTGGTGGACAATACAGAATAATTAACATAGTACTAGTATTTATTCCATTATGCAGCTTAGTTTTTTCATTTCGCTTACTTTTTACATTATATTAAAATCTTTTCATAGGCTTTTTAAATTAACCCTTCAAATTCCAGTACAATTCAAAATTCTAATAATTTTGAAAACAAATTTTTGAAAATTTGACACAATTCTCAGCTAGTACTGTTTCCTTTGCTTATTTATTTAGTGCACAAAGTTTTCAAAATACTGTCTTGAACTAATCTATCCCTAATCTGAATTCAATGAACAAAACAACCTGTATTTTCCTCTTCCTGTCAGTGAGGATGATCTCAATGAGGCCAAATACAGTTTAAAAATAAATGACACCAAATAGGCAATCTCAAAATAAAATATTTAATTCTTCTACACCTGAGGGAATATCAAAATTTGAAATCCAGTAGAAAATTTTGATTAATTGTTAGCAGTTTGTAAATTCAAGGATCAGGATATTGACTTGTTTTTCCATGTCGTCTTCATGCTTGTCCATCTTCTTCTTGCTTTCCCCTCCTATCCACAGCACTACTTTTCTAAAAACAAACAAGCAATAAAAAACACAATAGTAACAATCTTAATAAAATAAAAAATACCCCAGATTTAACTCAGAAATCTGCAAATCTGGAGGAAGAAATAATTATCTGGTTGAATCATGGGAATTTGCAATAACACTTAAGGAAGATAGAAGTTTACTGATGGCCAGACTAGTGGTCTGATTGCTAGAAGAATAGGATATATCTTCCCAGACTGACTTCCCCTGAACCTAGAAGGCCATGGAAGAAGTCAGATTTAATATAACAAATGTACTATAAAAAGGGGTGGAGTAGGAATATGCGTGGTTGACCTGTTTTCTATTTAAAAAAAAAAGTCTTCTACGTCATTCCAATGTAAACTGCTTTTCCTTACTTCATGAAGTCGGTAACTTCAATTCACATTACACAACTTGCTTCTCTGTGATCATCAAATATGTTTAAAGATGATCCAGTACTCCCCTACCTAGCACATGACCTGAATTACCATCAATAACCCCACCTCGTGGCCAGGGTTGCTCTTTAGAGCCTTGCAAAATCATTTGTGTTTACTCTCTACTAATGTTAAAAATAACAAATCCATCAGAGCTGTTTGTCCTGTTCAGCATTCTAGAAGATGGCTTTGTTGCAATGATAATCATTTTGATGAATGATAATCAATGATGATGAATTCTTTTTTTATGACTTTTTCTTAGGAATATTTATAATTCAGTATGACAATTACTTAATGATTTAATCATTCTATTTTGTGAAGTTTATGTGGTAGGTGTGATTAAGTCAAATTTGAAGAAAATGCTTAGAGCAGTATTAAGAATAGGATTTGATTGATGTATTTGTTAGTTTCTTTTGCTAATTTTTCCATATTTGCAGAATTATTTCTATTTAAAATGTTGCAATTGTTTACATCTCACGTTTCCACACTGATTTCAACTAAAGGTTTTTTATATCTAGTATTAAATAAGTCAAGACTAATGAGACAACTTTGGCTTATTTAAATATTTGTTTTTATTATTTATTTATTGAGGTAACATTGGTTTACAATATTGTATGTAACTTGGAAGTATAGGTTTCACTCTTCAGCATATGTTCCCACACCACACCCACCACAAAAGCACTAAAAGTCCTCCACAGTAGTCCATTTTGTCCCCTCCTCAATTTGGTCTCCCACTTCCTACTTCTCCCTCTGGTAGTTTCAATTTCATAGTCAGATTCCTAGGGTTTGTTATTGGTTTGTTTTTTATCTGATCTTTTGTCTTCTTTCTTTTTTGTTTTTATTTATACATACAAGCTGGGGTATAGGCCAGAGGCGTGGGGCGGCGAGAGGGTTCACCAGAGACAGAGCGGGGAACAGAACAGGCAGACCAGAAATACACTGCTGAGGGGAGCAGCGGGCGAGGCAGGAGAGGTCTGCCGCACCATGTGGGATTCTCCCCGCCGGGTGTCGAACTCGCGCTGCCAACAGCTCCACAGCACAGCGCTCAACCGCTGCGCCACCTGGGAGGCCCCTTTGTCTTCTTTCTTTAAGTCTCCATGTGACACCATTCAGTATTTATTTTCTCCTTCTGACTTATTTTGTATAGCATAATCCTCTCCTATTCCATTCATGTTGTCACAAAAGTTAAAAGTTTATCCTTTTTTTTTTTTTTTTTTTAAGAAAAATGTAAGAGATCCTTTGCTATTTTAGACAAGGCCAGAAATCAAATAGCCACGTAGAAGTGTGTCTTGGGGAAATTATTTCTACTAGGTAGATTATTGTATTACCTTCCTCATTTCTTATATTATTTTAATTTTAAACATGACAATAAACCAGAGTAGTTATAAACGCACTGTCTTCTCTCATTATTTGACTTTTACTGAAATTACACTTTATTCATTTTCAGGTGTAATATGTCTATTACTAACTTCACCATCATGTTGTTCCTTACAAATTGGATACTAACCAGGCTACTCATTCTAAGTCATTTCATATTGTTATTTCTATTTTTCCTGGACATAACTGACATTCTGGAAAGAAGGTGAACTTTGGCTAAACATTGAGTTCTGATCTTGACTGTGCAATTTACTAGGTGTGTGATATTGGGTAAGCTACTTAACTCTCTGGAATCCCCATCTTTATCTGTGAAATAGGGACAGTATTAACTGTGTTCAATTCAGTGATTTCTTCTGTTATTAGCAAATAAGGCATGTTACTGCCTAACTCAGGGGCTGGCATTTAGTAGGTGATCCATAAATTCTAATTATCCTTGCTTTCATGCCAGATCATATTTGTCATCATTCGGTGCATTAAAATTAATGTATTTAGATACCTGCTTACACTTACTGGAGTAATTACAGATAGTATATAGGCCTCTCTACATAGATAAAGATATAGATTAATATATCATGGATATAAATTCCAATGTTTTAGCTACTGCTATGAGATCTTTCTTATTTACTATCCAAGAGGAATAGTAAATACTCATTTTTTGTTGGCCTTTTGGGAAGATTAAAAATTTTTGATTAGGAATCTTATATGTCATTATTTTAGATTTAATGGCCATCTCATGTCAAAATTCTATTTTTAGTATTTTAGTTATTTAATTTTAAGAGAAATTTGTATCTTTTTTATTAAATTTCACCCTCAATACTACTTTCTATGTATGTTTTTAAAAATTAGTTTTCTGTGATTGATTTTAAGCAGGTTGCTGTTCTCTGCAAATGATACATGAGCTTTTTGGCCCATTTCTATATAATTGGTCTCCTGCAATTGGTATTTGCAGCATGTTTTTCTTCCTCTTTTGGACTAATTTACACTTGACCTCACTTCTCTTGCACTTTACTCTGTTTGTGTTTGGCTGTCTTCAGTTTGCCAAGGTCATTGTAACTTCTGAATCAGCTCTCTCAGGCATTGTCCACTCTGTTTTTCTCATCTCACAAATACCTAACAAGCTTAGTTAGCTGACTGGCTAATTCATTATGTCCTCTTGTATTCATATATATTTTCATCAGATGTGTATGCACCTAATAATAATATAGGCTATAAATGCATGTCCATGAATTAAAGTAGATGACATCCAACACTTCCACTTAGTCAAGAAGTAGTGTCTCTTTTTTAAAGGCAGAAATTATGTGACAAGATTTCTTTTTTATAAATACATGCTGCTTATACTGACTAGCTTGTTCTCTTTAAGGTGTTTTCAAGTGTGTGTGGGGGGGGTTCTTATAAATGATAGCTTTTTAAAAATTGCCCTAAGATATAAATCACATGTACCTTGGATTTTAATATGTGAAACCATTTTTGCAGAATATTTTTCCAGCTTCGTTTTCACCTTGCCTTGTATCACTTCTTAACATTATCACTATTAGAGTTATAAGCCCACTCATTAAAATTGGTTCCTCACTTCTGTCCCACAAAATATGAATTGGACCTTAATCTATATGTCTCACTTGATTGGGTTTTCAAGGCATTTGTTTTTCTAAACCCCTCATCATCCCACAACCTAACATCTGTTCATTGTAATTTTTGAGATATATTTTCCTGGTCAAACTTTATTTGAGGAATTCATCTAGCAGTTTGTTCTAGTTTTTGTGATGGGAGAAAGTATATGATTCTTTTATACTCCACATAATTTTCCTTTAAAAGGTAGCTTTTTTGTCCATGCCTTTACTTGTGACAGTGTTCCTTATTATGTTACTTACTTATAATACAAGTATGAGAGTTGAATTATAATAATCATTTCTACTTTTTATATTTTATTTTCAAGCATTCTTGTTCCTGACTTTCAGTTTCATGTATTCCTAACTGAAAGTCAGGAATACATTCATTCATTCAATTATTTTTTCCAGAAGCATCTTTTGCACTGAAGATTAAAGACTTTGGGATAGATATATCACTTTCTTAAACTTGACTCTGATTCAAACAAAATAGAACTTTCTTTTTTGGTGGACTTTTATTCTAAATTTATTTGCTCTCTAGATACATTATTTTAAAATTATCTCTTCAAAATAGCCTTTTGTAGAATTCTTAATTGACAGTTCTTGTTCTATTACTAACCATCTTTATTTCTTCTCACATTGATCTAACATGATTTTGTTTCTTTCTGCTTAAATAAGCATCATTCATCAATCAGGAAAGTCAGGAATACATTTATTCATTCAATTATTTCACCAGAAGCATCTTTTGCACTAAAGATTAAAGACTTTGGGATAGATACATCACTTTCTTAGAGTTGACTCTGATTCATTATGCAGCAAGAAGCACTTCAAGGATACAGTAGGCACTTTCTGTACATTTTAAGAAGGAATTGCTAGCACATTATTTTCTCTTTATTTCAAAACACAAGACCTGTATATTCCAGGATGATCTGGTTTCATTTTTCTCATTTGGTCGCAGGTTTCCCTTTGCTTATGCCAATGGTTCATCCAAACGAAGAGCGTACTTTAAATGGAGACAAATACAGAC
The DNA here is from genome assembly GCA_004024925.1 of Scalopus aquaticus. Lineage (NCBI taxonomy): Eukaryota > Metazoa > Chordata > Mammalia > Eulipotyphla > Talpidae > Scalopus > Scalopus aquaticus. The sequence goes on along the minus strand of PVIJ01001224.1, from coordinate 168,489 downwards.
TGTCAATCTGTGTTGCTTTATGTTTACTCTTCCTTCCAAGTACTAGCCAGGCCTACCCTGCTTAGCTTCTGAGTTCAGATGAGATCCAGAGCATTCCATGTGGTTTGACCATGGATACTTTATGTTTACTGTTAAGAGGTTTTCTTCATCATTAGTAGGAAAGCATTAATGGGAACAAAAAGATGTAAAAGAAGAAAATTGTACTAATTAAGTGACAGGAATAATTTGACCTCACTAGTAATTTAAAATTTAAATGAAAACAAAATACCATTTTCTATGACACATAAGCAAATAAAATATTATACCTAGTGTTGGTTGGTGAGCATGCATTGAAAATACATTTCTGTATTAAAATTAGTATGAGGTGGGTTCAATCGCTTTAAAAACTATGTCAATATCAATAAAAAATGACAATATTGGCAATCATTAGAAGTAATGAAAATGGTAGTATTTTGTAACCGTTACAAGTAAAGTTTTAAGGAAACGTAATAACAGCAAACATACTTTTAATACAGTATAAAGATGTAATGAAAGTCGATCAGTTTTTCAAACTGACCTGTGCCTGGAAATAGATGCTACAGAAATATGCTAAAATATTAGTAAAGTTTATGTTGGGGAGCTGGACTATTATCTATTTTTTCTGTAAATTTTTCAAATTTCTCTAAGTATCAAATAAAAATAAATACTACTTATAACTTGGTATAGTACCTTTTTAATATCACATATCCCAGTGACAAATTTATCAAGTTAAGTGCCTTTAGTGGTTGAAAAGACCGAATAATGCTCCCATTCTCTTAAGAAATTATAAGTGATTATATTAGTTAAGGACACAAGAATCCTTCACTGTCTCGCTCTATATTTATATGTATGCATAGTTAATCTCTTTCTATGTATTTACACACACATAATACAATATAAATTCAGGTATGTATTTATATACTCAAGGTGTTTTCCGATTTATGGGAGAAATAAGATAATTCCTCAGCAAAATTAAAAGTATAAGTATAATGTAATCAAAATTGAGAAATCTTTAGTTTTAATTCCCACATGAAAGTAAACAGAGGAAGATATCCCTATGCTACGAATGTTATAAATGTATATATAGAAAGGCTAAATTCAAATAAAATATTTTGCTTTACGAGTAAGTGACTTATAAGATTAGAGGACCATTCGTGACATATGAAATACATTTCAAATGCATAGATTCCCCCATTTTCCTGTACATACACACATCCATGCCTGCCACCCCATTTAGCTTTGTGTGGACAGCCATGTGAAGGGGTGATCATGTAAATCGGACAGAAAGAATGAATTCAAAACTGAGAACACTTTTTGTTAAAAATGTTTTGAAAGAAAGTCTTTTATAAAAGTATAATATTTCCACGTCTCATTTTAATATTTGTTACCAATCAGAATTTATCACCTCGACCCTTTGAAGTAAATGTCTGACTAATATAAGAATATTTTTCCAGCATGACTATAGATTTCAATTTATCTTGAACACGCAAACCTGAAACTACTCATTATTTTATTATTGGATTTTCTAATCCCCAAGATGATTGTAGTATCAATACAGATGAATTTTATAAGTCTCTAGTTGAGAACATTCAACCAAATGTTCCAAATCTTCTGCCCTTCTAATTTTGTTCTGGTGACTAAAAATCACAGCATATATCATTTTACTGGCAAAAATGAAAGTGCATTACAACCCTCAGGCTTACATTTCTCTTTAGGTTCTAGAATCATAATATATTCTAGAGTGTTGACATCTCTCCGGATAGCCATATTTACATCATCTTGCTTTTTAGTAAACTGTTATAAGTGATTCTAAAACTACTTATTGGTGTCTTTTTCTTTATAGGATCTGGACTCCTTAATTTCATCTATCAATTTTAATTAAAGTTCAGGGAAAGAGGACAATATACTATGAAGTTTATTGCATGGATATGACTTATTTCAAATTTTTCCCATAAAAATTATGGAAATGATTTTTCTAATTAAGGAAAGACAAGCTTCACGATTCATTTTATGTATAAATTTTATATATCTGTATATGTACACACATGGTGGGGGGCGGGGGGAGGGTGGAGAGAGGGAGGGAGAGAGAAAGGTGGGGAGAGAAAATGGATGAGACCGAGGCCTAACTTAGAGCCTCAAGTTGGAATGAACAGTAACACTGTTTTTAAGTTTTCAGTTCACTAATTTTTCCTTTTGCAAGTTTCATACTTCTCCAATTCATTTTCTGTAATCTTTTTTTTTAAAAGATTTATTTATTTATACATACAAGCTGGGATACAGGCCAGAGGTGTGGGGTGGCGAGAGGGTTCACCAGAGACAGAGTAGGGAGCAGAACAGGCAGATCAGAAATACACTGCTGAGGGGAGCAGGTGAGGCAGGAAAGGTCTGCCACGCCATGTGGGATTCTCCCCGGCTGGGCGTGGAACTCGCATCGCTGCTGCCCACAGCGCCACAGTGGCACAGCGCTTAACCACTGTGCCACCAGGGAGGCCCTCATTTTCTGTAATCTTTCTTTCACACAAATTCACATTTGTTTAAAGCACTATCTTGAGCACTATTATGGATTAAGGCCCACCATTTTAAGGTTCAAAAGTTTTCCAAGTTATAGTTCCTGTTCACTTCCCTACTCTGTATCCTGCATCTAGGTTTTATCAGCATTTTTGAAAATATGTCATATGATTTCATGTGTCTATGCTGTTGAAATTATCCTTTTTAGTCTGCTCGCCCCTCCCCCCATGGACTCGATGTACTCTTATGGACTTGGTGTATCCTTCACAATACCGTGACTCTTCTTAATTTCACACTTATATTTTATTGCATACATCCAAGAAAAGTTGATCTCTCTCTCCCTCCCTTCATTCTTTCCTTCCTATTTTCTTACTTACTTTTATCTTTTGTATTTGGACACACAACTATAACATTTATTTTAATAGTTACTTGCACACACTAGATTGAGAATGTTTTCCAGTTTTCTGTAAGGTAGCTGATCTCATGTATTTATGCATGAATATTAGAAGATTGAACTTAAATTTTGTTTCTTTCTTGCTAAATTTCCAGCATCTATACTTTCTCTTTCCTGCCCCTACCCTCTTACTTCCCAAATCTAACATTCATCTTAGGTCAACAAAGTTTACAATCTCTGTGCCATTCTATATAATTTTTCCTTTATGGAAAATCCTGGGAGGAAGTCTTATTTCATGGTCTCTTTTGCAAGGATACCAAAGGATAATGCTGTGTGCTTCCAATCTGCATAGACACATGACTTAAGGGAAAGTTTCCACCAGCCAATGACACCCTTTGCCTGCCTGAAGGCATAGGATTGAAAGGCAAAGTGAGTCAATTTTAACTCAGATGAAACATAAATGCTCAAGTTTTAAGAATTTTCTATGTAGCATTTTGATGAATAAAAGGTTTTGACTTAATAGTACTTGTAATAAATCTGTGCTTGCCATTGTTTTATATACGTTTCACACATTTAACACGTAAGGGAGATAGAAATAACACTACTTTGCTCCTGTTGTTTTACTTATTATTAATTGATTTAAAAATTGGAACAAAAACAGTGTAACAAAAAGAATGTAAGATACTTCTTTATCAAGTAAAAAAACCTAATGTAAAATAGATTTACTCTATATTTGTGGAAAAATGTTTATTCTGATGTCCTTTTCAGTACATGTAGATTCCATTGCCTTTGTCCAAGCAGAAAATGATAAGTTTTCTGGTTTCTTTAGGAATCCAAAATATCAAATATCAAATCTAACATGAGTAAAAGCCTTTGATCTTTAGCATCGCTAGGAAGATAATACTCTAAGGTAAATGATATTCCTAAAATTGTCGACTGTGTCTAGGTCATTCTGTTCAGCTGCATAAGCAATTCCTTTGATGGATGACTAGTTTTCTACCACACTAGCATTATTTCAGCAGGGAAAGGTAGTGTTTGATGTGTTGCAATTTGTATTACATGTCCATGGAACATCTATGGACATTACCTTTGGAGGAGGGGTCAAAGGAAGGAGGAGCTGTTGCTGAAGACATTTAATGACTGAATGGAAATTCAGAGTTCGCTGTGCAGTCAGTCTTAAATGCCTACTGCACCCCCACAGCTTTTTTTCACCTTAATTACAAATTCCTACAACCAAATTCTCACAAAATATATGTAATTTCATTTAACTGTAGTCACAAGTCAATATCTACAAAATGACGAGGATTTTGACAGCTTGCAAAGTGGTGAAGACCCTGAAGACTGGCTTTGGCTTTGCCAGTGTGACTGGGCAGCATCAATGGAAAATCTCAAAACCTGGCATCAGGCTTCTCTCTGTCAAGGTAACATTCCCGCATTTGCTGTCTCTGATAAAATTGTCTGGGGTGTGGTATAGCACGAAGCAACGGTGTCACAAAGCAAATACAGTTGTGAATGTAGTTCTGAAGTGCTAATTTATAAATGTTTGTTCTACTGTAGGACTTACTGATTGAGTAAATGGTCATTTTTATCTGCTCTAAGTAAAATTACACCAATTTTCACCCAACATAAAGAAAGATCATAATTCCTGTGAACATGTAAATGTTCTGTTTAGAAGACAAATATTTAAAAAGTCATCTGGGCTTTGGGCCTACGTGGTATCAGTCTCAGTTTGGGCTTAGAAATGGAGTGTGCATGAGGCACATCACAGTGGGTAGTGCAAAGTGGTGACAGTAGGTAGTGTGTTAAGCACCTACTTTGCGCTGGCTCACTGTAAACCTTTCCCTTTTGGGGTGTCAGGTTTTTTTGGGGGGGTAAGATCTTTGGAAGAAAAATATCTAAATAACTTTGATATTTGTAGATTTTCATGTAGATACTGTCTTTGCATGTTCCCTTACCTTAGCTCTTCTTTTAGGAGGCCAACTTTAGTTTTTTTTTATTTTGCATATTATGATATTGAGGCAATTGTCACCTGATAATTCTGTACTTCCAAGTGTTTATAACTGAGGAGCAGGTCCAGGAGGAGACATTAAGAAAACATCCCCGGTCCCTACCATTGAATTATGAAATTCCAGTAGGAACTTCTGTTCTTTTCTATAATTTTATGAAGACATTTATTACCAGAGAAGTTTGGAATTACTCAATGGGAACTTTGCCAATGAAAATCATCTTTAGTGAATATCAAGTTTAAGTAATCACTGTAGCTTTAAATATATTATTTCTGTAGTGGCAAGAGCTATAAAAAGTGAAGTAGAAAAAACTCCCAAACAACCTCTGTCTGTTGGTGTAAAAATAGACTTTGAGGGCTTAGAGTATTCTGCTTCTACTTTGCATGCTCCCTGGGTTGACTAAATCGCTTCCAAATGTTTCCACAGCTTCCACTGCTAATGTTGCTCATGCTGTGATTCAATGTGATTTAAGCCCTGAGTGACGTTGGCAGGCTAAGCAATGTCCATACTCTCGTGGCTTCCATGGTAGGAGTGGGAAAGGAATAGGAGTAAAAGGAAAGGAAGAGAGAGGGAGAGAGAGGGAGACTGAAAGGAGGAGTGAGGGATAAGGGTTGGGGGTGTGTGTGTGTGGAGAGAGAGAGAGAGACAGAGAGAGAGAGAGAGAGAGAGAGAGAGAGAGAGAGAGAGAGAGAGAGAGAGAGAGAGAGAGAGAGAGAATACCCAGGAGCACAAGACCCAAGAATCAAAGACCTCAATAAGAAACTACCACACTACCATTTTAAATTAAGAAACCCAGGAACAAACACTTTGTTAGATTCAACTTATTGTAACAGAACTGGAAACCATCATCAAACCATCATCAAAGGTAGTGGCTAGGTATAATCCATGAGACTGTGAGAGTGGATATTTGGGTTTAGTTTTGTTAGTAATATTTCAAGGATACTCATCTATATCCTCAGAGAATAAATACTAATGAAGATAATATCACCTAGAGGTTGATATGTTTTCTAAGAATTCAAAGTTTGTGTCCCTTGGAATATCTTCTTGTAAAAATGGGTAGCTGGGGATAAGTGTTATTTCCATCAGACACCAGAAACTGAGAAATTGAGTGATTATTTAAGGTGTCTTAGATGTGACTGAAATTAGGAGCCAGTTCTCCAGGATCTTAATATGTGCTCTATACAACCACAACTACAACAGGTTTAATTAGTGGATGGACTATTATGAAAGCACTTCTAGCTCATGGTAGCAGATCTGTTTTAAGGGGCTGCCAAAGTTCACAGCTAAGAATGACAAATTTGTAGGATGAATAAGCCATCATTTTACCGTATAAAAGCCATTACTCACACTCAATCATTACTGGCCAGAGTTTTGGAGGAACGCCAGGCATGAAAAATAGAAGTTCTTGAACTTCACAGTAGTGAATTAAAAGTCTGTACAGCAGTCCAAAGGGACTAGTGTTATTATTCACTCATTTTGAAGTAGTCCTCTACCTATTTTTCTTTCCATCTTCACTTTTAAAACTCAACTCTCTTAGACAAATATATCCAAATTTACTCCTTTTATCTGGGCATTACATTTTAAAGATAGTTAAAAATCGTTAGGATATAGTTATATAATAATGAAAGGAAGTGAAGGTGAGTAGCAGAATAGCCAGCTAAAGAGAGTAAATGGATTGTGGAAGATACTCTATGATCAGATCTACATGTGCTCCTCTTTCCCTTAAACTTATTGCCTTTCCAAAGTCTTTGGAGGTCACTGTTTGTCTCCCCTTGGTGACAGATTTAGAGTAGGTTTGACGACAGCAGTGACGTACTTGTACTTTTGTGTGTTCCTTCTTTGTGTATTTGTTAGTGGCTAATATTTGTAGCATGTGCCTTGCCAATAGACACAGCTGTATTTTACTTAAAGAGAAGAATTTCAAGGTACTCTGCATTTTAAGGGAACTTTATGTCCAGGGTACACATGATCAACAACCACAAAATAAGAAATTTTTAGAGCCTCTAATCTTTTTTTTTGTCATGTTGAAAAATTTCAATGTTTATTATTACATTCAGCCATTTGTGGTTGTGTAGCAGAAAACACACTGATGGGGAATAAATATTTGGAGTCTGACATGATATGCATTTACTGATGCTCTGAACTTTAAGTCATATGTTCTCTCTGAACCTAAATTTTGTCATTGGTCATATTGAAATGATTCTTTATTTACTCAAAGGAGTGTGAGTATCCCACAGGATTGATGCTCAAAATCTATAAAATCTATAAATCTATAAAATATTTTCAAAGCAAAAATGGGATACTTAAAAAATTTGGCTCTATACATTTTAGTAGAAGGACTTAGTAGAGAGTTAGATCAGTTTCTTTTTGTTTTTTGATGGACTACAAATTAGTACAATGACAAGATGGCTGAGAAAAATTCTCAAGTATTTGTAATGATTTTTTTCATTTTTGCCTTAATATAAAGCCTGTCTTTATGAAGATATTGCTTATAGTGATTAAGACTCAAGGACAATGTAGCAAATAATCTTTTTTCATGATAGTGAATTAAATTTCAAAAGTCAGGATGTACATCTTAAAATCTTCATAAATTAATTAGCAGATAGTTAATTAACAAATAAACATAAAACTTCTGCCCCAGGGAGATTAATAAGTGGAAATACATAAATCATAAGTGCATAGTTTTGGGCTTCATGAAACTTACAATTAAAAACTGAGTTCACAAGTTTTAGAAAGTCATCAAAACTAAATGGTTTTATTTTTACTTGCAATTGAGTTTGGAAATCAAAGATATTAAATTGAAAAGGTTAACTTCCTTATGAGTGGGAAAAGATTCACTAAGTACAGCCTATAACATTAATTCACTTATATTCAAACAAAGTGACTCATGTTACAAGAGTCCTTTTCTCTGTTACTTTGGATATAAATAAGCCTCAGGAGTCATCATTCCCTTTGAAAGGTTTTCATTTTGCAAGATATTGTATTCTGATTCCAAGATTGAAGTATCTATTTAGCTCATTGGTGGGGAGTTATTGTCATTTGATTAGAAATTGGCAACCTCAAAAACTCCTACAATTAGGATCATTTTGTTATAGTATAGTAACTTTAAAGATTTTCACTGGAAATTGAGTTCATCATTATGTTGGAGTCTCCATGTATATGTGAGTGGTAGAAGTAGGAATAGGGTTATCACACATTTTCAAAATAACTTTTATACTAGACTTTTACTACAAATAGATAAGTTTAAAGACTGAGTTTCATCCATGATAAGTCAAATTTTTGAAATGTACTGTATTCCAATTCCAAATAAGAGGGGACAGTATTAGTTTGGGATGATTAGCTGCATTATGTAATGTTGGTAGACAGTATTTCTCTAACTGGGTAGTGGACTCTCTTTTGAACATTTTTGCTCATGTAGTTCTCTTTTTATGTCCCCTCCTTCTAAATAATAGACTCATTTATTTGCCATCAACAGCCTGTTGCCATAAAACTAGAACAGACTCTAGACTGAGGTGAGGCACTTAGACTGGACAAATAGGGCTGAGAGCAGACACTTCAGGTGAGGATTGAAGGAGGCTGTCATTACCAGGACCATTGTATGCCTCCTTCAGTGTGCCCTAGACAACTCACTCCTTAACTTTGCCCCAGTCCTTCATCTGGCTGGGAAAATGCCCAAGTACTGACACTAATATTGACCTCAGGCTTCCCTCGGTGATGGTTCTTTGAATTTCTATTTGACTATGTTTAGCCAGTATTACTGATGCTTGAAAGGTGAAAAAAAGGTCCTATTGTTGCATAAATACAGAACACTCTTCTGCCCTTACATCTTTATTAGAACTTTATATTTCCAACTTGTACTGAAGGTGGGAGGTGTAGTAGTATCTCTGAAGCAATGGTCTTGTCAAAGCTCACTTTAACACCGCAGGAGTTTGCTGTGCAATCTGAATCCCTTGATGTGACCAGTATTCCCAAGGGTCTTTACAAGGACTATGGGCTGAAGAAAGTTACATGGGTCAGGCTCAGACTTGGTGCCTGACCCCTCAGTCCTAGTGATCTCTAACTCACACTTGACTTCCTTCATCTGCTCTAAATTTTGTTGACTCATAAAAATCTTTTCATAGTCCCTCTAGTCATTTTCTTTTTTCCAACTTAATGAATGCCATATTTTGATCTTTTAAATTTCATAGGGAGATGGTGATTATTGTGAAATTCTTAAAAAATACCAGTAGGTATTTTTTATTCTCACTAAAAATCACCAATAATTTTACTGAATAGGTTTCTTCTAGAATATATGAATACATACACCACCACATTAACTTATTATCATAAAGTAAAAATTAGCTTATATGTTGGAGATCACATTTTGTCACATAGCAGACACTCACTAAGTGCTTATTAATCAACCTACATTCTATGAACATGTTTTGTAATAGAATTTTTCTAAATGCTATATTTATTTATAATGAGAAATATAACTAGAGTAAAAATTACTTAGGAATCTGAATAATTTATTTATAAATGTCTAGAACATAGAAGTATTTAAGTATATTAATTTTGTAATCCCCCCCCCCAATATTGGCTTATGTTTAACCAAAGGCAGATGACTTAATATTAACCTAGGATGTTGTAAGGCTATTAACTTAGGATGTTGTAAGGTTTAATTGATTACCACTGTTACAGTACTTTGAAATCCTGAAATATTAGGTATTTAACTGCAATGAAGTCTCATTAAATATTCTAGACATAGAAAATTGTGTACTGTAATTCTGAATTTTAAATATTCACATTTGATAGTATAACCCCAAAGAAGGAAAATAAGATTTCATTTACCAATAAAGAACACTTCAAGATTTTAACTCTTCAATATATTATCTATGCATAATAGATAATAGTTTATAATAGTTTTTTTAATTTAAAGTTTTTATTTATTTATTTATTTATTCATTTATTTATTTATACATACAAGCTGGGGTACAGGCCAGAGGCGTGGGGCGGCGAGAGGGTTCACTAGAGACAGAGCGGGGAGCAGAACAGGCAGATCAGAAATACACTGCTGAGGGGAGCAGCGGGCGAGGCAGGAGTGGTCTGCCGCACCATGTGGGACTCTCCCTGGCTGGGCGTCGAACCCGCATTGTGTGCTGCTGACAGCTCCACAGCTCAGTGCTCAACCGCTGCACCACCAGGGAGACCCTATAATAGTTTATTAAACTGAAATAAATTCTGACTTTAAGCTTCTTACTGTCCAAAGCTTGGTTTAGATTTATTTCTTAGGAGGATGAGTTCTGATGTGAACTAATAGCTAAGAAACATCAGGTAAGCCAGAAAATAAATATGTGAGGTAGCTTTAGGCCTTGGTGAGAATAAAAATAAACACATGGGACTTCTACTTTTTCTAATGTGCAAATAATTTAAATAGACAAATGATTTAACATCAATACAGCTATATTCCCAGAGTAAATCACTTTCATTTCCAGTACTAGCTTAAGGGGATTATTGTAGATATAATATTTTATATTCAAATCTTTTATGGAACTTATTGCTAAATTAGTTTTAGACTTTTACATCCAGAATATTATTTATTGGTGAATTCTCACAGTCAGGGAAGAAAGAATGCTGTTTTTCCCATTTCACAGATGTGTAAGTGAAGACAAGGACATAGGGGTGTCTATTGTTGAACATAAAAGTGAAAATATATGTGGCAAATTTGGTTATAAATTGAATTAGTCCCCAAACAACCATACAGTAATTTTGCTTTGTCACTTTGTTAACTGCGTTTCTGTATCTGAGGGCTCTTGTTTCTAGGATTGAAGAAAGCAATATGGGCCAGGGTCAAATGTGGTGTCAGAATGCTCCAAATCCTTTCTCCACTGTAATTTTATTGCACTCAAGAGCCCATTTATATACTGAACTTTATCTCAACATAAAAGATTTTTTTCTTTTCCTTCCCCTCTTTTTTGCTGTATTTTGTAAATAGACTAAATCAAAGCATCAGCAAAGATTTTTGCTTTTTATGGCTGCTAGTATTCTGTAAGTAGCAGATTTCAGAAGAATGCCATTTATACCTGACAAATTTCTTCTACTTTAACCAAAATATTGTCATGTGTTTGTAATAAAACACGCTGCTCTTCTATTTTCTATTTGTTTCTTTCTCCTATGGTCCTATAAGCTCCATGAGTGCAACAGCCTAATGTAAATGTTCACCATCAGCAATTTTAGGCTGCAGGAAAAGATCCAAAGAAAACTGGTTTAGGGCCTCCCTGGTGGCACAACCAATGGGTTAAGCACAGCACTATGAAGGTATCCAGAGCCACTGTTGCACAGAGTTCAATACCCGGACAGGGAGATTCCCACATGGCGCGGCAGACCTCTTCTGCCTCACCCGCTGCTCCCCTCAGCAGTGTACTTCAGTAAATCTGCCTGTTCTGCTCCCCACTCTGTCTCTGGTGAGTCCTCTCACCACCCCACACCTCTGGCCTGCACCCCAGTTCTTGTATGCATAAATAAATCAATCTTTAAAAAAAAAAAACTGGTTAAGAACATCATCATCGTCAAAGTTAGTTGAGAAAGATGGTAGAATGTGGAATAATAAATGAACGACAAATGGGCAATTTTTAATAGCATATAATGAATGGAAAGGAAAAACTAACAGCAATAATAATCAGTCAGCTGACTGTATCAGAACTTTTATAAATTATAAATTATGTTTGGATTTTGACGTTACTTCCTAAACCCAAGCCTTCTAGATTAACTGATAGTAATAACACCAGGCTTTCAAGCTTTCGGAAGAATTTAACTGTGCAATTTCCATTATGAGTTGTTGCATTGTTCTTATCCTGAATAATGCTTTGAAACATCTACCCTTTTAAACTTGATTTCCAACTGAGCGCATTAGAATATAAAGTCCTGGTCATTTATTTGTTGTCCAATAAAGCTGATCAATAATTTTACTAGGAAATTAAATTAGACCGTGAATATAAGGTTACAATGAATTTTAAGGAAAATTAAAAAGAGGTGTTTAGGGAAAATCTTCTTACTGTATCACATTTTTGCATGTTGTTAAAAAGATAAAATATTTTATAATATGGTAAACAGCAAAATCAATACCCATAGCAAACAAGCCAACACAGAGAGAATTATATTTGAATTTCTACTTACATGCAACCTTCCTCACAAAATGTATTTTCATCAAAAATTACTTACAATTTATGAAAGAATCCTCAGGTTTTATAAATATTAGAAAGTACATGAATTCTTCTCCTCCATTACCTACCTGAAGAATCATAAAATACTAATTTGAATGGATATATATACACCTATGCTCCCTATTTGTAATACCTAAGTTATGGAAATAGCCAAAGTGCCCAAGAACAAAAGATCATGAAAATGTGGTACATATACTGGAATACTACTCAGTTGTGAAAAAGGATGAGCTATTACCATTTGGAACAATATGGATGCAACTGAAGAGGATAATGTTAAGCAATATAAATTAGGAGAGAGACATATATTGGCTGGTCTCACTTTCATGTGGAATATAGACAAACATAACAAAGTATCAAAAACCAAACCAATAAACTCTTAACATGTGACTACAAAACTGAGGCAACAAGAGGGGGAAGGTGGTTTGGTGAGAGTATGGGAGAAGAGGGTCTAGTGGAACATAATGGCAGATTGTTGGGGTACTGGTGATGCACAGGGTATGACACTGTACCTTTGTAGAGGTTTGATGATAACCCCTGGGGCAGGTATAGCGATAAAAACCTACTTTACCTCAATAAAAATAATTTGGAAAAAAGTACAACATTCAAAGATTGCTTAGTTCAATAAAATGCCCATTTAAAAAGCAATATGATAATTGAGATCTTATAGAAATTTATGTAATTCAGTTTAGAGAAAAAATTGTAAAATGAAATATTAAAAAAGGGGCAGTTAAATATACAGATATCCCCTGCTTTTAAAATTTACATTGTACCATCTTTTATGAAAGATCTACATTAATACCTATTTTAATTCATTGAAAGACAACTGAAGGGGGTGTTTGTTTTTATGACCAAAGGGCAAAAGTGAAAATAGAGCTCAGCAGGCAGCAGGACTGGCATTGCACCTCCACCTGCAAAGGCCACTTTGTAAAGATGTGTGTTTCCCGAATCATTCCTGCTTTTACTATACGTTAGTGTTACTGCAGGTTTATGTGTAATTTGGTACGTTATTTTTAGATTTAAGAATGCTTAGATATTTTCTAACATAAATTAATTCTAATTGCCTCTTTGTTTTATACTATTTTGGTTTATGAAAGGTCTCCTAGAAACACTCTCTGATAGTTGTGGAAACCTGTATGCAGGAAACTTGCACTTTACCTCATTCAAATAAATGTGTGAAAAAAATTATAGTCTTGGATATATCTTCCTCCTACGAATTTGCAAATAACAGTAGCATTTAGTATTAGGTAGATATGGAGGCTATTAATTTAAATTTTTAATCCTTAAAAACCTTCTCAATTCACAAGAAAATATACTTTTTAACTATTTTGCCATCCAGCTGGCTACAGATCCACACATCTGCGTGCTCCAGGGTAAAAGGAAGCAAACTATGAGCTAAACTACTTTAATTGTATTTTTTTTCCTTATTATCCTTGGGTTGTGTTTTTTTTTTTTTTTTTTTTTGGGTGGGGGGAAGGGAGGCAGAAAACAGGAACGATTGTTAGGTTGTTTGTGGGCTTTGTAAACATAATTACACAAATGGGAGAAAAATATAAATCCTGAAGAGATAGATATAAAGTTATTAAATACAGATGTAATTTAAACACTTGTTTTAGCTGAACTAAAGTTTTTAGAAGGTGAAGAGAAATCTCTTTTCTCTGAATTTTATTTTGCTCAGTTTCATGCTGAACTTGTGCTAACCAGCCTCCTCAAAGTTAAAGTCCCTATGTGGCCTTCACTAGTAACCTTGGCTTTGAATCAGGCACCTAAGTGTCTATCACAAGTTAGCTTCCCTGGAAGCATTTGGGAAGTTAGATATCTATTAGAGGTCAACTTAGATGAAAGGAAGCTTCTGGATGCAGGATTGGGTAAAGAAGTAAACTGTGATGCAAGTTGACAAAACCTTAGTTAATCTGTAGTAAACGCTTGCTCAGCTTGCCCCCATAAGGACACTTGTACCCCAGCTGTGTCTAGCATGGGTCTTTATGTCCCTGGAGGGCTCAGTCACCAGGGTGTATGTGGGGCACTGGCGGAAAGGCATGGAGCAAGATAGTTCTCTGCAGCCAAGGTGCACCCTAAAGGAATCTGACAGCTGGAGATGGTGTCCTGACCTCCCTGCTTGCAGCGAGCAGCATCCTTCCTGGAGGGAGTCAGAGGGGCACACCCAGGTCTGCAGCATCTAGTATCTTAACAGTCTTCAGAAATTGGGAACTCGAGGACTTGGAATTAATATTCTTAGTTTTCCAAGCCTGCTGCTGCTTCTCAGACTATAGCATATTATTAATGACTTGACATTTCACTCTGACAATTTACAGATTTACAGAAAGGTAAATCTTGATTGACCTGGGCATATTGTAGTTTACCCAAGACAGTTTTGAATTAAAGTTCTTATAAATAAATTTTAGCAGAGTTCATGATTGAATTGCTTTTTATCCCCATTTAAAAATTGGAAAGCAAAAATTGATATAAGCTTAGAAAAAGGGGTAAAACATAACTCAGGTTAGGCTGAAATTCTCTGTGTGTTTGCTCCAAAGGAAGTAGAAGGTTGTACATGGCAAGTCACACTAATTAGGCTCAGAAATTGCTACTCCTCCATTTGCTATTGTAATGACCTCGCTTTTCCTAGGCTTCACCATAAGATGGGTGGCTTAATATTACCTACCTCATTAGTTTTTTGGTGAGGACTAGATGAGATGAGAAAACCCATTGCTAGCTTTCAAGATAGTGCCTTGCTCATTCATGTTAGCTATTGCTAATGATGTCCCAAGGAGGGGAGTAGGGTGGAGTTCTCAGTGAGGGCAATGTGCACCAAAATCCTCTTTTTACAACATAGTTTCATAATTCTATTGGAAATCAGATACATTTCTTAGAACAATAGAAATTTATCATTGTGTAACTGTATGTAGACTATAATAAGCATAGTTAACTATGTCTGCAATCTGGTTTATGTCTTCATGGATCTCATTAAAACAGTGCCAAAGGGAGAAATAAAACAAGGATAGGTCAGTCTACTTCTCTAAGGCATGCTTAAGAAATAGTGATGTTTATTTTGTTTCAAATAAAATATTATTCCAGAACTTAAACAATAAAACAAATTGGGAGATTATTTAATATGTAGATTAAATTGAAACAAAATTTGAAGTATACATGTTATCTTTAGTTGCTATTTTCAAAATTATGTGAATAGTCATTGAGTGCCTAGCATGCATAGTGTTAGCACTACGTGCTGCCTCAGCAATAATAACAGCCTTGATTATTTGAGAGGGATTAAAAAAATGCAATAAATACTAAATCTACATTTTAGAAAAGAGTTTAAATGAAAATAAGATGAATCAAGAACTTGAAAAGAATTTGAAATGTGAATGAAATTAAAAATTCGATTTGCTATAAAATGAAAAAATGTAATATTTTAAAATGTTAAAATAGATAATGGGAAAGATGAGTGTCAGGATGAGAGTATATATGCTCATACTTTTTTCTCTTGCAGCCTTTTCTCTTTCATTGAATTCATATTTAATCATTTAGCAGTACTTTGCTAAACACTTAGCAGATTATCAGACTAAGGTAATTTTACCAAAGTGTGAATAAAGCTTAATTATGATGTAATGACTTTAAAAGGGATTGCGGCACTACTTACGTCTTTATTTAGAAGAATACTTTTAGAAATAGGGATTTCTTATTTCCTTACTTAGTCTCCCAGGAAATAAATCACATGGAGTTAAATATAACTATACATCACTTCTCACCTTTGTGAGCAGAGCCTAAAAAGAAATAGTTAAAATATGATGGGAGCAAAGCAGGAGTGCAAATTGCAAGGTAGTTTTAAGTCTCAGAAAAACCAAGGTATAACTATGCAGTTTCTTTGCCACCCAATGGCATTCATTCATTTTTTTCAACCAATCAGTGTTTGTCAGGTATTACTAGTGGTGGGATTTTAGGGCTGATGATGAGTCATGCCTTCTCCTCAACCTCTAAGTTTAAAATCAATTGAGAAATAAGGAAACAGTATTCAAAGAGATCTAAATACCAACTTCTTAATTCCACCAAGCAGGAATCATATGAAACTCACCTTACTTAGAATCTGTTGCTTGTTTGTGTCACTCTGTAATGATTGACATAAAGACAGGCAGCAGCAAGTTAAACCCAAATTTTAGAGTGAGCAAGGTGAAAAGTAATACATGTTTTTCCACTGTGTTCATTGATTCAAAACTAAACAGCTCTCAGTGTTCAAATAGCTTTTGATATCTGAATTTGACTTAGTCCTTTCACTTGAATTTGCTAAGGCAAAAGTACAGGAAAATAATGTAAAAAAATAAGATAATTACTCTACGAGATTCATTTGTATAAATTATCCCAAAATGAAATTGAAGAATACAGAAATTTCTTTCTATATACCTGTATTTTAGAAAATATTCGATAGTTTCCTCACTCATTCTCCATTTGCAGAGTGAAATAGGGAATGAAAGAGTTTGTTATGTAATTTAAGCACTGTCAACTTCTTTCACATAAAGTAACTATTCAATTGATATAAATGGCATTTTTGTTTTGAATTACCGCATTTGTCCTAACTCCACACAATGTGCACTCACATACATAGCACATTCAGTTTGTACATCCTGGGGTAGCCATCCACTGGCCTTTCCCTTCTGCATCCATTTCTCCTTTGATGTCACTCACATTTCTTTCCCACCATGTTATCTCCAAATTATGAGGCTGCATTTAAGACAGTATAGAGGCATTGCTAGATACACATAATGAAAAGGCAAATCAAAAAACAGGTGTTTGCTTATTTTTGAATTCTTACCTAAGACAAAGTAAACACTGGATGTAATATAAATTTTTTTCAGTATTTTTATCCCTTTTTTTTTTTTAAGATTGGTACTCAATGGTTCTTTTTTCAGCCAACAAAATTGAATGATTATCTGCTCTGTGCGAGGCACTAACGTAGGTATGGACGATGCAGACCCAGACCCTCTGTTTATGTGAAGTTCATTTTCTAGCTGGATGAAACAGATAATAAGTAAGGCATTGGTTGGCATATTAAAAGGCTTTGGATGCTATGAAGAAAGAGCAGACTAGGAGACAGAGTGGCAGGCCGGCAGTGAAGTGGATTGCATCTCATCAAAGACTTGAAGTTTAAAATTTGAAATATAAATTCAAAATTCTTAAAATTTTATTTTTTATTAAAGTTTCGTGAAACTTTATTTTTTATTAAAGTATGAATGGAAAAGAAAAGGTAAATTACTTTATGAAAGAGAACTCTCCCAAAGGAAAGTATGATATTTTATTTATCTTTGTATCTATGGGTTATACTCTTCTTGAGATTTTTTTCTGTTTTATTCTTCATGCAGCTATCTATCCCTTTTGCTAAATACAGGAACAATTATCCCTATATTACCAAAGCTTAGCATGGCACCTGGCACATGGTACCAAGGGAGACTAATGATGTTTTGACTTAAATGTTTTTTGGCATATACACAGAGAGGAGGTTATGAGAGAAGTGATTGTTTGTAGAACTCATATTTCCATGTCTTTGGTAACTTCTCATAGCATTTTATGAGTGTGCAGATTTCTCTTTATTAAGGTTTCTTTGGTTCTCTCAGCATTCAAAGTTCTAAAGCACTTTGGCAATAGGAATTTAAATTACAACTTAATTTTACAGTCTAATTTCTAGGCCACAGACATCTTTCTGCTTGAACTGAGGCTACTAAAACATCTTACTATGGTCATAAGGTGATTTCTTTTGGACTTGTTGGGATGAAATAGTGTTTGGGGAATGGTTAGCTAGAAGAGGGGATTCTAAATAATAGCTCTTTGTTCAGAGTTGCTCCATCAATTCATAGATAAGTCAATTGGCACTCATCATTTTAAACTCATTGGAGGCCAGTATTGTTAAGAGGAATATAACAGGCACTATAAGCAATAAACAGAAGCCTTGGAACAATATAATGTGTAGTGGGAAATAGGATTGGTAGATCTATAAAAGCTGCCAAGAAGAACGAAAAATATAATTAAAGGAACAAAAAGACATATTGAACACAATCTCAGGGACTATTTCAGGCAACAGTAAATGTCTCCTCAAATATATCTTTAAAAGACAGAAAGCAAAGTAGAAAACTAGTCCCATGGAGGAAGGAATAAAAATACCAAATAGAATTGAAGGGACAGGATAACAAGAGTTGGATTTGCTTATGTTAATTTTTGCCTTTCTCTGAAATAATTAGTGTCTTATCCAGAGATAAGACAATTTGAAATTCTTAGAAGAGGATAGAGTAGATATGCTGGTATATAGAAAACAATTAAAATTTGGAGTTCACACCTAATTATTGCCAAATTAAATAAAGTTATTAGGTTTTATCAAAGTTATATATTATTTAGAAAGGTATTCCCTTCCTCCTTCCATTTTGTGAAAGCATGTTGGTTAAACCTGACTTCTTCAAGAACAGAAAATAATACTTTTAGCAGAAAATATTTTTTGTCAATGAATTTCCATTATTTGGACCAAAGAATTCCTCCAGGTGAAGCATGTCACAGTTATCTGGGGACTTTTCCCAATAAACATAACTCCTACTAAGAAGTATCGGCAGACACTTGAATAGCTTATAATAATCTTTAGAAAAATACTGAGCATTATTGCCCTTCTTCCCTTAAATCAATAACCACTGTATTAAATTAAAAATAAATGATAGATCACAAAATAAAAGATAAAATAAAAATAGCATGTTATTAAAAAAGTGACTTTATTTCCTGGATGCGGAAGCAGAATTCAGAGCTTGTATGTTGGGCCAGGGACGTCTTGTCAGTACTCAAATTACATTCCTTAATTATTGTGGTTTCCTTTGTGCTGAGTAATTCCTAAAGTTTTTGTCTTAGTTTAGTGGTTGAGAAGATAAACAATAACTATTTGAAGATAATCTTGGGATCTCAGACTGTTTCCATGGCTATAGTTGAAACTTTAACCTTGAAGATAATATATGTTAAGAGAAAAAAAATACATTTTTTTGCTCATGGACACACACATACACATATACACGTACACATACAACACATATAAAATATGCAGCACAGTGCTTTTCCCATGTATCACAGAAATGTAAACTTGAATTCTGTGCATTTTACCTTTGATTAAAAATCAATAAACCTACCTGTTGAGAGGCATATTTAAAATGTCAGTTTTAATGGAAAATACTAAAGTAGTTTTTTGTGTAAGTTTAAGTTAATGTATATACACACACATAAACTGTATTAGGAACAGTGTATGTTGCTGTAAAGATAATAATATACTACTTTACATTGAAAAGCAATCTTTTCAATGTTAACAGACTATGTTCTTTGGACCTTAAAGTAACACCATATTTTATAGAGAAGGTAATTATAGAAAAATAATAAGGCTTTTCTATTTCAACATGTGAAAAGCTGGGTACATGGTATAAAGCTTAGAGCACAGAAACAAAGGTCTAGAAATCTTTCCTTAAATTCCTGTTGCTTATCAAGGGGCATGTGGGGGGTTGGGATGGGGGGTAGGATACAAAAGCATTAGACACTATATGTCCAATTTTAACAATGTAAAGGAAGGAAAGTAGAGAATTAGTGTGTTTCTGTCTTTAATGGTCACATTTAACCCTTGCACAATAATCTCCCTTGTTTCAACAATTTGTCTCATGGTCAAATTGTTTCATCTCTTTCCTTATTTC
The DNA here is from genome assembly GCA_004024925.1 of Scalopus aquaticus. NCBI lineage: Eukaryota > Metazoa > Chordata > Mammalia > Eulipotyphla > Talpidae > Scalopus > Scalopus aquaticus. Next base: position 148,670 of record PVIJ01001224.1, on the reverse strand, counting down.
CTGCCCTCTATTTTCTGATTATTTAGAAGCAAATCTAAAATATCTTATTATGTTTTCCTTAAATATTTTAATGTATAGCTTTAAGAAAGACTCAAAATTATAGCCACAGCACCACCATCAATTCTAAAAAAAATGTTGAATATAAAAATCAATTTACTATTTAAATGCCCTTCATTGTTGCAGACATATTTTTTCTTTATAATTTACTCTTTTAAACCATGTTCCAATTATTTTGTGTTAGAGATTTTTCTTATGGCCTGGACCATTTGCATCACCCCCAAACTGGGGTTAACACATTTCTCTCCCCTGAATTTTATGGAAATTGAGAGTTAGATCTAAATTGTTGCAATGATAGAATTTATTTTTGAAGAGTGGATGATGCCTGCCTTTTACATAAGTTTCTCTTTTTTTTGGCCAAGAATTTTATAGAAGCTGGTTCAAAGATTAGAATGGTGAAGTAATCAAAGTCAGGATGCCTTGTAGTCTGGAGGAGAATCAGAGATGGATATATTAACTCTAATAAAAGAAAATACAATATATTTTTTAGATGCTTCATAGTGCTTGCTTTTGTATAAGTACTAATAGAGTAGTAAAATTTCAGCTTCTTTATGACCATAAAGCTGATGTAGAAGGGTAGCCCCTGGGATAGCTCCATCAAGCACAAGAGCTCTCTGGAACACAATTTGATAGATAGGCTTGATAATTCCTTCTAGCTCTAAACCTCAGAGTGATGATACGCTATCTGGTACAATTCACAATGTTTTTGCAAACTCATGAACTTCCCTTCAAGCTATACTTGAGCAAAGCTAGAGAATATTAAGAAGAAAAAGATAGACACATAGCATTTCAGCTAAATTGAAGTATTTCTGGATTGTCAATAACTCTACAAGTAGACTTAGAACAGACAATGTATTGACATGCTTCAGTTCCTCTTGCAAGCAAGACAAAACACCTGACAAGAATGATTCATTTGAAAAAGTGAGAACAGGAAGGCAACTCCAAATTGAGGTGATGAGGTTTCATCAAATACACTGTGCATATATTTAATAAATTTGTATTTTGTGCCTTGGATTTTTTTTCAACTGTCTGAGCTTCTGATTTTGTATTCTGCTAAGATTCATGCATCTATTTCTCTAGGCACAGACAGCACACATTGTCCTGGAAGATGGAACTAAGATGAAAGGGTACTCCTTTGGTCATCCATCCTCTGTTGCTGGTGAAGTGGTCTTTAATACTGGCCTGGGAGGGTGAGTAATGCTTCTGTTCCAAAGTTTGATTCTTCTTCTATGTACAGGAATAACTGGATAATCTTATTCACAGTGGGTGCTTGACATCATTGCATCATGATAAGACTACAGATTGTCCTGAAGCTACACTGTGCATGTATAAGGATTGCTGTATTCACCTCTGAAAATAAAGAGACAGAGACACAAACTTCAGTCACTCTAAATCATGGAGAATAAGCACAGTGGTGATCCCCTGGAAAAAAAAAAAAGAACACAGTTAATTTGGGAAACTTAGGGTGCCAGGACACAGGTTATATGAGATTGCCAAATAGTTTCTATAAGAGGAGGTATGAATCCAATTAAGGTAAATTGTAGGAGGGAAAAGGATGAATAACACACTCTAGTGCCACCCTTTAGTGAAGTTAAGAATTGACTTTGCACGTATAGTATGAACTACAATAAGGAGCTAAGATGGTTTGGGGGTATTTTGCTTAATTTTTGATTGTAGTGTAAAAGAAGACAATAGCAGATACATTTATTGTCTTAACGTAATCAATGGGAGAACAGGTGCATAGAAATGATATTTAATAAAATTATCAATTGATACCCACCTTAGTAATTAAGACCTGCTAATAGGATGGTGTGGTCCATGTACACAGTGGAATATGACTCAGCACAAGAAAAGATGAAATCTTGCCATTTGCAAATTTGTATACCATTTGGAAATAGAAGTGGTCATACTAAGCAAAATGTCAGAAGGAGAAAGGCAAATACCAGATGACTTCACTAATGTTGAAAAAAAGAGAAACAAAAAAAAAGGAACAGATAAAACTAAACCAAAACAAACCCTAGAAATCTGACAGAATTGAGGCTCCTGAAAGGAGAGGGTGTGGGGGGAGCAATGGAGAGATGGGGCCCAGTGAACTGTGGTGAAGGATTAATGACGCTTTGGGTGTGGTGTGGTAACACACACCTGAAGAGGTGTGAACCTTTATCTCTGAATCATATTATAGTGTTGTAAACCAGTGTTAAGCTAATAAAAAATAATACAATAAAAATCTGCTAATAGATGTATAGCAACAGAGACAAGCGATAGATATTACAGAAATCACATAGCCTTTCTTAACACTCTGTGTGCTGGTGCCCTTTAAATTTACCAGCCGTTGGGGCTGGCCATTTTCTGTGCCACCGCATGAATGGTGTAAGCATTCAATAAAACACAACTCCTGAACTACTGGATATTAAAAAAACTGTAATCTCTCTCATAAAACACCTTACACTTTCACCAAAACAATGTGTAAAGCTTCTAGACTGAGTACGATTAAAGAAATAGCTCCTAATAGTTCCAAATAAATCCACCGTGGCGTGAAAAACCGGAGACTAGATGAACACATATTAATATGTGAGCGGTCACCTGATACTGGTGACAGAAACACATACTAATACGTGAGCGGACCACAAAGTGTTAACTAGCCAAGAAATGTTTGTTCATCTGGGAGTCAGGAAGCTGAAGTTCTGGTCTCAGTTCTGTTGATAACAGATTCTGTGATATTAAGAAAATCACTTTAGGGTGCAGCAGTTAAGCGCTGTGCTGTGGAGCTGTCGGCAGGGGCAACGCGAGTTCGACGCCCAGCCAGGGAGAGACCCACGTGGCGTGGCACACCTCTCCTGCCTCGCCCACTGCTCCCCTCAGCAGTGTATTTCTGTCTATCTGCCTGTTCTGCTCCCCACTCTGTCTCTGGTGAACCCTCTTGCCATCCCACGCCTCTGGCCTGTACCCCAGCTTGTACACATAAATAAAAAAAAAATCTTTTAAAAAAAAAAAGAAAATCACTTTAAATTTCTGAATCCTGGTTTCCACATATACAAAGTGAAGGGATTAAATTAGATATAAATTTACTGCTGGGGATTTAAAAAGTATATGTCTTTAAAAAAATGGTTTCCAGAGGTTTTATTAGGGATACAATAGACTAAACTTCTATACAATATTTGATAAATCCTTTGGGGAGACTCAGTTAGCATTGTAAAAAGAAGGAGACATTGGGTTAACTGATATTGAAGGTATTGATCCATCAAAGCACCATTACATTATTAATGCACATTCTTCTCTAAACTCTTGGCTCTCTGTTTGAAATGAGACTATTAGATGGTTTTTAAAACAGTTCCAGTGATGAGAACATTAAATTACAGTGTATGAAACCTGTTTGTAAAGTTTTGCTTCACCAGGCAATTATTTAAGCTTTTCGACAGCACTAATTACTAGCTGTGTTAATATACCTGCCAACAAACAACTGTTTAATATAGATCAGAATGATGGAGGGCACCAGAGTTTTCTTTTCTGTGATAGATTACGGGTAATAAATCTTGTCACATCACAAAAGTCAAACAAGACCTGATGGATTAATTTGCTTCCAACACCCAGTTATCTAGGACAAGCTGTATTTATTCATTTACTGGTGAGAGTACTGTAAGTATATGTTTAAAGGGAATGACCAGCTCTTTTATGTAGAGAAAGGAGAAAGGGAAGTGAAATTAAATTAAAGATTTTTTTTGATGTATAAAAAGACATCCATTAATAGATTAGTCTACAGACACAATTTTCCAATCCAAAAACTGCTTTCAAGCATTGCATGGCTCCATCAGTGAGGTGACTGATAATTAAAGAGGTTATTTTGTTTTTCATCTTCAAGAAATGCATTTATATTGTGTAGGAGCCTTGGTTAAAAAATTATCAGTTCCTGACAGGTGAGAAGGCAGCTGAGAAATTAGCTGATGGAGGTGTGGATAAATATTACAGCACTTTCCTCACCTTAGGGGTTGTGGAGCTGAAAGACTAAGTGTTCTGTTGACAAAGGTAGTTCTGGTAGGAGTAAGTCTAGATGGGATGAAAGAATTTATGTTGCCTACTGCTGCAGCTGAATTTTATTGGTTTCAAGGTTGTCAGTTCTGGTTCCTCTCGGCCCCTAAATCCACTTTCAGTAGTAAGCCACAAGAAAGATTTGGTTTAACATTTTCTGCAGAATGTGAAATAGAAAAGGGGAAAAAAATTCTTAATTGTAGTGAATTCCTATACATGGAATAGCTATAGCTAGATTCCTGCTTTTATGGGACTAATATTTCTTATTAAGAATAGAGTAAATATATAGATATATGTATATATCTATGTATCAGTATAACCTTATATGTATATGTTTATTAAGAATGTATATATTTGCATTTTTCTCTTCTTTAACCCAAACTTTCAAAAAACAAAACAAAACCCTCCCACATTCCTTCCTAATTCCATATTATCATCTTAAAGTAGTTATTTGGAATCTTTTCATTTGGAAGTCAGAAATACTTTGAGTTAATTTTTACCTCATTCTAAAAGTAATTTTTTTTTTGAAAAATGATTTTGTTGAGCAGTTCTTTCATAGAAATTACCTCAGTTGTTTTAAATGTTCAATGAATGCAATGGATGTTAATATATATATACACTCATACAGCCACTGCAGGCACATTCAGGATTCTCTTCAGCATCATAAAGGACTTTAAAACACCTTTTCAACTTTTTACAGTTAATATTTTGGCAAAACTGGCAGCCCTCAAATATCAGTTTGGATTTACTTCTTGTCTGGTAGGCTAGGAGAATCTTCAGAATATCTGCAAACTTTACTTTTTACCTTTACCAGTTATATAGGATACAAAAGAACAGCTAGGTGGAGAGGGACATAGGGAAAGGTAGGGAAGGACCCCGTGTGCAAGAACTTTCCTGTTTTCATTAAGTTGGGGTGAAGCCCTACCAACACTGGGGTGTGTTTACCAACTCCCAAATCTCTGCTGCAAACTTCAATAGAATAATATTTAAAAAATTAAGATCCAACTAAATAATTGTTTTAAGGAGTTAAAAATTTAGAAATGAAGGGGATGAAAGTTATCTTGGAATATGCCTTCAAATACAAGAGCCAGTTTTTCATATCAGTCAATCGTGGAACAAATTTCTATACGCTGAACAAATTTCTATACGCTATCATAAAATTTCTCTACCTTTGCTAAAGATCTGGAAACAGGCTTGTAGGATTTTAATACCATGCTTTCTCATTTTCAGTGATTCAATAATTAAAAGCATGTATGTAGATTATGCATTTTTTACATTATTTCTATATGCTTTTTGTGACTATTTTTTTTTTTTTTTTGTCATCTTTACCCAGATACCCAGAAGCTATTACTGACCCTGCCTACAAGGGGCAGATTCTCACCATGGCTAATCCTATTATTGGGAATGGTGGAGGCCCTGACACTTCAGCCCTGGATGAACTTGGACTGAAAAAAAATATGGAGTCTGATGGAATTAAGGTAATATTGGGATGACTGTATAGAAAAGTCTCAATTTGAAAGGGCTATAATTGGTTTATTTTTAAGAACCTAGAATGGGCAATGTTGCTGTCTCATTACTATGATATAAAACTGTTAAATTCATGTTATCAACCTATTCCTAGGTCTATAGAACAAATTTTAATATGACATTACTTTGAGTTTCATTACTTGGGGAGGGCACTTTGGATTTGTTCTTAATGCCTTGAATGAAACTTTACTTGGAAAAAAATGTGTTAAATGGTCTTGTAATGCAGAATTAGTAGTGAGTCACCATTTAAAAGGATTTTGGTGACCAAGTCCATATTAATTTTTTGCCTTGTAATCTTATTTTCTTTTTTAAAGATATTTATTTATGCATACAAGCTGGGGTACAGGCCAGTGGGGTGGCAAGAAGGTTCACCAGAGACAGAGTGGGGAGCAGAGGAGGCAGATCAATGGAAATACACTGCTGAGGGGAGCAGCAGGCAAGGCAGGAGAGGTCTGCCACGCCATGTGGGAATCTCCCTGCCGGGCATTGAACTCGTGTCGCCGCTGCTGACAGCTCCACAGCGCAGCGCTTAACTGCTGCACCACCAGGGAGGCCCCTGTAATCTTATTTTCTTTAGGAGATAAATAAAAGATAGCTTACAGGCCAGTTTAAAATTTCCTAGTCAAGGTAAAATTGAATATCTGGAATGTGGACCAAATAAAAAGTTTACAATTCAAATTCACCATTCTATTTTTTCATTACTCTATTTTTTGAATGAGTTGGACTGATCATTTAGGTTAGCTTTGTTTCTCATAACTTTCTCTATATTTCTCAATCTCTTTTAAATGAATATTTAAAGTTATTTTATTCCTTATGTAAAATAAGTAGTTATTAGTTAGATTATTGATAAATGCCATGGAAGTGTTGGGATGGTGAACCTAGCTTAGTCTCAGGATTTGGCAAGACAGGTAAGGGTCTTTCCCAAACACAATAATTAGGGCAACAATTTTACATTTTAAGAGAAAAATCATCTTTCTTTTTATTCCCGTCTCCAAAGTTTTAAGCTTTGTGTCAGAAAGGAAAGCTTTCTCTTTGTAAAGATGATGTCAACTAACTCTTGAGACAAGTTACAAGAGTTGGATAGCATTTTGTGATCATTTCTGAGAAATGGCTGCTTGTCTTTCTAGGTCGCAGGTTTGCTGGTACTGAATTACAGTAATGACTACCACCACTGGGGGGCGACCAAGAGTCTAGGGCAGTGGCTACAGGAAGAAAAGGTGAGGAATATGAGTGTACAGTGTCACTTAATGATGTTTGGTGGGGTCCATGGAAAATTGGGAAGGGAATGTCACTGAAAAGGCCCAAGGAGAGAAGTGGATCTTGCACTTGGGATCTTTTTATTTTATAGTGTAGTTCCTTCTGTTACTATATGCTCAACATACTAATTTGCTTCTAAACAGGGGACGATGTATTTTCAGTTTATCCACTAGGTGGCACTGATACATGCATGGTAGCATTTCATCCACAAGAGGCTAGAGAAAATTTTAGAATTTCCTGTTCTCTGGAGCAACTGAACCACCCTCTCTCCTTTTATTCAGCATCTAGACACATAACTTGCTTCATGGGATCTAGTACCAATTCAACTGTGAACTAACTGTGACTTTGTTTAGGTCACTCAATTACACCATCCTTTTTCTTTGTAAATTGTATTACTCTTTATTGAGAGGTATACAACACATAAGATTCAAAGAAACAAGGTTCACAACTCTTCAGATGTTATCATACCATGCTTTCTTCAATTTATGTCTTTTTAAAATTAAAAAAATATTCTAAATTTATGTCATGAGTATAAATGGATTGAAATTGTCTTTGGGGCTAAAACTCTATGACATAATTAGATATCTCATTTGCAGTAATAAATGATGAAGATTATAAAACTTATTTTATTCACTCCCTACTTTATTATTTTCTAATCAAATGCAGATGATTCTTTGGGTTTGAATGTCACAAACATTTAATGTTAATGGGTCTGCTACATTTAGCTTTATCTCTAGTGTTGTTGTAATTACTTTGTATTGGGTTGTTGCTGGGCCTGTAATTGACAAAATGTTACTTTGAGAAACCTTGGCTTTTCCAAAATCTGCTGTTTTGGCTAAATGCTTCCTCTTTCTGTAAAATGAAAAAACCTTATCTTGGCTTCCTGGGTCTCGTTTTTTCTAAATTTTAAAAGGGGAAAGAAGATATTTACTTAATCTCCAGGGCTGTTAATATTTTCTTTCAACTATTATCTGACTTTATATCTATTATCCAGACAGCTAATTTTTGTAAAGGTCATTCACAAAAACTACTTCCTCTGCCACCTTTTAATGTGTTCTGTGTATTATTTAAGACACCTGATATTTAGAGCACAGCTACTTGTGTCACAGCTAATAGTTTTAGTATAACCTAATCCACTACTTGTTGGTTATTTTTTTTAAAAAAAGTCCTTTGAGTTTTCTTCCGTAACTGACACATAGAATAGAAAAATCTAATATAATAACCTGTTCACCGCTTTCTATGCACAGGTAAGGAAAAACACCTTGCTCAGACACACTCAGATCATTGGTGACAGAAAAGAATTCAGAACTTGTTTTCCTGATTCCTACTTCTCTTGCTGCCCTTTCATTATCCCACATCTGTCTCTATCCAACGTAGTGAAAAACAAAACAGATTGTGGTGTTACTTGACTTAATAACAGGGTGGGCAAATTTTATTGTAGCATGACAACTTAACAAGGATCTTTAGATAAATGTGTTAAGTACCTACTATGTACCAAGACTATTTAGCTCCAAAATGGTTTTGCATATTATTCATGTATCATTACTTACGAAGTTTGCAAATTCCATTACACACACACACACACACACACACACACACACACACACACACGACATTACTTATTTAAAATTCTGGGTTAAAAACAACAACACTGTAGCAGAAGATTGATGTTCAGAATTTTTCATTTTTTATTCTGAGGAAGAGCCTGCATATTAAGAATCCTGTGCCCAACTGGAACAGCAATTTACCGTGTTCTGACAACACGGTCACCCTGGGTCAGAGAAAAGAAGGAGTAGGGAAATTATTTACTGCTCAAGAAGATAGATGATGTTAAGTTTGTAACCTGAAAACAATATTCTGGATCTAATTTCCTCCAATTTCACTGTCACTACAATTTTTCTTACAGATTCCTGCAATTTATGGAGTGGATACAAGAATGCTGACTAAAATAGTTCGGGATAAGGTATGACCAACATCTTCAGCCAAATCTGTGTTTCTTCATATATATCTGTGTGTGTGTGTGTGTGTGTGTGTGTGTGTGTACATATATATTTTTTTTCCTAGTGTCCAAGAAATCCATTAGTATGCAAAAGAATGAATCTTGCAATTTTCTGTTATTTGGATCTTTGTCATCTTGTTTTACTACTTCTCGTACAGTTTTCATGACTTAATGCTTGATTGGGATATTCGTTATTGAATGAACTCGAGATTAATTCACTTGGAAGGGACTAAGTGTTCACTGTGTTCACTATCCCCACAAATCAAGGTCTTTGTAATTCAAGTCACATGACAGGACTAGTGACACAGGTGGAGCCTGTTACAACTGCATAAAATTTTTGCCTAAATTGAACGACTACCTGCTAGAAAATGCAAAGCAGGAAGTATATAGCATTGGTGCTAATATATTTTTAGCCTGTTTAGAGAAGTTTCCCATGAAATTAGTGAGCTGTATTTCCTGAGTGTACCAAATTAGCCCTGCATGCATTACCTCAATTATCTAGTCTCTGCTGGAACTGTACCAATGACCAACGTGATAAAAGGCATCTGCCAAAATACCTGACCTCTTCCCTGAGAATATTTCTTCACCATCTGTTTATTTCTTCTTGTTATAAAAGGTGGAGACTGTTTTATTTTCCACATGAACTCTTATAGCCCATACTGGATGGAAACTTAATGTCACTATAATGTTAACTAATACCTCCAATACCACTAATGATTTTTCATTGAATTACATTACATAAAAAAAGGAAAAAAGTAAATGACACAATTTCAGAATGAAATGTTTTTCAAAAAAATCTGTTAAATTTTCCTTGTTAGATGATATATTGGTAAAGAATCTCTGTTAGCAGAAAGAAAAAAACGCAGCTTAGTAAATAAGAATATGACTCTTTACCCATGACCAGAGGGAAGAAAGAGTTTGTGTAATCCTTCTGATTCTGTTTCCTTCTTCCCTGTTTTGCCTGAGAATAGGTTTTACTTTATATATCTCAAGTAGATTCATATGTTTTCTTAGCTCATCATTCTTGTGAGAACAGTAAAGAGTGATGAGGTTATAACAATGAAGAAGAGAATAAATTTAGGAAATCCAATTTGGGCTCCAGAATTAGCAGGTTGAATACAACAAATACAGACTTAATAACTTGGGGAAACACATTCCAAGCTTAGACTGTGTTCTTCATGTGACTTGGTTTAAGAGGAGCCCAAAGGCAGTTAGTCTTTCAAAATTTGGCTAAACACTTTAACACAGACAAAAAAAAAGTAGTAATGCCTAATGTATTTAATTATGAGTAATGCCAAATCATAAAAAAATCATTAAAAAATGTATGTTATAGCTTTTAATTTTATGATCTTAGGTTGAAAGTGAGGTTATATTTCATTCAGCATACTTTAAGAAAAGGAAATGAGAACTGAAAACAAAATTTTAAGATTAAGTATTCATAAATGTATTAAGGAATTCTGTGATTTGGATTATAAAAGTAAGTAGAGACTGCCATGAAATTTATCATTCAGTGTAGAAGTGAAAGGTGTTTTGATTTATTTTTCCCAGAGTATGGAGTAGCACTCTGTTTTCAGTAATGGCACTGAATAACTATCAGACCTGAATGGCATGCTGGCCCTTTCTACCCTCAGCTAATCCCAAGTGACTTCTTCCCTAAGGAAAACATTCAAAGGAAAATAAAAGCTTCTATTTTCTTCAAAGCAATCATTTCCTTGAAGAAAGGCAAATCAATGAATTGTTTTAACCATTCCTCCCTCAATAAAGTCTTGGTTACTAAATATAACATGCTATTTTTTTCGAAGTAGTTGAAACTAGAATTACTAGCAAGTAAATCTCAAGGCACAGCTAATAATAAGAAGAAAGAATTTTTGCCACGTTCAACCTAGCAAGGTTAGTTTGTGAAAACTTCTCAGAGGGTTAAACATTCTTCAAGTCAGGTCCTTAGGGACATCTGGACATTAGCATGTCTAAAGCAGTGAATATTTTCATTGCCGTTTCTCAGAGTTTATGACTCATACTGCTTATTACTTTTCCACCATATGATATTATCATAAATTCTCATTCTTTTCAATTTTCTGCAGTTTTTGTACCTTATTTTCTCCTCCATAGATTATTTTGTCCCTTCCCCATAAATAACTTTAGATAACATAAACTAATAGGTACCCTTAATTTTGCCAGCCTGGAATCTGGAGACCTGGTTCTGTCACTTTTGACTTTGAGTCCCCTAGGTGACTGTCTCAGCCTTAATGAACTAATTGTACTTTCCAAAGTGTTTCCAAAATATACTGTACAAATTGTTTCATCTTTCCATGTTGAGAAGATGAAGGTCTTCTGCTGATGGTTATGAGTAGTTATAAAGACATCTAAATCTTAGAGCAGCTGTTTAAGTCCCTGTGAATTTATTCTGTCAGCACCTTAATCGTTGCTTCCTTTTAACTGTCTGTTTCTTAATTTGATAGGGTACCATGCTTGGGAAGATTGAATTTGAAGGTCAGTCTGTGGATTTTGTGGACCCCAACAAGCAGAATTTGATTGCTGAAGTTTCAACCAAGGTGTGATTTTCCCTTCATATTTTATAACTTTATTTTTTTCCCTTTAGACCTTTCTTTCTTGAAATATCAAAATCTTCATTTAGGCAGAGGGTATATTCCTTGAAGCATCAGAGGTGAGGGGGAAAAGGAATCTGATAGTAGCTAAAATATATATTACAAAATTTACTAACAGGAAGTCTTCATTCTCTGATTTAGATACTGTGGTGCTTTGATTGAAAGGCTTCCAGAAAGCTCCATATCTAAAATCTTACTACATAAATTTAAGATGTTTGCTCAAGTTTTCCTGTGAATTTATTTTCTTCTTGGCTCATCTCTTACAGGGTCGGAATGTATTTGCAAATTCTTTTTATCTGCCTAGGATCCCTCTTTTTCCTTCCCTTTTGACCTTTAAGAAGTCACTTTCAAAGGTCGATCACTGTTCTTCTATGAAATTTTCCCTTAATCATCCCACCTTTGTATTTCATATCATTTTATAAATAGTTCCATCCATCAATCCATCCTTCCATCCATCTTCAAACTGTATTTAACTCCTTGGAAGGATTGTCTCTCTCATATGCCTGTGGTTAGTTCTTTGAGAGGAACAGTCATGATTTACTTCACTGAGTCCCAGCACTTGCCTTAGTGATGCTCAATGATAAATACTGAATGAATGAATAAGGACATGGGCAAAACCAGTATAGCAGTCAAAGCTGGTGGTGAAGATGTGATGTATTTTTTTTTCTTTTTAAGTTCTGATTGTTTTATCAGTGTTTCTGATGGTTTGATTTATCTCCAGTACTAATGTGAAATTATTATTACTCTTAACTATTATTAATTTCATTAATAAACTAATAGAAAAGATGTATCGAGTACCTATTATATATCAGACATTCTTTTAGACACTTTACACTAACCAATTTATTCAATCATCAGAGCAATTCTATAGGGATAGGTATTATTAGAATCTAATCTACCAAAGAAAAAATTGGGATATAGAGTTTTAATTCCATTCTCAGGGTAAACAGCTACTGCTAGGTAAGATTTACACCTAAAATGGCTCGCTTCAACATCTCTTAAACATCATCTTATATGCCCTCTAATATTTTAGAAATAATAAATATTAGTAACCACGGTCATACTATCATGTAATAATATTCAAATAAGTGTACATAGTTTTACTCAGATCCTTTTACATTCGGAAAGTGAAGAGTCTAGGATTTTAGGCGCAGTAGAACATATCTGAGATAGTGGGAAACTACATTTGAAACTCCCCTCTGGTTGTAAGCAGTACTCAGCCCCCCGCCACTGTGCCAAAATACCTGTTCATTTGTGAAATGATTTACATAACCTAGCACCAATTAGGTAAGTATGAGACCATTCCTGAAGAAGAGCTCCAGCTGTAAGAGTATTGTTGCCTCAGAGTATTTTTAACAAAAAGTTTTGTTAAAAGTGTAAGGAGCCTGATTAGTGATATGCCAGACTTAGAGAAAAACATGTTGATCTAATCTGGTATTGCTATACTTGTCACATGGAAATGGGGGAGGAGGATTTGGGGTTCCCTGGAATCAGTAGTGAGTCTTAAAGTACATGTCAGGTCCCTGGCAGGCATTCACATTCCACCGAAGTGTAATGAATAGGAATTGTTAAAGAAAGCAAATTTTAATTAGATATGTAATTGCTAATGTATTTGGAATTCAATCATTCTATATGTGATATTCACATGTTTTAATTCAAACATTGTTTAATTCAGACTTTGTTTCCATACATTTCTCATGGAAGTGATTGTCATTTGAGATACAAGAATGAAGGAGGCTATTTTTCCTTTTTGAAAGATAAAATTGTAGGACTGAGAATGATTTTGAGGATCTAGTCTGGCACTTTCCAAATATGAGGAGCACTGGTCTGAAGAAATTCACCTTAAAATAATTCTGTGGGGCCTCCCTCATGGCGCAGTGGTTAAGCGCTGCGCTGTGGAGCTGTCGACAGTGGCGACACAAGTTCGACGCCCAGCCAGGGAGATTCCCACATGGTGCTGCAGAACTCTCCTGCCTTGCCCGCAGCTCCCTTCAGTAGTATATTTCTTTCTATCTGCCTGTTCTGCTCCCCACGCTGTCTCTGGTAAACCCTCTTGCCACCCTATGCCTCTGGCCTGTACCCCAGCTTGTATGCATAAATAATAAATCTTAAAAAAAAATTCTGTAGTCAAATTATGCTGAAGAGCACTGCATACCATAGACCTCTCTGGGAGAGACCTAGTGCATGTCTGTAATATTGTGCTGATGAGGTCTTGCTTATCTTTTCTGATTCTGCTGGAGAGTATATAATGTGTTTGTGTAGAGGCCAGTAAAAGGTACCTACCTGTTTTTTATCTCTGTCAAATCAAGGGAGAGAGTGCAATGATAAAAGCTGTCTGTTTCTTAATTCAAGCTCAGTTAAGTCATTTTATTATAGCTGTAATGAAGTGTATATCTGTATCAGGAGATTCTGTTTCTTCTGTGAATTTTGTTTGGATGTGGTTGATAATTTAATTTATTGTCTTGTGATTGCAATTTGATGTAGCAACTAGATCATAATATTCCCTTATTTTGTAACAGAATCGTAACATTAGGAATAAATCTATACTTTTCAGACTAGCTCATTAGAAAAACTATCTGTAACAGTCTTGGATAAGTTCAGTAATAATTCCCCCAGATCATAGAAGGACTGGGGTATTTTATTTTTTTCTAGAATGATTAGCAGGAAAAAAAATCCTTTTTATATTTTCAACATTTATATATATTTTCAATCAAGTCTAAGGAAAGACTCCACATTAAATAGACTTATCGAGAAGTAGACATCTCAATTATAGTAAAATCCTCTTTCAAATACCCAGTTTACAGCTTTTATCTAAAACCTTTTGCAAATGTAGAAATCATCCTAAATTCAGAATTTGCAGCTAACTCTGGAGGCTGGAACCAGAGTGGAGACTCAGCCCTCTAGGCTTCTTGTCTATATTTCTATTATTTCTCTTTTTATGACTTTGGGTAACTGCTTCTTTGGTAAATGCCTGTGAAAATGGATCTAACTCCAAGCAGTATTTAAAGCATAGGTAATGGTTATGATGTGTGCTGGGATCCTTTCATGAAGTGTACCATTTAATGCAGACGATTACACAGTAACCTAAAGGGACTAGTGGTCTAGACTACTTAGCAATTCCTCTGACTCTCATATTAATTTTATTCATTAGCCCCATTGCATAAACCTAGCCCCAAGAGCCCTACCCCTACCTGAGCTTTATTGTAAGTTGAGGATCAAATGCTATTTAAAGCATGATGTATCTATAACCACATCTGTCTGTTGCTGAATCAGGCAAAAATACTTGAAAATTTCAATGTGACTGGTTGTTACTGAGGCAAAATGTGGGAAAGATGGTTGTTGACCATGGACACAATCAATTTCTTAGGAATCATTGTTATTCTTGTAATTAATACTTTATATGAAACAGCAAAGTAATTTTTATCTCATAAAAAAGATACCATCGATGGTGCTCATTTGTGCCCTTCTTACAAACTGATTAACTGCCAGTCACTCGCTAGCAGTTGCCAATCAATCTGTTACCAGCCTGAGTACAAAGCATACTCAGATGTTTTTATGAAACTGGTATGTTGACTATAACTAGAACTTTTCTCTCATGACCTGGTTTTTCAAATGGCAGGATGTCAAGGTGTTCGGCAAAGGAAACCCCACAAAAGTGGTAGCTGTGGACTGTGGGATAAAAAACAATGTAATCCGCCTTCTAGTAAAGGTAAGTAATTTGTTCCATCTCAAGAGTGAGGGTTTGTAATATTGATCGTTAGTGTTACGCTCATTTCCTCTATCTGTTTCAGAGAAAGCTTGTGCATTTTCTCAGAATGTCAGGGGATCTACTTCTTCTTGTTGCCTTTGATCTACAAAATAACACATTTATCCCTGTTCAAATTAGAGATATAGGCTACTATGTTAAAAGAAAAAAAAAAGCCTTAAAAGACACAAAAACACGGAAGAAAATGATGACTGTTCTTACCGCTTACTGACTGACATTCTGAAACATGCCACATTCACTCTCTGGGGTTTTGAGATGACCAGAAATCTCATCAGTCAGAGAGCTCCTCCACTGAGATACCTTTATTACGTATCACATGTTTGCAGGGGTGATGCCTAACACAGTACAGGCTTTCACATTGCTTTATGCCAACTCTTAAACAGGTTAAAATTAACTGTTAAAAATGGGTAAGGAGGGCCTTCCTGGTAGCACAGTGCAGCTCTGCACTGTGGAGCTGTCAGCAAGGGCAATGAGAGTTAGTTCAACGCCCAGCCAGGGAGATTCCCACATGGTGTGGCAGACCTCTCCTGCCTTTCCTGCTGCGCCACTCGGCAGAGTATTTCCGTCGATCTGCTGTTCTGCTCCCCACTTTGTCTCTGGTGAACCCTCTCGCCGCCCCCACGCCTCTGGTCTGTACCCCAGCTTGTATATATAAATAATAAATCTTTTAAAAAAATGGGTAAAGAGCATTTAGCAATTATGATAATGTTTCCTTAAATATTGCTTTGTCTGTAATTTTCCTCTGCTCCCTCCTCTTGCAATCTGGTCTTAGTCTCTCTCTATCCTTCCCTCCCCCTCTCTGTGATATTTGCACAACACAAAATTAGCATGGTTATAGGAGAAGTGTTCGATTCACCTTTTGTTTTTTAGAAAATAACAGCAATATCCAAATCATGATTCCTAATATCAGTTTCATTAAAAAAAAATTTGAGGGCCTCCCTGGTAGTGCAATGATTAGGCGCTGGGCTGTGGAGCTGCCGGCAGCAGCAACGCGAGTTCCACACCCGGCCGAGGAGATTCCCACATGGCGCGGCAGACCTCTCCTGCCTCTCCCGCTGCTCCCCTCAGCAGTGTATTTCCATCAGTCTACCTTTCCTGCTCCCCGCTCTGTCTCTGGTGAGACCTCTCGCCACCCCACGCCTCTGGCCTGTACCCCAGCTTGTATGCAAAAATAAATAAACCTTTAAAAAAAATTTGAAAAGACTCTTGAGTAGCAGATACTGTGGATCACCATTCCATATCTACCTTTTTTTTTTCTTTTTGCTATTTTAAGGCATTTTGCTTTTCTTATAATTGCAAGCATCTGCATCTCTGCCTGAGGGCTCACTTTGGTTGGATGGAACTTACTGGCAGGCAGGAAATGCCATAAAATTAAAGGTTCTTGAAACAGCCCCAAAGGTTAGAAAAGGGTTAGTATAGAAATATCCCTGCTCCTTTGCCCTGTAACTGACTGTCTTTAAGGTGAATTGTCCCCCTTGGGTATCAGGTTTCCCCAATGCCTTTAACTCCACTTGGCCATGGAGGTAACTGCTTCATAATGCACTTATAGAGGTATCTCGGGGTGTCCTTTCCATTTGTATTTCTGGGACACCCTTCCAAGTAAACTTCTTCCTCTCAAATACTCATTTCAAGAAATACTTCTAAAGAAACCATCCAAGATATTTTCCTATCCACTTTTCTATAGTAAGTTCTAGTTTTTTAAATTTAGAATTTCATTATATATGATATGAGAAAGCACTGGAAAGAAGGCTGATTGAAATTTGGTTGGCAAAAAAAGATAAAATTGAGAAGGTGAAACGTGGACCAACTGAAATCTTGTAGAAAATGGATTTATCTCCTTCTGCAGCTTTTTATCCCACAATGAAGTTAACCTGTATTCCTGGGACCCAGTCGTAAAGCCCTTAGGCTCTGAAACCTCCTGAAGTATAGGAAATATATTACCTATTTTTTCAGGATCAAAGTTTTAATGACTTTTTTTCATCCACTTTTTGGTGACCATTGCTCCCGATGCCCCCCACAAAATACAAAGAGCCTCCAAAGACTTTTTTGATCAACGTTATTTTTTTGAATCATGGGCTGTTTTCCCCTTTCCTTTAGGGAGTAGTTAGTCAAGAAAAGGTCTAGAAAAACTACACTTTGGCACAGAAAACTGTTATTAAGTTGATCACTCTTGTGTTCTTTTCCAGCGAGGAGCTGAAGTGCATTTAGTTCCCTGGAATCATGATTTCACCAAGATGGAGTATGATGGGCTTTTAATTTCTGGAGGACCTGGGAACCCAGCCCTTGCACAACCATTAATTCAGAATGTCAAAAAGGTGCAGTGAACATGGTGCTAGTGTATATATCTGTGTGTGGGGTAGAGGGGAGGCTGCTCTGCTCTGTACTGCTGAAAAGACTACAATAGATTTTATTTGCTCAGGAATGTTTTAGTGCTCCCATTTGTGATATTATAGCATAGATATTATATAGGGAAACAAGTGAAGAGAGAATGCCAGAGGACAAAGGACCTTCCTTCAGACAAAGGAACTGGGACTGTGTCCTCTGGAAACACACACTGGACTGTGATCTCCAGAGGTGTCTTTCCAGACAACTGTGAAACAACAATTGTGTTCCTCACCAGGACCTTGGGACCTAAGAGACCTCCATGTTCTTGAAAACATTAGATTTAAATTAGGTTTAGGTTTACCTGAATGTTAAGTACACTTCATTGAATTCTAATGCTTCATGTTTGTCAGTCCTGTCTTACATACATTCTAACTTTTAACTCAAAAATTAATCTCTTTACCTTGTTAATTAAGGAGAAAAGTATGCTTTATCTTATCCCTTTTGAGATAGCATTTTTGGGAACTATACTTCTGGCTTAATAAAAATTCTCCCTGATTTAGATTTTGGAAAGCGATCGCAAGGAGCCATTGTTTGGAATCAGCACAGGAAATTTAATAACAGGATTGGCAGCTGGTGCCAAGACCTACAAGATGCCCATGGCCAACAGGTAAGGCAGAAATGGTTCTGTTTACAGGGTGAACCAGCTCACTGATACTGCTAGTAACTAAACCCCAGAAGACTTGGAGAACTTACATACCATTTCCTTCAGAAAAATTGATAGCCATACAGCTTTGGGGTTCACAGCTGTCTGAGTACCTAATGCCACTTTTACAGAATTCTTGAAAGGCAGCTTCTGTAAGAATACCTATAATAGTTTAAGCTGTTTTCCTTATCTTGGCATAAGTCAAAGGATATTCCAAGGGGAAATTGTTCAGATGTCAAGCTTGATTTCAGAGCATCAGTAACATCATGAGACTCTACAGTGACTTTAGTTTCTCTGTATTTTACTTTTTTATCCCAAAGGATTTAAATTTATCCATCATGGAGCTCTCCACAGCCCCTCCTACTTCTCAAACTACCCCACCCTGCCACACACACACCATGGCCCAATCTCCACATAAAGTAGAATAAAAAATGATTTAGGATTGAGCAGTCATATCTTTACTAGCTTTAAATTGCTGTTGCCTCCTTGAAATAAGTTGCTTATATGTCTGTCTCTGGTAAAGCTAGTGGGAAACTCTTAACTTGTTATGAGTGCACTTCCCCTTTTTCTAAAACTGATTATAGATGTTTAATAGACCTGATATTTAACACACAACAAAGCTTCCTGAATTGATTCTTGTTGCTAAAATTATTGGGATTAACAATCTGTGACTTTTCTCACAGAGTAATTTTCACTAAGCCATTGCAACTTTTGAATTTTAATGGGCTTTTCTTGTTCACTGTTTTACCTCAAACATGCTTATATTCTTCTCTTCACTTTTCCCTTTTCTGATTCTTTTTCTCCTTCTCTCTTCAGAGGACAGAATCAGCCAGTTTTGAATGTCACAAACAGACAGGCTTTCATTACTGCTCAGAACCATGGCTATGCCTTGGAAAACACCCTCCCTGCTGGCTGGAAACCACTTTTTGTGAATGTCAACGATCAAACAAATGAGGTAAGTGCCTTCAGTAAACTTGTTTAGTCTGTGATAAAAAATGCAGGGTTTTTAATACTCAGTTATGCAGACACCTTTCCCTTTATTATGAGGGCTTCTTTGCACTCGCCAAAGAAGGTGAGTGTATATGGAAGAAAATATTAGTAGGTTATTTCTGCTTTTAAAAAGACATTTCTGTCTGTCTTATTCTCTCATCAGTTGAGTCATTAAAATCCACTCTCTAAGTGGTTAATCGATGATTGTCTTATACCTTTATTGTTAGTGATGAGCATCTGTTTGGACCCCTCTGTATGGATCTTTGGGGTTCATTTAGCATCACTGAAGTAACCTTTGAGAAAACCATTGGAGAAGCAATTTAGAAGTCAGATAAAAGAAGTGGATTTCAGTCTATTTTCAACAGAGCCTAGAGGGGTTCCACAGGCTTTTGTCCAAATCAGTTGTTTTTATTGCGGGAACCACCTTGGATTAAGTCTTTGTGGTCTGTTCTTTTTGGTACTGTTAGTTTTTAGAATGCTCTTGAGTATTTAATAAGTTTTTTAACTTGAGTTTTATTGTCTCCTGATATATACATAGGAATTGACACTCATTGTTACATAAGGACTTTCTTCTTTCTTATTCCTTTAGGGGATCATGCATGAGAGCAAGCCTTTCTTTGGGGTGCAGTTCCATCCAGAGGTCAGCCCAGGGCCAACAGACACTGAGGTATGTCAGAAAGACAAAGCCTATTATCCACTTCATTTTTGTTTTAATTGGAAATGTGCTTAGGTGTAAATTCAGGAAATCAAAATAATTACCATAGATGATGTTGATGCCGAACAGCCTCAACAAGAGTGTTTTGAAAACACATATTTTTGTGTTAAAATTTCTCCATGAATATCATGAAGGGAATGTCTATCTTTATAAAAGATGAAAGTCGGAAAGCCCTTAAGAAACTCAATGTGATGCTATTTTTATTTAAATCATTGTAATATATTTAATTCTGAAATTTACAATTGTTGTATTATGCAAATGAATTCTCTCTTGCTCGCCAGTTCTCATAACGGAAATGAAATTTTAATCCCCCATCTGTGACTTCACAAAAATCCCTATGGCATCTGGTTGTGTAGTCATGAAGGGAGAATAAACAGCAGCAGGAGATGGAAGAGGGCAGGGTGTAGGGGAGGGAACCGGGCATGTTTGTACATACATAGGAATGGATGGCTTCAGAGAAGAATGATGAGGAGTGCTTAGAGGGATTTTATTCTTAAACATTTTTACTTTTTTTGAGTGAGTTATTGATTCAGTATTTAAGGATATCCTTCCAAACAAGTCTGACTCAGAAAAATCTAGGAGGTCTGGAGTGACTTCCTCTCTTCTACCCTAGGCTCTCCACTAGTAATGCTGACAATTCTTCCTTGTCAGGAGAGACTCTCAGAAAAGCTACCTAGAAATAATGTGGAAGAAATAAGAAATTTCCTCTGTAAAATCTACTTCCTTATCCCTGAGTTGCCTTTTCAGATATTTTTATTTTGCCCTTATTTTAATATTGTTAGGAAAAAAATGGTTTTAAATAAAGTCAGTATAAAATTACTGACCTACAATGAAAATCATAAATAACACTTAGTTTCATCCATATACCACTTCGTGATGCTAAATACTTTTTATAAATTTAAAATCTAAATTATTTGCCTCTATTAGTACTTCAGAATAGGAATGTGGAAATTAAGGTATGCAATAGAGCCAGTAGCACTTAATCCTTTTCTTGTTCAGTTCAAATAGCTGCAAGACAAAAAAATGAGTATCTTTGTTGATACCTGTCATGTCTAGTGTGAAAATGAAAGTAAATTCACTGGTAAGGCTTAAGGATACTCTTTAGCAATGTTTTTAGAGCTTACAGAATTTTTTTAATGTCCCTCTTTCTGTCTTTAGTGGTGTAAACTGAATATCTTTTGAATAATTTGAATTTTATTTAGAAGAAGAAAATGATTGAGAATTATGGGGCTGAAAATATGACTTTCTCAAAATGTTTATCTTAAATGTTCATTGTCTGTGGAAAGCTTTCTTTTGGTAGTTTTTGAAGTGAGTAGTTAGAAGTGTTTATTACATCTAATAATCATAGGATATGAGACATAAGTAAATGTCTAGTTTTGCGAGATTTGACAAAAAACAAGTATTTCATAGGAATACCTATGCTAAGAAATCATTTGTTGCGTAGGTTCAAATTTAACTGGACATATTGTATCTGGCCAATTTTCTAGTTAATTGATTATACTTTTTTTCTAGTACCTCTTTGATTCTTTTTTCTCACTGATAAAAAAAGGAAAAGGCACCACCGTTACATCAGTCCTACCAAAACCAGCGCTGGTTGCATCTCGAATTGAGGTCAGTATATGTGGTTTGGTTTTATTTATTTTGGATTTTCTCTGCAGTGTGATGGGTTTTTTAAAGTAAATGATGTAAGCCATTTTAATGTCTATGAAAGGTGATGGTTAATATTGTAATCATTTTAGCAGCTACTTATGGTCTTAATGATATTCATTGGAATCTTCATGTTTTGATTTAAAGTCATACATGTCAAAGTTTACTTCTAAAATATTTGTAATTAGTAAAAACTAATTTTTAATCTAGTTTAAAATTTGATATAGTTTAGAATCTGAAACATCTTCCATTACTTAATACACCATATCCCTATATATGCTTGAGATATAGCTCAGACTATAGACTCTGTATATAAGATAGAACTGTAAAGTTAAAGGTGAAAGGTAAATATGAAGGTGATAAAGTATCACCTCACCTGCTATGTTTTTTCTTTCTTGGGTAAGGAAGAGGACACTGAGGCTTCTTTTTATTTATGCTGATTCTTTGTCCAAAAGAAACCTATGGAATATTGAACATATTACTTTTAGTCAATTACATTTCAAGGAGATCCTTAACTAAATATGTATACACACATAATATAGACGTGTATAGTTACATATATATTTACATAATTACTTTTAGATATTTATGTTTGTTTAAATAAAATGTAGATCTTTTCTGAAAAATTTTTAAAGTGAAAAAAATTTCATGATCTTTGGAAATTGCTTGAAAATTAGAGATGTTTAATTTGTTAGTCTTTTTATCCATTTAATATATATATTTAAAAACACTCTACTTTAAATCACTGCATAAATCGAAACAATATAATTTGTCTTCTCCACTCCTGAAAATGCCTTATTGTCATCATATTAGTAATGAAAATGATG
This sequence comes from Scalopus aquaticus, assembly GCA_004024925.1. Taxonomy (NCBI): domain Eukaryota; kingdom Metazoa; phylum Chordata; class Mammalia; order Eulipotyphla; family Talpidae; genus Scalopus; species Scalopus aquaticus. The sequence continues at coordinate 126,225 of PVIJ01001224.1, read as the reverse complement.
CTATTTTCTTATTGCTTACAGGTTTCCAAAGTCCTTATCCTAGGATCAGGAGGTCTGTCCATTGGTCAGGCAGGTGAATTTGATTACTCAGGATCTCAAGCTGTAAAAGCCATGAAGGTGAGAGAATATGATCTTTGCTAGAATTAATATACTCCCTTTAATGAGTCTAATTAGTATTTTATAATTTAGATTTATGACACTACCTCTTTTCAAAGTCATGATAATTAATTTCCCAAACTATTCCTCACACATCTTATATTAAAGGAAGTTTGCTCACAGAGAAGATTTTTAAATTTCTCAAATGTGCCTGCCTATAAATTAAAGTTAGATTGTTTTCCAAAATTATCTAATCACGTGTCTATATTGAAAACATATAAAGCCACATTTATAGAGGCTTTTGGGGCAATGGGCTTTTAAAATACACTGGTCATTTGTGTGAAAGAGGGAATTTGGGCCTCCTCAGTGTTCTAAAGCCCTTCAAATGTTCTACATGATGCTTCAGGCATTTTTGCTAGAGAGAAATGGAAAGACTGAGTTGGAGAGCAAAGGCAGTGATGTCTTTTGCTCAAGCTTTGGAATTGTTACCTGTCACTAAGAGACTGCTATCCATGACTTGAAGTGGATAACCTATTACCTGGATGGCATGGTTGGAATGTCAAGTGGAAAAGAAATTTCATATCCAAGTAGAGAAGTTGCCCTTCCTATTTCTTCGCTTTCTCTGGAGCTCTCCCCAGTGCTTTGCATAGAAAAACAAACCTTTAGAAAAATTCCATTCTGTTTGTGAGGTATTTCTACTGAAGAGCTGATGGGCTTCTCTATGGTGTCCTTATCTCTCTGCATAGTCCAGTTTGGTGCTAATCAGACCATCCAAGGGCAATGGAGTTCATGGCCTTGCCTCAGGCTTTGCAGTGTAAAGGCATTCACCAGGGACCTGAGTAGGAGACAGAAGTAGGGAAAGTGGCTAGAGACCAGGACAACACTGAAGAGATCAGGTGGCCAAAATTTTTCTTTTTGTCTTTTTCTTCTATTCAGTATTGTACATAAAAAGATTTTCATGTGATAGGTATCCGTTAAAAAAGGTAAAACACAGCCCCCATTTATCTGATTCTTATTCCATTTCTTTTAAATATACTTTTCATGAATGCTCAGATATACATGCACACAAGCACACAATTTTCTTGCACATTTTCAAAGGGCATTTTATTATGTTATGATTCTCTTTCTCTTTAGGTAGATAACTAATGGACATCCAATAGTGTCATTAGTTAGAATACCATCTAAGTTTACTCAGGGTTTAGAATATATTAAACTAACAAACTATTTTTAAGTCTGTTTGGTAGTTTTGTAAAGAATTAATATTTCCATAGCTTGCACTTTTTTAATGTGCTTTTTATTACAGATATAAATTATTAGATATAATGTGATTCAGATATTAATAGAAATTAATTAAATATTTAGAAAGAATTAGGTGGCACATGTATTGTAGACAGAACTATATTAGAAAAAAATGATATAAAGTTCATTGAAATGGATGCTCATCATATATGTGTATGGGACTTTTCCCTATATAATTATATTTATGAAAATAGATTATTTGTTGTACTGTGCATTCAGAAAAAAAATTTACTAATATACTTAAGTCAGTCCCTGGTGCAAGACCTCCTGTAACTTCTCTTTGTGATGTATTCTTAGATAGAACTCAATTACTTCATTCCAACTGATATTTTAAGTACATTTGCTTATCTGTATTCATTCATATTTTGTTAATTATATTCTGTTTAAGACAATTCCTTAGAATCCTGAGAGACTTATATTATGGAAAGAGCATAGAAGATAAGTCATAAGACTTGAATTAGAGTGCTAATTTTGCCCCTTCTCAGTTATATGATCTGTGGCAAGACATTTAACCTATTGAATCTAATTTCTTCATCTTGGTGGTGGAAATTTCTCTCAGCACTTTGGCATACAAATCAAATAAATCAATAAAATGGTACATAGTTTTAAGGCATAATTTGAATTTAAAATAGCATGCAATACATTTCAATTTTCACTTACAGCCTCCCCCCAAGGTATATAAGACTTTTCAGGATGGTATCTTTACTGTCATCTGAATATTTTGGTGACTTTTTAGAAGAGTTTAAATTTGACAGGCTAATAGGTAAGAAGCATCTGGTCATATTTCATAATAATTATTTTGCTAAGTGTCACCCTCTTCCTGCCTTATAAAGCTATTATCTTAGTAACCTACATGAAGAATTATTTTGAAGTTCTCTCCATATGTCGGGAGCTAAAGCTATGAATCCCTTCTCTCTCTCTCTCTCTCTCTCTCTCTCTCTCTCTCTCTCTCACACACACACACACACACACACACGCACACACACGCATGCACACATACTTTCTTATTTTATTTTTTGCCATATGGACATCTTCCTTTTATGTTATGTTGAAACAGTTGTATAGTGCTCTTTGCTAAAGCACTACAGCAGGCATGGAAATCTTAAAAAAAAAAAAAAAAAAAAGTGGAGTCCAGCAGAAGGCTCTCAGTGCTTCCAGCAAGAGGGAACACATTATGCTGTATTTTAAATGAACAATCAATGTTGTCTTCAGTCAAAGGGAAGCAGCTTTGGTGGTGCTTCTAGTTTCATTTAGAATATTTTATTTTTTTAAAGTTGATTGTGCTGTAAAACTCAGTCAATTTTGGGTTTCTCGACACTCTGTAGACATTGTCTCCGGTGGTAAGGAATTCACGGTGTCTCTTACGAAGCAGCCTGTTCTTTTTCCATGGTTTTACTGCAAACAATTTCATTCTTCCATTCACCAACGATTGGTCTTCCTTTAACTTCCATTCATTAATCCTATTGCTGATCTCTGCAGCCCACAAAATAACCAAACATTTTTTTTTTAAGATTTATTTATTTATACATACAAGCTGGGGTACAGGCCAGAGGCGTGGGGCGGCGAGAGGGTTCACCAGAGACAGTGGGGAGCAGAACAGGCAGATCAGAAATACACTGCTGAGGGGAGCAGCGGGCGAGGCAGGAGAGGTCTGCCACACCATGTGGGATTCTCCCTGGCTGGGTGTCGAACTCCCGCCGCCGCTGCTGACAGCTCCACAGCGCAGCGCTCAACCGCTGCGCCACCAGGGAGGCCCAATAACCAAACATTTTGTTACCTAATAGCACCCTTCATTTGGACATGGTTCTTTTCTTCTTTCCATCATGTATTCAGATCCTGGATTCTTTTATTTTTTTTTTTCAGGAAGAAAATGTCAAAACTGTCCTGATGAACCCGAACATTGCATCAGTGCAGACCAATGAGGTGGGTCTGAAGCAAGCAGATACTGTCTACTTCCTCCCCATCACGCCTCAGTTTGTCACAGAAGTCATCAAGGCAGAACGGCCAGATGGGCTGATTCTAGGCATGGGAGGCCAGACAGCTCTCAACTGCGGTGAGTTCTCTTACAAATGCAGCGTTTCGGCCTGTGCTCTTATATGTAATGATTTTTTTCTTTGAACTACCTAATAATTATGCTGTTTGTGTTCAGAAAAGCTTTCTTTCTAATGTGTGGGGAAGTAGTTACCAAATAATAATCTGAAAATGTCATGTAACGAATATTACTGGCTTATTTCACAAAACAGCTAAGGCACAAAAAGACACATTTTACTTTAGTGCTCAGGGAGAACCAAGTGATTGTCTTATGTTTCCCTCTTTTATCCTAAGATACTGCTTTTCTCTTTTATCAGAGAAGTCCTGAGAACTATTATGAATGAAAAATGAGAATTAACTTTGATTTAGTGCTGTTATGTATTAGCCTTGTGGCACTTTGTATATATTTTTGTGATCACCTAGATCAGTCTATCATCCCTTTGTGTGTGTGCTGAGGACCATGCTCTGTCCTCTTTCATATTGGTTAAACCTTTGGAACTAGATCATAATGAGTGTCTAGCTAGTTGGGGGTAAGCAGTTGGTGATGCAATCTCTGCGTCAAATATGAAAGACTTAGCCAAAATCAGATGGCAAGTTAGTGAAAACATACAGTTTTGGTGATTTCAAACCTAGATAGGTACCCTTGTCACTGGGATTATTTAAATAAGAGAATCTCTTTTTAGAAATGGACCTCAGAAGAACCTTTAGAATATACTAAGATCTTAAGATTCTCTGTACTCCAAAGATTTTTTATTATCATCACTTTTATTATGGAGAATTTTACCCTGCAAGTAAGGTGGTTATATAAGTGACAGAAGTATCAGCAAAATATTTTGTCAGAATGGCTTCTGAATTTGCATTTAAAAAACATTTTTTTCCTATCCTATGTGCAATTCTATTGTGTATGGTAATGGCTTACTGAGGTTAACTATAAAATTAAAAAAAAATCTGTATTATATTCAAGTAATTGTTAAAAATGCCATAAGAGTTTGAGATTTTAAAAACTGATTATTTTCGTTCTTCTGTAGGAGTGGAACTATTCAAGAGAGGTGTGCTCAAGGAGTATAACGTGAAAGTCCTGGGGACTTCAGTTGAATCCATTATGTTCACAGAAGACAGACAACTGTTCTCAGACAAACTAAATGAGATTAATGAAAAGATTGCCCCAAGCTTTGCTGTGGAATCGGTAAGGAATCTTTGCTCTAGAGAAACAATGCTATTATTTGTATTCCAGGGACAATGATTTGTCATACCTATAAATAATAGTTAAAATTATTATCTTTGCACAGAGTTTCTCCCAGAAATGTGCTAGCACCTCAGAGACATTGAATGTGAATGCTGAAATGTTAGAGATTGGCATTCATAATTTATTTTATAAAAGGAAAACATAAATCCACAGACACAGTGGTTTATCAATAGTTGAAGTGCCTCCAATCTCATAACTTCTAAATTAAAATTAAGAATCATACCAACTTGCCATGCCAAAGTAATTTTTACCTTCTTCCTGTGTCTTGTATTTTGGAATGACCTGTAGATGGGAGGTGATTGGACCTGTAGATGCTCTTGTTAGAATGGACTAAATGTTTAAAAATGAAATTACCTGGAAAAAACACCATTGACTTTAATCAATAAGGTCTATGACTGAGAAACCAGTGGCACAGATGTTAAGAAGGACAAATTGTTTTGTGTTTCTGTAAATCAACTTCCATCATATTTCATCCATCTTCTATCCTATGCCTATTGGCAAACCATTATCAGATGCCAGGAAAAAGCTTGCTGTGCATCTGTTTTTGCCTTAACTTTGCTCCTGATTTCAGGTACGTAGTTAGTGGAGTAGGGGTACTAGAAGCAGTTTTTGATGCAATTTTCCCCGTTGTACAAACAGGCAGCTCCATAGGGACAAGGCAGGTATTGCTGGAATAACTAAAATGGACCATGTATGTTTCAGAAAAGAATTCTATCAAGTATATGGCATGTTACAAAGCTGTCAATCAGGAATAATCCCAAGATAGTTCTGCTGAGCATTTGGAAAGCTCTTGCCGTACATTTATTCTTTCATTGCCAGATTTAATTATGTCCTTGCTTCCTCAGGATGAGAAGCAGGCATATGGGAAAGGTGTAATTACATTCCCATTGGTAGTGTAATAATACTCGATGACAGGAAAATATAGCCACCATATGTTGTATTCTGTAAGTTTAAAAAAAAAATCCCAAGCTTCTGGGACTACTTTCTGACGGGACTTGAAAAATGAAAAATCTCTTTCTATATAGTGTTCCTAATGGCTGACTGCAGTAACAGTAGGTTAGCTTTGGTAGTAGAAGACCTTGTTTCATTATGAGGTGGAAATGTTTAAACTGAATTTAAAAATTCAACATGTTTCCCTTTCTCAAATTACTGGTGATTATTTCTGCTTGGGCCATGGCTTTATTGCTCTGTGTGGCAAAGTACAATTTACCACAAAGAGATAAACAGACAAACCAAAAAAACTTTTATTGCTTATTTTTTCAATTCTAGAATTTTACTTAAAATTTGTAAGATAACAGCTGTTTTTCAGAAGGAGTAGAGGGAATCATATAACATTTCTATTGTCATTTCCCCCAAATAAACTGATTTATGAGACTTGCCAGACTATCTTGATGTGGACTTTTCTGTGAGTGTAGTCTGCTTTTAAACTGCTGAAGCCTTGTTCTCGTTGACAGATTGAGGATGCGCTGAAGGCTGCAGACACCATTGGCTACCCAGTGATGATTCGTTCTGCCTATGCCCTGGGTGGGTTAGGCTCCGGCATCTGTCCTAATAAGGAGACCTTAGTGGATCTCAGCACAAAGGTGTGTATTTTCACAGATCAAATTCTGAGCAACCAAGAAAAGTGACTTGAAATAACTTTTCAACTAGTTTAATAGACAAAAAACAGTATTTTCGCACGTGGCATATAAAGAAACAAAGCAAAGGGACAGAAAAAACTAAACCGTAACAACTCCTAGAAATCTGATGGTATATTTGAGGTTACCAGAGGGGGGTGTGAAGAAATGGGGAGCAAGGGGAAGAGGGTTCAATGGAATGTGGTAGAGGTCCATGAGTGCTTGGTGGTGGCCGTGGTGTGGTAACGTACTTCTGAGGGAAGGTGAATTTATACCTCTAATTAGATACAATATTATAAACCAATATCAGTCAATAGAAATACTACCACTAAATAATAAAAAAGAAATAACATTTCCCTATTTATTAAATCACTGCTATGTTCTCTAAAAGTGTTGCTTAAAAGAGGACACCTTTGAAAGTGAAATGCAGTGCAATTATTTACATGCAGGCAGCATTAACCCAGGTGGTCCTAGATAAACTGGTGATCATTCTGCCTTCATCTTTGTTGTCCTGTCTGCTGATTTCAGTGCTATGAACTTAATCCATTTCCATCTTTCTCTGTTTCACAGTCTGCTCCAAAATACCTGTAAGACTGAAATGTATTTGAGTGATAAAAAGTATAATATAATATCCTATTTTCCATTATTTTTTGAAATGATGGGATGTGAATGACTTCTAGTGAGTGAAACAAAACACATTGATAGGTGGCTAATATCATATCAAAAATGAGTGAGCTCTCTACCAATTACCACACACATACAAGCAGAAGTGATATTTAAGTGCTTATAACTTCTTTTCTGTCAAAATCATTTTTCTATATTCCTAGAATTTATTCCTTTAAGTAAAAGGGTTAAATTGAGAAAATTAATATTCTCTAAAACAAAAAATAGAGATTAATGTTAGAAAATCTGTTCTACGAAGCAGTAAGTTTTGCTCACACTAATTGCTCAGAGGATGCAATGGCAGTGCTGGTAGCTCAGAGCTTGTTTGTTGAATGAATGCATGTGCTGCTAGGAGCCTGTGTAACTTACATGGCAGACGTGGCAGTGAATCTGACAGAATTCTTGTGAGGGTTGTTTTGGGGAGTGCTGAATAAATAATTCAAGCATAGCGTATAGCTTTATCATGACTTCCTCTTAGAGTGAAAGTAAACCAAGTCCTTGAATTGTTGACATAGGATCTTGAAGACAGATAAATAAAATGAAATATATTCGAATAACTATGATGACAAATTTACACATTGACAACTTGAATTTAATTTTTCTAAAGTTGCCAGAACAAAAACAATGAAGGGAAATATATCTAATATGTGTTTCCTGTTTGCATTATGAACATTTGGATCATGTATTTAAAGAAAAACCATCTTTATGGAGGTATACATTTTTTCCCCTCTGACCTCTGAGAGGTCTGCAGTGTTTTCAATATTAGCATTCTCTTCATGACTGCCAATAGTGATGATATGCACTCTATTTCCTTACTAGAAATGTATTTATCACAGTGTGGTTAGCTAATTTGAGCACTAACTTTTTTATCTAAAAAGTTTACAATGAAGGCAATTTTGGAATAGGATAGTTTTTAATAATTTATATTGCTTAAATAACCAATAGGCCCTTTAATGGTTCTCTTTGTTGAAAACCTAACTTTCCTGGTGGGAATTATTACGTGCATTGTTCTATTCTAAGCTACCTGCTCATCTTCATCAGATGATGTTTCACACTGTTAAAAGCTGCGTGAACTCACCTAGGTCTCTAAATTAACCTTGAATATAAATCTGAGGCTTGAAAGAAAAAGTGAGGTTACAGGTGAAGATTATTTTAATTGTCCTTGTGTCCGGGTAGCTAGTCCCTGTCATCAGAACTCAGAAAGGCTTCCCTAAAGCCATACACTTTTTTCCTTAGAATTCTTCTTTTAGCAGATACTTCTAATGACAGATTAATCACTATTCAGTTGTTAACACTGGTTACAGTTTCCCAACCATTTAAAAAACTTCACGGGCAGTTATGGGACAAATGTGTTACATTTGCAGCTGCACAAGCTAGAGCCTGTCCTGTTGACTGAGGTTAAAAATAATAGTGTTGAGACACATTATGGAAAAACTTATATTGCAATTTTATTTCATTTACGACTTACTAGCAGTATAAAAACATTTGAACGACTTTCTCCAGCTACTTTCTCTTCCTTTCATTACTGTGGTAAATCAAAAATACACGAGACAAAGGGAGACTATGGTCATGCATTTGCAGCCACTAAATATCCCGAGGTCAGAGATTACCTCTTTGTGTTTTGGGTTCAGTGTTCTACCCACCAGTGGTTGCTCAGTAAATATGAAATGATAATTATACTAACTCATATCTGTTTAATCAGGCATACATGATATATGACTCAGGATTTAAGCACCAAGGCAGTGATTAACCGTGATAATAGCTGCATATGATTCTTCTAATTCCCAAGTTTCATATGCCATCTTGGCTAACTGTTTGCAACCATCATCAGCTCCTTTCTTCTCCTCATCAACATCAACTGACTTTTATTGTGTATGTCACTATACAAAACACCCTCAGCTATTTTAGAGAAAGCCAGAGTCTTTAGACTTATTTTTCCATATTTATTCGTACTTATCACATTTTCTAGTTTCACAGAAGCCTAGCTGCTGAAATAATTTCATTTCCCTCTGCCTGATTGCTCAATTATTTTCTCTTTTTCCTAAATTAGTTTGATTTAATGTCATATCAGCACTTTGAATGGCAAGCCTCAATAATGTAAATCAAGCATATTCACTGTGCAATGCTATTCCTACCACCTCACTGATTTTCTGACACATTGTGCCTTCTGGAGCAGACGGGGGGATGGAGACTGGGCTTGAGAATTTGGGTCTGAGCAGGGTGTAAGCCAGGGCATTTTGCCAATTTCTCATGTTTAAACCATTGCTTTTTCTTACTCTTGAATATCTTTTGTCACCGATTTCCAGGCCTTTGCTATGACCAACCAGGTTCTGGTGGAGAGGTCAGTGACTGGTTGGAAAGAAATCGAATATGAGGTGGTGCGAGATGCTGATGACAACTGTGTAACTGTCTGTAACATGGAAAATGTTGATGCCATGGGTGTTCATACAGGTAGGCAGAGAATTATCAAGATTTATTGTCATGCCTTCAATTCATGTCTTTGATGGTACATGGCTGTCTTTGCTAAGTTCTTTTTTAAATACTATTATTCCTAATTGACAGACGAGTGATAAAATTTACACATGAGTATTTTCCAGTACTGAAAATGCATTAAATTTGTCTTCACAAAAACTGTATCAAGTAAAGCAGGTATTATTCTCCTGATTTTCTTTGAGAAAAGGGTCAAATATAAGCAATATAGTGAAGGCAAGACTTAATGTTGAGAATTAAGGTTTCAAAGACTTAAGTTAGTCTAGGGTGTTAGTCACCAAGTGAGGGAGGAAATAGCCACACCCCATAGTGTTGAGATCATCTGGCAATGCTGGCAGAGGGTCTTGCTGAGTCAGTAGAGACCTAAACATATTTGTAGTCAGAAGGGATGCTGACTGAAGACTAAGAGATTGAAGATGTTGATGCTAGAGTTGGAGAGGAGTGAAAGAATGGGAAGGGATGAAATAGAGAAAACAGATGAGCCTGTTTGAGTAAAGACGAGATCATATTCTATGGAAGGGATTATTTGAACAGAGAGAATTTGAAATGAAGAGAAGGAAATTGATAAAGTTAATGTGAACCTGGTAAACAGATGACTGAAATCTTCAGAGCTACATGAGCTTGGGAAAATGGTTTCTGTGAGGAGTGTGTCAGAGTAAAACAGGTGAAACAAGAAGCTGGGGATATAATATCTGAAATGCCTTCATACACAGTACCATGAGTTAATTCTTTTCCTGACAAACCTGTGGATAGTTGTGTCTTATACTGTGAAATAGATTAACTTACCAAAGCTGCCACCAAGTAATAAGTACTGCTTGTATATACAGGTGACTCTGTTGTTGTGGCCCCCGCCCAGACACTCTCCAATGCAGAGTTTCAGATGTTGAGACAGACTTCAATCAATGTGGTCCGCCACTTGGGCATCGTGGGTGAATGCAACATTCAGTTTGCCCTTCATCCTACCACAATGGAATACTGCATCATTGAAGTGAATGCCAGACTCTCCCGAAGCTCCGCCCTGGCCTCAAAGGCCACTGGGTAAGGCCAGAATGATTGACCCTGATTTGCAATTTCCTTCTTGGTAGAACTGGAAAATTAACAGTTCATGGAAGACTGTGCAGCATTTATAAACTATAGTCTCCATTTCCGTTTGCTGGCTTCAAATCATTTAAGGCCCTAAGGACATGGTTATTAATGAGCTTGCCGCCAGATTGGTGCAAATGGTATTGCTAGCTGACTGTGTTTGCTGGCTAATCATAAACTAATCACAATCTAGGTGGTCAAAGCAGGCTGTGAAAAATCTGCTTCTTAATTGCACTTTGCAGATGTTGTTAAAAAGTGCAAATTAATCCTTAATTTTAGTCTTCAACTGGCATCTTAGGTATACAGCAAATGGTAGACAAATATTATAGTTCTCTTGACTTGAACATTCAATACACCATATTTTTATTTTAACAAAACTTCACAAGACTAAATAATGTTGGTTTTTCCATGCGTAAATATTACAACCACATAAATAAGTTTGCTGTCTGTATAAAAACTGCTAGCAAGCATAATCGGGAAAATTTATTAGTAACTTCTGTTTCTATTAGTGTATTTAACATCTGATATTTAAATTGTGTGGCATTTACATGAACAAATGTCTACGCCTAAGGTTTTGTTTTGTTTTTTAATGTAGCTACATCATGTTCCATGGAGTGGTAGAAGGCACGTTATGTTGAGTCAGCAGAGCTGAGTTTTTCTGGTTCTTCCACTAAAATGTCACATTGTTGTTCCATAGGTTTCCTTATCTGTTGGGTGGGAGAGTTGTACTACAGGATTCATATATAATTTTATGATGCTCTGAATTATTTTCTCAAACACAATTACCAAAACTGACTTTCCAGAGGAGGATAGTCAAGTTCCCAGAATTTTAGTTTTGTAAAGAACCCAATGACAGTGGGCTTAAAGATAGTTTGGAGACAAGAGCATGGACGCAAATTTGCAAATATACATTTTCTTGCCATTACACATCCCATAGTACCAGTTAACTATGCTGTCTTCCTAGGAGCAGGTGTGAGTATGTTTTTTAGAAAAATACGTTGCAGATTCTTATCTTAGTGGATGCTACACACAAGTGAACCCTTTACAAAGAAGCTATTGATTTTAGGTTGAAGTGGTGAGGGTTGGGAGTTGTAGTGTTGCATGCTAGATGCACTGAGAATTCTTCTGTGATCTCTGCCTCTCTGCTTTATCATGAAGCCCATTATTTTGTAAGTGACTGTTAAATATTTGTACAGAGCAGAGATCACTTATGTTTTATACCCTGATCTTAAATAAAGCTAGAATTTCTAAGACTAATTTATGTTTTGAGTTATTTTTAATGTTCATTGTCAAAAGAAAATAAAGATGATATTGTCTTTCTTTCCATATAGCTACCCATTGGCATTCATTGCTGCAAAGATCGCCCTAGGAATCCCACTTCCAGAAATCAAGAATGTTGTATCGGGGAAGACATCAGCTTGCTTTGAACCTAGCTTGGATTACATGGTGACCAAGATTCCTCGCTGGGATCTTGATCGTTTTCATGGAACAACCACCCGAATTGGTAGCTCGATGAAAAGTGTGGGAGAGGTGAGTCCTTGTTTTCTTCCTCTTTTGCTCTCAGGTGTTTTGTCAAATCCTTGACATTAAAAGTCTTAAGGTTGTCTGGGTATTGGGTTCTTTATTGGAGGATTTATATGAGTTTCGTATCCTTCCTAATGTTTCAATATCTCTTCCAAGTGACTTGGTTATTTGATTATTTAATAGATTCTATAACTTGGTTATTCAATAGATTCTACAAATTTCTATTCAAAAGGAAAGACAATATGTGTGGGCATATAATCTGTACATCACATGAGAACACATATTCATATATGTGTTATATCTGTATGTGTGTTTTATAACCACAACCAAACCAAGAAAATAAAATGATATCAAAGACAATATTGTATACCAAAAGTACTGAACTGAGTGAGGTTAAGATTTCAACTTTATTCCATTGTGCCTTTATCCTCCTTAGGTCTAATTTTCTTTGTCTATAAAAGAAAGGTAATGGATTAAAAGGGCTCTCATGGTCTCTTTAGCTCAAAAATTCCAAATTGAGAACACAGTGGCATATTAAATTTACTTTTATTTTTCTGAAATGTTCTAAACTTTTAACACCTTTATTTTTTCATAATATTTTCTTTTATACTATTTAAAATTAAATTTAGCTTTGGATTATTCCATCTTCAGATGCACTATTCTCTGTGTGGTTGGAAAGAATGGAATCAGATCCCTGCCTCTGAGTTTCACTTCATTGCCCTTCCCCAAGCCCCCCAGTCTAGGGACTTAACTCTTTTGCATTCAGAAGCCTTAGCTTAATGGAGAGAACATGAGACTGGAACTAGATGAACTTGGGTTTCACTCTGGGCATTGACACTTACTAGCTAGAGACTCTCATCAGGGAACTGAGACTACGGTTCTCCATCTGAAAAACGGAGATGATCATATAAGGTTTAGGGTTAATTCATGTAAATTGTTTAGTAATTCATAGCATACCTCCTATATATATTCCATCATCATTATTTTGTTATTTATGAGTAGAGTTTGGGGTATCAGCAGTATCCATGAATCTCAATCTTTGTGTCTCTGTCTGTCTGTCCATCCATCCATCCACCCATCTACCCATAACTTGTCTATCAATTATCAGTCATCTATCATAATTATTCATCTCATCTCTATATTGTCAATATATCAGCTCTTAGTCTGTATCTAGATATCCATGCTGGTTAGATTATAGAGCAAGAATCTATTTATGACATATTGTTATATATTGACCTTCATTAGTCCCAGATTAACCTAATTTAGACTAGCCATTTCAGAAATTCATGCCACTAACCAAAGGAAACACAGTTTAACTATATCACCAATACAGGGAGAAAGAAAAAAAATACATTTTATTGATTAATCATATTTACACATGAAAGGCAGAATTATTACTATTTTGGTTTTCTTAATTTCCAAGATATTAAGGGAAAATTTTAAAGTTATGACAGATAAAGAACAATTTGACCTTTTAAATTAAAATGTCTTACTTGTTATAAAACACCACCAATTAGTTTTTCCTCCTTCATAGTTGTTTTCCACCTTAGTTTTTCTATTGTCTTTCTTAGCATACAGTAGAATTAAAATTCAAATACCATAAAAAGGTTTATTAGCTGTGTTTCTGCCAAATAATCGTTAGTTTGTATTTCACAGGATCAGCTTTTTTTTTTTTTTTTATAATATTCAAAGTAAAGTTTGTAGGGAAAAGAATATGAGATAATGTTATAATGTTTTCATTTGGGGCTTATCTAAGGAATTTTTGTTGACAACAAATATTTAGCACCTTACATTTAGTTCAACTCAGGTTAGTAAACATTCCTCACATTCTTACTGTGATCAAGAAACTCTAGGATAAAACAATGAAAAAAATGTGGATAATTGGGATGCATTATTTGCTTTTGGTAAATTCAGAGAATATAAACAGAACCAAATGTAATATTAGTTAAAATGTGGTAAAAATTGGGGCCTCCCTGGTGGCGCAGCGGTTGAGCTCTGCGCTGTGGAGTTGTTGGCAGCGTTGACGCGAGTTCGACGCCCGGCCAGGGAGATTCCCACATGGCGCGGCAGACCTCTGCTGCCTTGCCCGCTGCTCCCCTCAGCAGTGTATTTCTGATCTGCCTGTTCTGCTCCCCGCTCTGTCTCTGGTGAGCCCTCTCGCCACCCCACGCCTCTGGCCTGTACCCCAGCTTTTATGTATTAAAAAAAAATCTTAAAATGTGGTAAAAATGAAAATATCGTCTTTATTTACATGTGCTATGAAAATATAGTAGACTAGAATCAGGCTTAGTAATGGTAGTCATTACACTAAAACAGCTATCCCACTAAAAAATAGTGAAATTTTTACTTAATGAATGTAAATTTTAATAACATAAGGTATTAAAAAAGCACAAATTTTGGAAAACATAGTTATTTATTCTTTTATTATTATATAGGTATGTTTATTTCTCTTTTATTGAATGTTTCTATATACTATTATGTAAAGTATCCTTAAAAACAATAAAACATTTTCTTTATGGAATTAAAAATATAATTTATAATTAATTTTTTTAAATAAAAATCTACTTATGGTCAAATTTTAAATATGTAATTGTTATAAATTTTATTAAGTGTTCCAAGAATATTATAAAATTTCTTAATTTTATGGTACCATGAAATACCTTATTTCTGGCAGTTTTTCCCATGCTCTGCAAATCCATAAACTCATCATCTAACTCTTCAAATATCACTATGCCTCAGAAACTTCACATCTGAATAGGACTAACATTTTGTTTATCCCTGCTCTTGAGAACCTTTCCTTACTTCTAATTAAATTTGGAGAAGTGTGAAAGGTTATCTTTTGGGCTTTAGTGAGTTTTGAATATGTATCTTGTCATAGTTGCCACAAAGATTTACTAAACTGACGTTAATGGGAGTTTAGATCTATTTGAGGAATCACGGAAGTTTACTGAAGGCAGCATTATGACTGTTATTATTTTAAATTGGAGACCAAAAATGCATAGCAATCTATTATTCCATGGAAAGATTCAAAGACAGTGTTTATCCACTGAAAATAACTAGGTAGACTTTAAGGTCAATTTACGTTTAGTTCTGACTTGCAACTTGTCCAACTAAATCACTACATGGTTTTTCTAATTGATTAGTGTACGATCAACTGTAAAGAGTATGGGAAGACATGCTGGATTTGTCAGGGGGAATTTAGTATCCACTTACCTTCAAAATCTCAATCTGTCAGTATTTGTTACGATTCTCAAGTTTCTATTAATATTAATGCCTAGCTGTAAAGAAAGTCAACCTGTCTTGGGTACTTACTTATATCCGTTTAGAAATAATTCTGTTTTTGTGTTAATATATGTTGGTTTCTCTTCATTCGCTTTATTGTAAAGAACATCTGTACCAAAGCAGGAGCTTATTAATGAGTCTATATGGTCTGATCACAGAGTCCCTACCTTAGTACTGTGATTCAAGTGATTCACTCATTGGTCTCAGCACTTACAGCTAAATTCCCTAAGTGGTGAGAGACTGACCTAGTGTTAAAGGCTCATTACATCAAAATCATGAAGAAAAAGAGGGGAAGAAAAATTATACCTAAAATGTGAATTGTATTCTTTTGATATATGTTTTTTGTTCCTAAGTGTTTGCTGAAAGCTATTCTAATTCTGTTATAAATTTAAAAAAAAAACATATAAGGTCTTTCTTTAAATACAATCTCTTTAAACGCATCCTACAGGTGATGGCTATTGGTCGCACTTTTGAGGAGAGTTTCCAGAAGGCTTTACGTATGTGCCACCCGTCTATCGATGGTTTCACTGCCCGTCTCCCAATGAACAAAGAATGGCCATCTAACCTTGATATCAAAAAAGAGCTGTCTGACCCCTCTAGTACTCGCATCTATGCCATTGCAAAGGTAAAATGTGTTAAGAAGCACACACACACACACACACATTTTTTTTTCAGAACATAGATCGGCTTTGACTGTAAAGTAAAAATCACAAAGTGGCTTTGCTTTCAGGGATTTCTGGAAACATTGTAAATTCTCTTCATTGGTCTTAAACTGGAGACTTCCATGGATTTCATATTATTCTATAACTAATGAAAATTTGCCCTTTTTTTATTTGACTCTATGTCTGAACTTAAGTACACATTGTAGTTTTAAAGGATGATCATATATGTAAAATATTGCTCCCTTTTAGTAATTGTACTATCAGTACTAATAAGTAGATTTGATAACATTGATTTATCAGTTCCTATCACTTTCATACTTATTCCTTGATACTCTATGAAATTGTATTTTAGAAAGATGCATAAAATAATGTCATTTAATATGTGCTATCTAAGACCCTAGAATAATCTTTTTTTTATTAGTTTTGTGTGTGTGTGTTTAAACAACATCAAGAGACTATAAAGAACTTCTATGTTTGTAGGCTTTTCTGTGTAATTATTTTATTGGTCCTATCTCCCCCATCCTGCATTTCTTACTTATGCCCTCTAGTTCCCTTTTATGCAAATTAAATGCCTTACTAATCTCCTTTCATGTTTACTATGCTTAGAGTTGTGAAATTTCAACCCATGAGATTTTATAAAAGGTGACTTGGGCAGCTGGGATGTGTCTGGTCAGAAATCCCTAAATGGCTTTTTGACATTTAAGGAAGCTTAAACATTAATCCTCCAACAGTATCAAACAACACTGGATGCGGAGCTTCACTGACCATTTTGTGTGTGTGTGTGTGTGTGTGTGTGTGTGTGTGTGTGTGTGTACATGAGGGATGACTTGATGAAAACATGAATTTTATCTTTCAAAAAGGAATCCGTCTTTGTAATCTGCCTTTGTAGCAACAGAAAAAAGCTATGAATGATTTTGAATTCACTGTAACTTTTATGTCCATGTATTGAAAATCCTAGAGAGACAGGAAGAAGGAAAGATTTGCTTCATTGCATGAAAGATATACTCTCTTCACCTTCATGGTTTCTAAATGCAGAATATTTAAGTCTCATTAAAATTCTGGGAGATTTCTGGTATCTTTTGATGAATGTTTCTCAATGTTAAGTTTCAGAGTAATAGTGAATTAACATTTTTCCATGGTGGGGAAGGTGGTAGTAGTTTGATAAGAGGTTATTTTATAAAGCCATTTCATTATTTCACCCTATTTATTGTTCCTATTGCAGTCTTTTGTTTAAAAAATCAATCTTCCACTGTCATGTGTATGTGCATGCATGTATGTGAATATATATATGTATATATATATATTTTTTTTCCAAAACAGTAATTGGACTTTTTCCTTACATCTAGTTACCATGTTTCTGCCATTTTGAGTTAGATAAAAAAAGGATGTATTTCCAAATTTCCATCTAGGTTGTAAAACCAAGCAAATTTCTTATTCTTTTCTAACAGACTTAAAAAGAATGAAAATTCAAGGGAAAATATGTGGAGATTATTTCTTGGGCACAGAATCCTGTGTATGAGCAAGAAGGGCAGGATCTGAGGGATAAATTATTGTCTGCCTGAGTGCTGGGAGAAGGAACTGATTTCTGTTTGTTAGAGGTCATCATTACTGTTCATTTCCACAGCAACCAGGGGCTTGGTGATTTTGACAGAGTGTAAGGACTGCAGAGGGTTGGAGGGGAAAAAGAATGAAGGGAGTGTGTAAATCTTCCCTCGCTTTCATGACTTTTAGAAAAGGACAACTGGCTCTAAGGTCTGATTTTTACAGCAGTTTTATTTCGGGATGACTGAATCATCATCTTTTGATTTGGGGAGAATACAGGTCATTATTTTGATTTTGGGAACCATTAGAATAACCTCACACTTGTGTGACATGCAAAGCTTCAGTGCTGGAAGATGAAGTCATAAGACTGGCAGAATCTTCCTTTCTGTTTGAATCTGTGGAGGTGACTACAGTTGTCCTTTTCCCAGTGAATGACCACAGGATTCTAGGTCCTTCCATGCACTGTGTAACTGTGTTTGATTGCATGAAAGCTTCCTTTGGCTTGTCAAAGGTGTACTAACTTAAGGCTCTATCCCCCTCACAGTTCTGATGCCAACAGCAAAATATCCCTATGTCACTTGGAATATGAGACAAAATATTAACTTCTTTGTAAACTGGTTATAATTACAGAAAGAATTATGTAAGAAGCATAGACTTAGCAGCTACCTATTCTGTTGAGTGTTCCTATTAGTGCCACCTTACTCTGCACAACAGAATTATGAGCATGCTGTATCTCAACACTTACAGACATGGCCTCTATGATACTAGAACAATAAAAACTTTAAGAAAATTTAGCTCCTTGAGCTGTTAATCAACAGTTACTAGTTATACATAAATACACACGCACATATATTTCTTAATAGGATATAAAATAATTGTGTGTCATTTTATTATATGTTGTTTTGGAATATTATTTTTCATTGGGTATAAATTTATATTTAATAGTAATAAAGAATAAGAGTGAATTGATATATTTTGAATAGCATGGTTTTGAGAGTTTTTCTCATTTTTTAGTTGCCTTTTCTACTCAAATTATGAACCATAGTTTTGAGAAATGGCTAATGTAAACTTGACAGAAAGGCTGAACAGAAGTCATCACTACATTGTTTTGGAATATAACAGGATTTTGTAAAATGTCTATTTGAGTGCAAAAGTCACAGAAATTGACATCCTCTCTGAGGAAATATTCTAAAGAAAGATGACCAAGCCAGATTTGATCCATAAATTCTTATTAACTAGTTTGTGGGTATGTGGAATAAAGTGATGAAAATTTGCTATTTGCTAAAGGATAATTATGTAAAATACAAGTTAAAGGATCATTATGTTGATTCTAGATTTTCTTTAGTTTCAAGAGATTCTCTTTATTCTAAAAAGATGCACCAAATTTAGGACCCAGTTGTTTAACATCATCATATAAAAAGCCAGGAGGCATAGTCTGTTACGGGCTCCTCTGGGTCACAACAAGACACCTCTGTTTACCAGTTACAGAGGTGGCAACATCCTTAGGTTTGTTGAGAGCAACATCTGTTTCATATCTCAGTCTATGTATCCTCAGCCTCTAAATACAATAATGTGGAGAAGGATAGCTGCTTTAAGTTTTCAACCAAATAAGACATTTAATAAATATTTGCCAAAGAAAGTATCTTTTCTCCTTTTGGCAGGCCTTGGAGGATAACATGTCCCTGGATGAGATTATGAAGCTCTCTGCCATTGACAAGTGGTTTTTGTATAAGATGCGTGACATTATAAACATGGAAAAGACTCTGAAAGGGCTTAAAAGGTAAGACAATGCTTTGATTATTTGAGAAATCTTCTGTGCAATTTTTGAATTGTCTTTCTCTTACCTGGAAGCATTTGGCCAAAATTCTGCATGAGTGAAGTAAGTGGTGTCAAAGTTAGAAAGCACGAATGAGGCTTTGCATATTTACCTTTTTAAAAGTAGCTATTGATGTTTTGAAATCTCTTCTACTCCCATCCTTGGCATCAAACATAGTGGTGATTTCATATCATTGAAATTATAAAATTATGAAAATCAGTAACATTTATGAGTGAACTATTTAATTACCAAGTATTACTTAGGTTGAAATTTTATTGATCAATAATTAAATGAATAATATTCCCATTTTCTATAAATTTTCTAAGTTGGAAATCTTTTTAAAATCAACCTGCACATTGATATATACACTGATGAACAAATGTATTCCTCTTGTATTCACTGATACTTTTAACATTGAAATTTCCAGTTCAGCATGCAAATAAGTTTCAAGTTTCTGTTAATAGACTCTTTAGCTCTCACTAATTTACATTTTCATCTCCTTCATGGCCATTGTTTTTAAAATTTCATTTCATGTTCGGAATATTCTGATAATGTCAGTGCTTTAAAATCTGCTTTTTTATTTTCATGGAAAAATCATTGGCTGTGGCACCTTAAGTGTATGAAATCACAGAGAGGTTTTCAACATGTATCTTTGATAAGAGGAACATTATCACCAATTTAAGAAGACAGTATAATTTATCTCTTTATCTTCCCCTCTTTAAGAGGACTCTGATATATACTACTATTGGAAGAAATCTCATCTAGAAGCCTAGGCATATGAAAAATTGTGTTTGGGTCAATTATCCTTAAATTACTTGTGAAAATGTAAAAAAGTAATAATAACTTAAATTGTTGCTAAGGACAGTGTAATATCCCAAAGCCTGTATTTCTTAACTACTTAGCATTTGCACCATGTTAACTGAGTTTACCTAATCTTTACTGTCTTTACCTAATCAAGATGCATAAAATCTAGACACTAAAAGCACTTTTCTTTTTGAGCAAAATGAGGCTCTTTTTCATCTGTTCAACAATTGCCCATAACAATGATTGATTTTGAAAATTGGGGCGTTCCTATCTGCCAAAATAAAACTAGCTGTTGCTCATAACTCATCCTTTCCAGTGACCATGTAAAATGAACAATAGATAGAAAGTAAGCAAAGAATTGAGTCTACACATTCATCTTAGAATTTTGCTGACTTGAGGTTTCCTTTCTTGGTTTATGATGCCAGCAGAACTTGCATGTTGAATTATAGTCTGTCCCACTGTTTTCAGTTTCCAACAACTGCTTTCAAATACCTAGGAAACCACTCCAATTAAACCACTTGAGGGTGCTAGAAACTTGCAGTATGCCAGTTGCAGCAATGAAGAGACCTGGGGTGAAAATTGGCAGATGTTATTGTGATTTAAATTTCTACTTGATACATTCTGAGTTTTGGACATTTTTTTTTAATTTTAATTAAATAGTTTTTGCTACAGTCAGAAAGCAGGTTGTGAGTCAAACTAAGCAAACATCACTGTGTATTGATAGTGGTAAAGGTCCCTGCAGAATTCTAATGACTTATAGACACTTGTATTCCTGACTTCCACATTCTGTTGCATTTGTTTGTTGATAATTTGACATTTTCAGTCTCCACTTTCTGGAGACTGATGTCTATGTGTAAATAGAGGTTCTTTCTATTGTTCATAATGATTATGTTAAAAACTTTTAATAATAGAAGTTTATCAAGTTATAATTATCTCTTGTTCCCAAAACTCAACATATGATTCATGGCATTAGTAAACCTAAATCCTGAACTCATTATCTTATAATACTTTACTGTTTAATTCATTTTTTTGGAGTGCCATAGATACATACATAACAATTCGGTAACGATCATCTTTAGAGGCATTTCATAAATAAGATTAGAGGGCCGCTGATGCTACCTCTCTCAATCAGTTTGTGACGCATAGGGGATCCATTACTGCTGATGGAATATAAGCATGTAGGATTTGAGTTTCCTGTCCTATTTTGATTATTTTCATCCTTAGCCTGAATTATGATGTCTTCTGCTTTTTTTGTTTTTAACAGCCTGTAAATATCTAGGGAGGCTCAGTTATCAAGGTATATACTGTTCCAACAGTAATAGTAATTCTCTATTAACAGTTGGCATTATGTGGCTGAATTATGTATTGACAGTTAGGGGGAAGGTTAAGACGATAGTTGTCTTTCATTTGCATTTATTTGTTTTACTTTGTTTCAAGATCTCAACTCCTCCAATATGGGAAAGATTTGCTTTTGATGTAGGATCAGGTGGTAGCTATTTATTTGGTATGATTTTAGAGGACCTCAAAATGCTCTTGCCATACCCTGTATCTGGGGCCAATGTACCCCAGACCCTTCACACTTACATGTTCCCAAGAAAATAGGTAGTCTTAATTGGGAGAAAAAGAGAAGCTTGATGTGGGTAACCAGAGAGATGATGATAGCCCTACTAACTGTGGAATTCTGGGTACATCAACTCCCTCACTTCTGTAGCCTCATATTTTCCTGTTAATGTCTACTTTGTAATTCTCTTGTGACACTTTAAATGCTATCAGTATAGGGCCTCCCCGGTGGCGCAGCGGTTAAGCGCTGCGCTTTGGAGCTGTCGGCAGCGACGCGAGTTCGACGCCAGGCCAGGGAGAATCCCACATGGCGCAGCAGACCTCTCCTGCCTCGCCCGCTGCTCCCCTCAGCAGTGTATTTCTGATCTGCCTGTTCTGCTCCCACTCTGTTCTCTGGTGAACCCTCTCGCCGCCCCACGCCTCTGGCCTGTACCCCAGCTTGTATGTATGTATAAATAAAAGATAAATCTTAAAAAAAATAAAAATAAATAAATGCTATCAGTATAGAAGACACATGGCACATGATGAATGCCCATGAAGTACTCTTTTCTGTCAAAAATAAAAGTGCTACTTGTTATAGTGAAGGGTATTTTATGTTTTTAGATACATTCATTTAAAGACTCATTTTTCAGAGTCACAATTTGCTTTTGCTTACATATTTTGCAATGTATCATTTCTTAATTTTGTTTATGATACATTATCATTTATTTTAATACCAGACCTATTTTTTTAAGATTTATTTTTATTTTTGCATACAAGCTGGGGTGCAGGCCAGAGGTGTGAGGTGGTGAGAGGGTTCACCAGAGACGAGAGTGGGGAGCAGAACAGGCAGATCGACGGAAATACACTGCTGAGGGGAGCAGCGGGTGAGGCAGGAGAGGTCTGCCCTGCCATGCGGGATTCTCCCTGGCCAGGCATCGAACTTGCGGTGCTGCAGCTGCGCTAGCTCCACAGCGCTGCACTTAACCCGTTGCGCCACCAGGGAGGCCCCTCGGGCCAATTTTTTTAAAGGAAACAATAACTAGTGCTAGGAATGCTATTCTTATGGAAAGGTCAATAGCATTCCAGTATGCTAATGGGCAAAAATTCCCACTCTATAGTTAGTGATCATGCTAAAATTCTCTTAAAATCCAGTAAACACATTCACTAGTAGAGATGAGACTATCACTCAAATTGATGGTCAGTCTGTGACTTATATTTCCATATGGTCATATGAAATAAAATGCAGAATTTGACTCCCAAATGGAATATATACCCAGTGTGTGTGTGGTCGAGGGGGGAATGCCAACAGATTGGCGTGAGGAAAACAAAGCTGTATTTATAGCAAGGTTGGTATTATGGAAATTAAGGGTGAATTTCCCCTGTATGTGAAAAAGTAGAACTTATAGTTTAGAAATCACTTCCCTTGAAGGCTCATGATAAACATCTGTCATGCTGAGGATGAGATAGGAAATTCCAGCCTTCTTCAGAGTGATAAGGTGGGCAGGTTTTAGAACGGTTGACCCAGCCTCCCAGCTCTGAATCCTTGCTCTCACCATAACTCAGTTGCCATGTCCAATATGCAAGCATAGCAGGGATAGCCCTGGAAAGACTTCTACCACAATAGCCCTTCTTACCAACCTAGGTGATAACCCCTATTCAGATAGATTCAGAAAAAAGATTTCTCTTTCTCACTTGAGTTCACTGTCTTTTCTCTTAAATTGTTTCTTGCTGTCCAAGAGCGTGACTGTTCTAGGCAGTTCCCCACATTTCTAAACTGGTATCAGGACATTAAGCAACCTAGAGTGATAACATATTTACAGTGGATTTCTTTAGGTTCTGGAAAGTTTCTCTTTACTCAGTGTGAGGTGTGCTGTGTCCTGTAGAATTTCAGTGCCTCTTTTGGATATGCATTGGAATGTAAATGTTTGATAGTAACCAAAGATCTATTAATTTCAGATCGCTAGGTCACTGCAAGGGGTTTAAGAAAGGTTTTCTTGCAGAATTGTTAGGGTAACTATAGCATTTGTATCAGCTTTACCCACTGGCCTTCAGTATTGAGCCATCCAGACATTACTGTGTCCACTTTCCTGATATTCACTTATTTTACCAATACTGACACTTTCATACATAATGGTTCTCCCTTATGACATTTTCATAATTACCCACTAGAAGAAAAATATGCTTATTTTGAAATACTAAAATTATCAAAGTCTTACTTATTGTCCTTTCCTCCATTAAATTCAATTTTTGTCCTGTAAATAAATCTTGCCTGGAGGACAGAAGTACAAATACCATAAACCGAAAATATGTTGTGTCTTTATCAGCTAGGTTCTCTTCATAGAGTCAATTCCTTAAAATTACAAAAAAAATGTATTTAAAGCTCTGTCAATACAGAAACTTGCATTTTGATTCAGTTAAACAATTGGATGCCTTCTTAAGTATAAGGTAATACTCACCAAATTTATTGACTCCATATTAGGCACTGTTCTAAGCTCATTATGTAATTTAATTCTTGCTTCAATTTAAGGAAATTGGTAATTTTCCTGAATATATAGATTGTAAACTGAACACTAAGATATTTAGCAACTTCCTTGAGATCACATGCTAATAAATGACAATTAAGAATTAACCTGAGCAGACTCAGAGCCTAGGGTGTTTAATATTTACCCCATATGCTCTCTCTCGTGGAAATAAGAATACATAAAATACATGCTTTCAGCATAATAACAGGGTTCACTAAATGGATACTAGTCCTACCACTGTAGAAATAGCACATATGACAAATGTTTCAACTATGTTAATAGTTAATAGACAAACACATATACATTGATCTCTCCTTATGGAGCCCTTTTTACCATAAGTAAATCAACTATAATGAACCTTTTTTGTGAGTAGGAACTTTCAACAGAAACACCTCAAGCATTTTTATTTATATCATGAGGGATTAACAATTTTAGATTCAAAGACAATCATTATACTTTAAAAAAATCTGCATGAGCTGGCAAGAAAAATAGTGTAAGTACTGATTGCCATCTTTGAACCTCTACTTATCTTCTCCTGTAACTGTAGTTTTTAAAATTTCTTTATTTTGATTCTTTTTGATTCTTTAGCTCATTCTTACTGATGTATCTAGTTTAATGATTTTATTAGACCTGCCTGAATTGTATAATTTTGCTTTATTACTGGCTTAAACTAAATTGAATTAAGTTTTGAATTCTTCACATGATTGGCTTAAAGAAGACAGCTGGCTTCTGCTTGTGCAGTACTATGTTTAGTGACCAAATGGAAGGTTTCCACCATTTATACTTGTGTTTTTGCATTTTGTTCAATTTGGACAATTTTCCTGACATGGTTCATTTTGTTCTGACCTTTTTTTTTTGCACAATACTGGTGGATGACCATTTAAAAGGAATCTGTTTTCATCTAATTTTGATGTTCAATCAGAGAGGAATTGACCATTGTGATACGGTTTACACATATCAATAGAGAAAGCTGAGATTTGGATTTTTTTTATTAATTGTTGCTATACATTTAATTTACTATAGATTAATGTGCAAATCATCCAGAAATTGCCTTCATCCACTCTTCTATAGTTCTGATTTTTAGACAATTTTCATTGTGATAATATTAATGATCTCTTCTCCTTCCACTGCCACTTACTGCTACAGTCAATGTAGTAAAAAAGAGTAAAGTGCAATTTTGAAGGGCCCGATTTCATCTGAACATCACTATGTTCTGTGTGATAAACTATCCCCATTGGTGAGTGCTGAAAAATCAGAGGTGTGCCTACTGCTTAGGAAAACAATCTAGGGCAGGCTGGTGAGTTCCACTTGGGCATTCAAGTGCTAAATTGAGCTCAGTAAAGTTGGCCATTTCCCTGCAGCCACAAACTTCTGGCAGATGTAATAATGCAGGTGTCACCTTAGCTGGAACACTCCCTTTGAATGTCCTCTCCTACACATGTTAGTTTCTATTGACTTTTTATTTAACTTGCTCACAAGGCATGAAAAACCAGGCAAGCACACTTTGTACTTATATTTGATTGAAGTTTCGGGAGGAGGGGAAGTATCACCTAATAGTTGTTAAAACTTAGAATGAGAAAGAGAAGGGTCAGCATTTTATTTTATGTCAATAATTTATGCTTTCTAGTAGAGAAATATAATGCCTTTAGCCTTCAAGTATATTAAATATAGACATAACACAGGGAAAGAAATATATATATATACATATATATATATATATATATATATTTCCCTTTTTATAACCTATAGCATGTTTTTGTGTGTTATAGTTTTTGTGATACCATAGCATGATATGTGGTCATGATACCACTTATTATTTTCCCTTTTCAGTCTATGAACATTCATGTATATACTGAATATGTGGGTATTTATTCTATTGACTACAGAATGGGAATGGAGATGAGCACTTTGGTGGAACAAAACTTACCACTTTCATTTGCAGAAAATGACTTGGGTACCTAAATATATAAGGCATGGTGTTAAGTTCTATACTATTTATTAATAAGCAATTGTTGATCATGAATCTACTTCAAAGGGCTTGTTATCTATTCTTAAAGATTAACTATCCACATGGCTATACAAAAAGACAAGATGCTTTTAATGGCTTTTTATGGCCATACAAGTGGTAGCAACCCAAAGTCATGAAAATTTAATGGAGGTTAAAAAATGCTGTAAGACCTTTGCATATTCTGTCTTACATAAGTCTCAATTTAAGAGTTCCTAGGAGGCAAGCATACCTCCATATTTTATAGAAAAAACAATGGCTCTGAACATTTAAGTAAACTTTTAAAGTTTTCAGAAGTAGTACATGTTGGAGCAAGGATTTGACTTTACGACTTTTGGAGTCTGAGAACAATGTCTTTTCTTTAAGTACGTCCCAATATTATGGCAGTCAAGAGAAAAGAAGGTTTAAAGCAAATTAGGTATATACCTTGTGAATAATATTGTTACATGGTTTAGGGAGAACAGAGCGAGAGAGACCAAAAAGCATGTTTCCGTTAATTTTGTTGTATTTTTTCTATGTTTTATAAAAATGAGAGTTTTCCTATATAGAAATTAAGTCTATGAATTAAGATGGATGTTATGTACCTATTTGCTCAGTGTATAAAACAGTTGGAGCCAGTTTCACTTCATTGTTCTGCAATTATTACATGTATGCTAATAATGACCTCCATTAAATTGTAAATGCCATTAGAGCAAATTCCAAACGCCATCATGCTTTAATACACTTTTATTATATCCACCTCTTAAGAGCTTTGGCTGATTTGTGTGACTGCAGAATAGAGTTCACAAGACTCAGTTATAGTGTCAGTTCTGAAGCAGATATGAATGGATTCCAATACTTTATGTATTATATATTTTATTGTGAATTGGCATATAGTGCCTTGCATGGAGTAAGCAGTCAATAATATTTATATGATAGTATGGCCATTAAAAGAATGACTAAAATATTCTTGGTCAAAAGTGAAAATCACAATTTCTTACTCATGGGAAAGAAGAGCTATCCGAGTGAAGGAAAATGAATTATAATTCCTAATGGCTCAAAAAGATCTATAAAATTATTTAAAGATACAAGATACAAGCTCACTCTGTGTTGGAATCAGCATCTCATGTTTTATTTGTTCAAGAGATCATGCATCTACTAATTAGTTGGGAAGACTTTGAAAAAAACTGTTTTTTAAAAAAGGGGGATTTATCCAAATATTTTATATTGTCAAATAGAGATTATGTACACAGTAAAGATTATAATACTTACATGGATATTTTCAATTCCCTATTGTCTGTTGAGAACAAACCAAAACGTGTATAGTTTTGAGTTAAAAAATTAACCATGTTTTCTTACCCAGAAGTTGAAGGCATTATCCCAGTTTTTCAAAACTACAAAATCTCTGAAAATTTTTTGTGAGAATATTCATAAATATTTATAATTGTAGTGAATGATCAGATTTAATTAATCAAAATTAATCAGATTTAATTTAATTTGCCCAATTTAATGGGCAAAACTTATATGCTTATAGTACTGATATTACAGTGATCTAAATTTCTCTGGTGACCTAAACTAATTTCTATTATAATGCTGATGGGAAATATCACTAATCTATTTTTGTGGGTGGTGAAACTGAGTCACACTGAGGTATGTGTCATACTTTATGTCATACCAGTCAGAGAAAAGTGAGGAGTGTAGCCCAGGGCTTCTGCCTTCGGTTCTAGAAACTAACCCTTTCAAAAGCTTCCTTTTAGAGAAGATATGACTTTTAAATCAGACAGCTGGGTATCAGTTCCTCCTTAGCTGTCAAGTTGTGAGCTGCGTGTTTTCCTGCCTGAATTGTTGACCCCACTTAGAGCAGAAGCATTGTAAAAGATGTGCCCTTTTCTAGAACTCTTACAGGGAAAACATGGAGCCTGGAAGGGAGAAGGCCCTGGCAAGTCACCTTTATAAGATGTAAACAAAATTTTCAAGGGTATAGAGAGCTAGGACAAGGGTTTTCATTTTAGATTTTGCTCTATGTATAATAAGGGACTGTGTATATACACATGCATACATACATGCATAATACATATGTACATATATATAAATAACATGCAAATGCCTTATCTTCCATGTCAATGCAGAGGTGGGCAAAACACTCTTGAGGTGTAGAATGGAAACTAAATTTAGGCATAATAGACTGCCTGACGTTTGATTACAGGAACCAAATAAATCCTCATTAACCCCCAGAGCTTGTTCATTTCTAATTCATATCTGAGATGGTTTTATGGAGCACACCATCTCCCCTCTGCCCTTGGAGGTGAAGTGTGGGATGTTGACCTGAGGAGCATCAGGCTGTGGCCATGACACCTGATGGTGGAGTAAATGCCTGAGTGCACATTCTCTCCAGAAGATCAAGTTTGATTTGCAGGGAGTACAGATAATGGTGTCCCGCAACACCTCAATGTAGGGGTACAGGAATGCAAGGGAGGAGGGGGAAGCAACTGAGAAGAGCTGATGTGTGGAGCCAAATTGAGTGTCTTATCAGTTTCATGCTGCCTAGCTCTTCCTGGTGTCTTCTTGTTCCCTCTCGCTCTTTCTCTTCTGTGCCTGCCCTTCCTCCTCTTTCTCTTCCTCTGGCATTTGGATTTATGAAGAAGCCTTTATTACCTGAGTGGCACTCTGATGAACACAATACACACTATCATTTCATCTGACTGATGTTCTCAGCACAATTAGAAGCAGAGTCTGGATTTTGGACAGTGATATTTTTCTGTCCTAATGGGTAGTTAGCAACTGTTTGTCTGTGTAAATATAATCATGACAATGTAGTGGTCATCACATCCATATCAATATCAACATGGCGTTTTCGATGCTGTACCCTGCTGCTTCCTACTTTACTCTACCATCTACTCTTCAGTCAATGGACTGACTTAATTGCTCATCCTGTGCTCCAGGCAGCTTGAAGAATGAGATATTCAATTTGCTCTTGAGTATATTATGGTCATTAGTGTGAAATAGATGAGAATTTTGCTTTCATGGGTATTCATGTGCATTTATATGTCTTCTTCTGAAAAATCTTCAATGATAAAGACTTTTTATTTTCATGTGGGTAATGATCCTCAAATCAACATAGATTTATGTGACATGTCACCAGAATTTAATTCTATTATTTCTCCATATCCTTCTAGAGATGGTTTCTTAGGTTTTTTTTTTTTTTCTTTCTAGAATATGCTTAATGTTCTCTCATTCAAGAACTAGAATATTTTGGTCAAAAATTATTCCTATATATGTTATATCTAGCAAGAAAAATATCTGTGCAACAGTTGTTAGCATCTAGGCTTCAAGTAAGTAATTTATTTAAGACTGATAGTTTGTAGAAGATAAAAAAAGTAATATATTGAAAGTTATACATTTGTTGCCTAGACAATATAGGCAAGACTTACTACTTCGGGTATGTGATTTCCATTGTTTTTCTTCAGGGACAGAAAAAGAGACGGTCACAGTAATTTCAATTAAGAATTACCAAGATTAAAAAAAATGTGATATATTAAGGCTCAAACATTACAATTAACCTATAATAGGTCATTTCCCCATTATGATTTGGTGTTTATAGACTATCATTATGATATTCAATAGTATATAAGCAGCCTTGCCTGATTGAAAGTAGTATCACAGAACTTCTGGATTATTAGGTTGACAAAAAATTGGTTTAAAATGAGAGTAGAATTCAGAAAATTAAAAGTTGTCTACTTAAAAATATTTACAATGCCATTTTTAAGGCTTTCTTCTTTGTTTTGATTTTTTTGCTGTGTTGGTAGGTTTTAAGGGAAAATGCAGTTTTTAGCACACCATCTCTTGAAAATTAACACTTATGGTATACTATTATTGTGATAGTGCTAAGTGAACCCAGGTCCTAATAGATCACTTTCACTTTGGCATGCTTTCACATGAACACTGTATCTGAGTATTGTTTGTCCAGTACTTAAGAGAAAAACTTGAGGTTGCCTTTAATTCCTCAAGGACCTTATTGCTAATCAGAAAGAAGCCATAGTGCTGGCACAAAAAAAAAAAAAATAGTATTTACCCAACTGCCTGGGTTTTATTCTTTGTTTAGGTAAACACTACTGATGCTTTTGAAAAATGTCTTTTTGCATTTCTTTTAAAAAGTGGTAGCAACCTGTCTCCTAGAAAGAAAAGATGAGGACAAATAACTCCTTCACTGATTGCATTATTGTGATTTGGCATGGATGGTCTTGAACTCGTGAAATGCCAAAAATAATCAGGGATGCCTTGCAAAGCTCTGGGGAGAGGCCGGGAAGGGATCTGGAGACAGAGAACATACATCTTACTCAGCTCCTTTCTTATTAAGGCAGGTGTCGTTATTGAGCATCAGACCTTGGGTTTTTATCAGTTTCTGCCTTTTGGGGGCTTTTTAAGAAGATAATAATAAAATTGCAAGCCCATCCCGTAATTGTAGGCCAAGTAGAGTGCTCATTTTCACATTAGAGCTTATGCAATCTGGAGGGAAATTTGTTTAGTATTGCTTGCGAGTTGGTGGATCAGATAAAAGCCAGTCAAGTGGAAGAGAGGACTGTGAAGTACGCAGGCTCCCCTGGTAATTGCGAGGCTGCAGGCATTCCTCCAGTCGCTTAATAGATTTCCCCAGCTCCTCTATGCCAGGTGAAAATTTCCTCATTAAGGAGAATTTATTCCATTTCCTTTTATCATTTATTATTGAAGACTAAGTGTGAGTGGAGGAAGTTGCCGGGATGACAGGGTAGAATTTTAAACAACAACAAAATCTACATTGGAAGTCGAAGAAAGAGAGGAGAAAGGCTTGTGTTGTTTATAAACCAGAGAACACACGCGAGACTTCTTGAGGGAGAAGCTGAGCCATGCTGTTCGACCGTTAAAAGATTATGGCAGACTGTGTAAAAGTCTGATTGTTTGTTTTTAAGATTTCCTCCCCTGCCCAAAATTTCCAGAATGTCATTTTTGCTGCTAAGTAGAGAGAAACTGAAGATTATGAGAAGGCCAACATCACAGCTTTTTGGTGTTTCTTTGTTTTATTGTTTCAATTCTATTATGTGGTAATGAAAGAGTAACCTTTGAAGAGTTTGCCCTTGAACTCTGAAAGCCAGGCAAGCTGGGAGGGAAATTGGAAGTTGTACAGATAGCATATTTTAGAAGCTCTAGTTCTGAGATGTGAATTTAATGTGTACATATTCAGAGAAAGAAAGATAAATGTAAGCATACTAGAGCACATAAATAACACATCAAATAACTGAACTTTAATTTAGTGATAATACGTATTTTAATACTGTGCTATAGTACAACATGCTTCATTCAACTGATCACATTTGTCCTTTGGTTTAGTGCACCCTTGACTTACAATATATTATCAATGGAGAATTCCCTATTGAGACTCCAAAAGCAGTTTTGAATTACAAATCCAGCATTTACATTTCTTTTAGGAATTATTCTGCTTTGAATTTGTTCCAAACTAAGATTTTCATTTTCCTTTGGAAAAATTGGAAAATTGTAGCTCTGTTCCTAAAATAGCTTTTACCTAGCTTGATTATAAAGAAAACTCACTGATGAAATTTCATTTTAGTAGGCAAAATGGTGGGCAGCCCAATATGGGCAGACAGGAGGAGGCACATGTCTCTGAATCTTCACCTTGTTAAGTGAGCTTTTTTTTTTTTTTTTTAAATACACTGCTGAGGGGAGCAGCGTGCGAGGCAGGAGGGGTCTGCCGCACCATGTGGGACTCTCCCCAGCCGGGTGTTGAACGCGCGTTGCAGCTGCCTACAGCTCCATAGCGCAGCGCTTAACCGCCGCGCCACCGGGGAGGCCCCTTGTTAAGTGAGCTTTATCCTCAGTAAGGATTATTCGTATTGTATTTGGCTCTGAAGAGGTTTAACCTTATCTAAATCACTGGCCCAAAGCTAATGAATGTGTCTTCAAGCTATCTCTTCTTTTATTTTATTAATAATGTGACATAAATGAACTTTTGCATCAGAACAAGTTGGAAATAAAGTCAGCTTCCTGACTTTATTTATTTACATGGAATGACATGCTGGGCCATCTGTGTGTTATGCAGAAACAGTAGAGAGAGAGTGAGCCAGGGAAAGAGAGAGGCAGCCTGCTCTCTGTCTTGTAATTAGGGGTATCCAGCATAATTAGGGAAGCACTAAATGTGGGGAGGCCAACTTGTCTGTGTCTTTGTATTTACTAAGGTGAGTCAGAATGAACATCTGTTTCTTCAGTGAGGAGGGTTTTAAAGTGATTTGGACTAATTCATGAACATGTCTAAAGAGTACAGATTAATCACCAGAGAGATCATGAACAAAATACTTTAGCAGATATGTCACTTTGTTTGAATACAACAGCCCAATATTGCATTCAATTTAAAGTAGGTGAAGATAGAGTCATGTACCATTCTGAGTCAATGGACCCCAACTTTCAAGAGGTTTAAAAACATCATTTGGTGATATCGATCTGGTTCTTCAAAATCAGGCAAAAGTTAAAATAATTTTTGGTTCAACAAGAAAATATTCTATGAGATTAAAAATGCCCTCTGCAGTTTCAACTTGGTACATTCGCTTCAGAACTCTCACACCTGGTATGATTTGAGAAGGTACCTATTGAGAAATAGCTTTCACTCCCGTCTGAAATTTTAGCGCTCATGACTCATTATTTTGTGTGACTATTGTTCTTCTCAGGCATCTCCTTTAAATAATGAAAACTCTGAGGTGGGGAAGCACTGGGAAGCAGCAATGATTGAGTCAGTCTTAGTGAAAGCTGTTTTTTGTCACCAGAGCAGAACACAAAATTAATTCATTTCACATTTTTACACACAAGGCCAATCCTATCAGTCAGTCTTTTTTAAATTTTTGATTTGTTTGTTGGGAAGAGTCCAGTTTGATATGATGGGTGGAGAAGGCAGACTTCATATATTTGTTGGAGATGTCTTTAAATGCTCTGGTGGATGCTTCTGGTGGAAAAGAATAAAGAGAAATCATACATATTTAAGCAATAGAAAAGATTGCATTTATTTCTGCATCTAACTGAAGCTTCATGCCCATGTTTTTAATAAAATTGCATGTCATGCAGAAAATGTGTGGCCCTTTCCCACACACATAAACACTAATATGATTTGAGATCATCCATGAAAGTCATAATTAAGCAGATTTAAAAAGAATATCTTCCCAAATTCTAAGTTAGAATAATAGCTTACTTACAAGGCAGTTTCACTTTAAGGTTGAATGCACACTTGCACATTACCAAATGATCAATGACTTTAAGAACATGGTCTTTGTGGAAAGAAAGTGGAAATAGCTTTATAAAACAAGTAGTAGCTATAACACAACAAAATCCCACCTCTGCTTTTCTCTCTCCCTATTTTTTTGAGTATCAGCAGTTATCATAAACCCAATACCTTAGTAGTTCAGCAGCCACAACCTCCAGAAAGTCTTTCCAGACTTCCTATTGTTTCCATCACAGGCTATTTATTTACCAATATACTCTGACCTCCTGGAGTATCGAGATTCCATATTTTATCTCTATCATTAAAGTAGGTAGCATGGGACCTGACACATAGCATATGTTCACTAAATGTTAAAGCACTAATAGAAGAATGACACAATGTGCCCGACTCTCACCATCCATGATTTCCTGCTCTTTCCAACTACACAAATCCTTGGTATGTTTACCATGCCCATGGCTGCCCTCTGATATTGCCAGTGCATTTGCCCTTTCTATAATCCATCTGTCAACCTGATCTATAAAAGCTGAACTTTTTTATGATTTTGTTCTCATCCCTCTACTACCATAGTATTTCTCAACTATAGCCACTCAGATTGTGATCGCTTTTCTCTCACCTTACATGGTACCCCATAGCTTATAGCTCCATAAAATGTTTTGAATCACTATCATTCCATTGTCTCAAATATTGTTTTGTATCTTCTTGAGCAGGACTGTCCAGAAATTTCTGCAATAATAAAATACATTATAATTAGCTCTATCCAGTATAATGGTCACCAGACA
The DNA here is from genome assembly GCA_004024925.1 of Scalopus aquaticus. Classification (NCBI taxonomy): domain Eukaryota; kingdom Metazoa; phylum Chordata; class Mammalia; order Eulipotyphla; family Talpidae; genus Scalopus; species Scalopus aquaticus. The sequence continues at coordinate 91,986 of PVIJ01001224.1, read as the reverse complement.
TATGTGACTATTGAGTACTGGCTATCTGGCCAGTATGACTGTGGATCTGAAATATGGCCAGTATGACTGTGAATCTAAAATTTCAATTTTTAATTAAAAATGTAAAAATTAAAATTTTATTAAAATTTAACTGACATTAAATTTAAATAGCCATGTATGGCTAGTGCTACCATTTTGGACAGGATAGTTCTAGAACATGTAGCAAACTGCTTGGCATATCTAGCAAATGACTAAAACGACTTAATAGATTATGTTCAAGAATTTGACAGGAAAATATTGTTGCTCTGAGAAAGTGCTTATAAAATAGTTGGGAACAGTAAAAACTCAAGATGGAAATAAAAAGAAGAAATTAAATTCATTGGAGAACTAATGAATGAAACTTTGATTGAAAAGCAGAAAGGAGGGCCTCCCTGGTGGAGCAACCCATTAAGCGCAGCACTGTGAAGCTATCCAGAGCCACTGCAGCATGAGTTTGATACTCGGCCAGGGAGATTCCGACATGGCTCAGCAGACCTCTCCTGCCTTGCCTGCTGCTCCCCTCAGCAGTGTACTTCAGTTGATCTCCCTCATCTGCTCCCCGCTCTGTCTCTGGTGAATCCTCTCACCACCCCACACCTCTGGTCTATACCCCAGCATTATATGCATAAATAAAATATTTTTTTTAAAAAAGGCAGAAAGAAATTTATACAAAAGTGAATTTGCTAGAAAGAGCTGTTGCTGGAAAAATCCAAACTAAAACTGATGTCAAAAAAGCAATTAAATATACTAGCATTATTCTCTCTTCTTTAAACTTAGAATATGAATTAAAGGAGATGGAAGATTAGACTGAACAAATATAATAGGTTCAGTTCAACCACGTTCTATTAGAATTTCAATAAAAATGTTTTATTTATTGTTAGATCTTCTCACAATATACTGCTATAGTTTAACTTCACTGTATTGGCTATCAATCTGTTATAATTGAATTTAATTGTATTGACTATAGCTTTAAATAGATGGCCCACAGGTATATGGTTAAGATGCTTTTAAAAATAGTGTTATATTCTTCTGTTTCTTGGTCCTTTAGGAATTACTTTGGTATGCATTTTGAATTCTCATTGTGAGCTGATTTTAATAACTTCTTTGTCTCTTCTATAAAATAAAAAAATAACTATAGAGGTACAATTTCCTTTATTCATTTAATTAATATTTATTGACTGCTGTCTGTGGGACAAATGTGTTAGGCTTTGGGAGAGATCTGGCCAATGAACCAAATGTATTTTTGCCCCCATCGAATTTAAATCTAGCAGAAGAAAAGTGTGGTTAGTGAATAAAAAGTAATAGGCAATAGACATAAGAAATATTAGGTGATAATCACATGCTAGACGATATGGTTTTAACTGTGCCCCTGACTCCAAATCAAAAAGTCATTTAAAAGCCCAGGAACATAGGGGTGGGTAACGATAGACCAGAAGACTGCATGGATGAGAGTTAGCTTTGGTTGACCTTGGAAGGGTTACTGGAGTTGAAGAGATGTCAAGTAGGTAACAGAAATGTCAATGGCATTCAAAGTGAGAGGAAAAAACACAAATACTGTATCTACTACAATGGAAATGAGCACAGGGAAAGTGAAGAGACAAATCTGGCTTGAGTAGAAAGTAATCACAAAGTACAGAACTATCTTCTCAACATGGGCAGATATGTGATATTAACAAAAAGAAACTACTTATAGAGAGGGTACCCTCCGATACAATCCTGGGATGCCCAGGTGAAGGTGGTCCTCAAACTTCGTATGTATAAAAACCTGGGGCACAGGTCAGACCAGGGGGAAGGAGCTATGGATTTGGGAACATTGAACATCGAACAGTTCACTCTTGGTTATTGTGTTCAGTTTCAACTTGAATCTCTCATTTTCATTCAATCCTAGTGACTCTATTACAGAAGAAACCCTGAAGACAGCAAAGCAGATTGGGTTCTCAGACAAGCAAATTTCAAAATGTCTTGGGTTGACTGAGGCCCAGATAAGGGAGCTGAGGTTAAAGAAAAACATCCACCCTTGGGTTAAACAGGTAAATGAGTTTCCCTTTCTGCCCACATTTCCTCTGGTAAAATATAGGTACCAACTTATAGAATCATTGTCAATAAAAAAAGAGTGGAATTAGAAAGTGATTCTGCCTGTCTAGTTGATGTCCATGATGCTACCAAATTGATTTGCTTAAAAAGGAAGGGTTGAAGCTGCAATTAGTCTTAAAGGTAAGAGTAAGTAGATAATTTATTTGGTCTATATAAGAGAAAAAAAACAAAATGACTTCTCTATTTTTTTTGACCCATGTGCAACTATATCTCATAGTGTAATAGAAGAGCTTGAAAGATCCCAGCATGGTGGCTGATCCCCCTGAAAAGAATAGTTACCTATTTTGGCACTAACTTTTTTACAGGGTAATATTTTCTTTTAAGTGCCCTATCATTAGCGTTCATTTAGCATTCATTGTGATAGGGTAGGATATAATTAGCTCATCATGTATTCATGACAATCACTCAAAAATGTTCATAGGTGCCATAGGTGTACCACTGTGAAAATTTTTTTGGGGGTGGGGCTTTAGTAGAAGGGATGCTTTGACTTAAATACCACAGGCTGGATTTTGTCCTTTAAAATCATTGACTTTTTCCCGTGTGCTCATGGGGTCCATGTATGCCTCTAGGTCTTAGGACTGATGCTGACAGTTTTCTATTCAGCAATTATTATTATCTTTCTTCTTTCTCAACTGCCTTATGCTCTCTTGCCCTATTGGCCACATCATCTTGCTCACTAAGCTGAGCTTCTGACCCTTGAGAACTGAACTGATTTACTTTTCCCAAATATGTTCAGTGAGATCTTGTGTCTGTTCTCTTGCTCCCTGCTTTATGGTATTTGTGTCATTTCATAGGTCAGTGCCATTGGTAACTTAAATCCTATACACAAATTTGCAAAGCAAAGACATTCTTACATATGGGTCATTTTGCTTTGATTTTAAAGTTTTATACATGGCTGCCTTAGAACTAAGTAAATCTTGGTAACCAGTTATCTATATTTGACCATTTTTTCACGGGAGGTACTACTGTATTGATTCACTGATGCTCTGGAGTTTGTATTGTCCTACACTGTTCAAGTGATAACTAGATTGTATTATCCTTTTAATTTCTCCCTCTCATTTTCAGACTTAGAAAGCATTTGTAACATCCATACTTATTGCTTGTTTTTATATTTGACAATAATAAATATTCAAGAAATATGTTGCAATACACAAAAATTCATAATCATTCTTGAAAAAAATTATAGCAAAGGAAGTAAAATTCCTAATCAATTAATTAATTTTCTCTTGCAGATTGATACACTGGCTGCAGAATATCCATCAGTAACAAACTACCTCTACGTTACCTACAATGGTCAGGTAGGAACTGCTAAACTGTCATATACAGAAGTCTTGATTTAATAAGTCATTCACATGGGTGAATATATGTATTTTTGTCTCTTTGTATATCTAGTGATCTTGGTGATGGGGGTCAAATGTGATGATGCCTTTCTGTACTCAGTTTTTAAAGAACTGCCTTTGGTTGACAAAATCAAGCAAATGAAATGATGATAAAAGACTTTACATGAACACACAATTATGTTTTTTTTTAAAGATTTATTTATTTATGCATATAAACCAGGGTAAAGACCAGAGGTGTGGGGGCGGCGAGAGGGTTCACCAGAGACAGAGTGGGGAGCAGAACAGGCAGATCGACGGAAACACACTGCTGAGGGGAGCAGCGGGTGAGGCAGGAAAGGTCCTCCGCACCATGTGGGAATCTCCCAGGCCGGGTATTGAACTCTTGTTGCTGCTGCTGACAGCACCACAGTGCAGTGCCTAACTGCTGTGCCACCGGGGAGGCCCTGTGTTATATTTTAATCACCATGTAATTAAAAATATTGAGCTTTTTTATTTTCTTTTTACAAATAAGTCAAGCTTGTATACACTTTATATTCATGGGTTCCTTGAGACAAATAGAGTATGTACATCAATCAGAAATAAGAATGAGAAAGACGGGCCTCTCTGGTGGCGCAGCAGTTAAGTGCTGCGCTGTGAAGCTATCGGCAGTGGCGACACGAGTTCGACTCCCAGCCGAGGAGATTCCCACATGGCGTGGCAGACCTCTCCTGCCTCGCCCGCCGCTCCCCTCAGCAGTGTATTTCTGTCGATCTGCCTGTTCTGCTCCCCATTCTGTCTCTGGTGAACCCTCTCGCCGCCCCACACCTCTGGCCTGTACCCCAGCTTGTATGTATAAATAAATCAATCTTAAAAAAAAAAAAGAAGAAGAATGAGAAAGACACACTCAAAGACTCAAAGACAGGAAAAAGTTTAATCAGAGGGGAAAATGACATCATGTTTTCCACATCTTCCATTCTTTCTCCCTCAGGAGCACGATATCAGTTTTGATGACCCTGGAATGATGGTGCTGGGTTGCGGTCCATATCACATTGGTAAAGTGATAACTTATATTGACATAGGACTTTTCAGTACTTTTCCCTATTACCTTTCACACATGTTAATTCCATTTTTCCAAGAACTATGTAAAACAGATGCTGTTATAATTATTTTCAAATTAGGAAGCTGAAATTCAGAGATAAAATCCAAAGTTATTATATAGCTGTATATGGCAGAGGTGGGATTCAAAAGTGAATCTTAACTACAAAATCTAACGCCTTTAATATCATCGTGTTACCTCTTCATCAGTTTCACCCTCATGGACTAAATTGAGCCTCTTACTGGTGTTGGGGAATTCTTTACGCTTTGACTTTTTTCTTCTAGCATAGTTTTTCACTAAGATTTACTTTTGCGCAAGAACTTTATAAATCAAGCAGGAATTACATTTGCAGATACAAACTTGACCTAATTTATGACTTCTGTTGACATCAAATTTAAAGAGCTTTTCTTATTGGTGCATAGGAAGAGTATTATATCATCTAGTTTAAATATTCTTTCCCCTAGTCCCTTAAAATTAGACTTTTGATAATGGTTCAAGATCTATTACAGTAACATTGTACTTAAAGGGACAATAATTATTTCTCAAATGATGTATTTAACATTTAGGTTTTGCTATACATTCTAATATGAAAATTATGAAATGCACGATTTAAATTTATATAGTCTTACTCTGTAACATTAAGCCTAATGAATTTATGTTTATTTTTTACAGTTATCTAAGTGCTTTGGGATATACTAGTTTGCCAAACTTTGGCCAAATCTTGAAGTAGGCTAAAAGTATTTAACCTATTACCACTTCACTTATCTTTTAGCTAAATGTCCTAATACCTTCACTAAGACCTATGCTTTCCTTTAGATCTTTCTTCCTTTTCAAATTTCACCTAATTTGTATAACAATTCTGCATTGTTTTGCGGCCCACAAAAGTCTAGCTAAGTTAATAATCAAATGTATACCTAACTGATCATAAGAGTTAACCTGTTAAGATATTTGGATAACTAATTATTCTAACAAGAATTTTTAGGAGACAAAGTTTTTAATGCAAGGATTAGTACAAATTCCAAAACTTTCAGTTCTATTGTTTCCCAATAAAGGGGGTATTTTGAGACATTTAGATCATTCTTATTCATCAAACTATTTTCCTAGAAGGTCACTCACTCTGCCTGGGGTGACCACACTAACCCTAAAAGGATAAACTTGGGAAGAACGACTCTCTTTCAGGTCAATCAAGATATGTCTGAGCTGCACGGTATCTCAGGGGTCAAATTGCAGGGCTAGCTTTCAGACAGCAGGATAAGTGGAAGTACTCAAGCATTCTGATCACCGACTTTATTTTTGTGTAGTGTAGTCAAATATCTAATTTTGAGTTTCCTTTCAGTAAATGAGGTTTTTTTACCATTATGTTTACTGCCCACTAATTGAGGTTTTAAATGTTTCAAATATGGAGACTACTTACTATAAAACAGCATATAAAATAAGCCAACATGTTGTTATTGTTTCATTAATTCCTTTTTTTCTTACTAATAATATAGAGTGCACAATGGATCAGAAATTTATATTTTGAAGTCTTAAAAATTGAATTGAAAAGACATTAGCTTCCTTAGCTTAGACTGAGTGGCATTATATTTATGCTTTTCTTTGTGTTGTAACTTCATGCCTCTCTTACCCTTTTCCTCAATCTTGTTGTCTCTGCAGGCAGCAGTGTGGAGTTTGATTGGTGTGCTGTCTCCAGTATCCGCACATTGACTCAACTTGGCAAGAAGACAGTGGTGGTGAATTGCAACCCTGAGACCGTGAGCACAGATTTTGATGAGTGTGACAAACTGTACTTTGAAGAGTTGTCTTTGGAGAGGATCCTAGACATCTACCATCAGGAGGTAAAGAAAGAAAAAAGACAAAAAGGAAAGAAATAAGTGAAAAAATATGAGTAGTGCACACTTTATATGTGTGCATTCTTGTATGTAGATTTATACTTAACTCCCCTTAGGAGAAATAGTTGCCAGTGTCTGCCATTGTCTAATTTTGTAGGAAACCAAAAAAATTATCCTAGCCTTATATTCCTGAAATGCTGGCACAGAGTAATTATTTTTGTATAGATTTCACTTTTTTTCTTTCTAAGTGTTCCAGCTAAGTGAAAATTCCTCTCAGTAACAAGTGCCAAATGCATATTAACTAGTACAAGACAAACCCAATAAATATTTTGCAAAATCATTGAACTGGTTTCTAGGTATCAAATAGGCAGCTTTTCTCTAGTTCTTGTGTTGTGCTTTAATGATGGACACTTCCCAGGGGAGAAAAGTCAGTTGTTCACAAAGGATCAGTTCATTCTTTCTGCTATGAAATGAAGCCATTAGTCTTGAATTTAAGATCGATGAGTTCATTCTGAGTGATTCTGATTCCTCTGTCACCTTCTCCTACACTTGCTCTTCCACCTCTATTCCAATATTATTGACTGTTTTCACTGTGGATTCATGTGATCATAGGTTACTGCAAGTCTGTAGCACAAGCTAAATTACCTTACAATGAGAAAAGTCACTACTGGAAAATTTCTACTAGTTGTGCCTTTTGATGTCATTCCAGTTAGTTCCTAATACAGAGATTTGTCTCTTTGTGTAAAATATGGTAACTTGGAGAAAAATAAATACTGAATTGAAGCCACATTATTTAAATTCTGGTTTTAACTCAAAAACTCATTACTCTTACAGTTACTTAAATTCTTTGTGCTTCCAAATTAGACAATCATTACATCATTACAGTGTAAAAAAGTTTACATTCAGGTGCTATGAAGGTAATGTAAGATTTGTGGTTGAAATCGCATTGTAAAGTGTATAGTGCTAGAGCAATGGAGGAAAAGAAAAATAGACAAATTTAGCATATCACCATACTTGTCTATTTAAGTCTATCGTGATTATCTTTTAATATAAGAAAATAGAACCATTGAGTAGAATATACACAGATTTTAATTCTCTCTCTGACATGTCTTTTCTTATGATTCCTTAATCTTCATTTCAGATACATAGGTGGGAATCCAAACAAGAGCATACTACAAATATTTCTGAGTACCTTGTAAACACCAGGTTTAGTATTTCTTAGGATAGAGAGCTATAAAATCAGGTCCCTACCCTCAAGACATTAATGATAAGCTGGGCTCCAAGACAAAAATAAGTGAAAAATGACAATTGTTTAAAAATATTAACATTTACAGGTAATAGCTATAAGTATTATAATTATTTCTCCATGGAATGATTTAAGAAAAGATAAACCCCTCTCTGCTGCCTTTCTATGCAGTTACACATGGATATTAATGAGATCCTTTTACTCTAACTGAATTCAGGATGATAGAAATAAAGTTGGCCCTTCTTAGATGTTAATTGGCATTTGAAGTATGGTGCTACTATATATTTTAAGGGCATTTTAATTGTTGAAGAGCATAAGAGCAATAATCTATTGGTGTATTTTTTAGAGTTTACCACAGGAAATGTCATATATCACATACACATACACTTACGGCGTATGGTGTGTGTGTCTCCTTTTATGAGGTTCGGTGTGTCTTCACAACAGGCATCGTAGGCTCCATTGTCTCCCATAATAGATGTGTCACAACCTTTAGAAGACTGCTCTGATCTCACCTTGGACATCCTTAGTATGCTGAAGGCACTGAGGTGTTCAGTTGTAAACTTGCAGAAAATTGGAGGCACAACTCAACTTATTCTAATGTACACCTCTGAGTCCCTTGAAAGGGCAACAGGATTTTCCAAGGATACAAAACTACATGGGGTGAAAGAAAACATGATGAGTCTCCTGGTCTAGACCTCGTGGTCTAGTTCAGGATCAATGTTGTTAGCAGGGTATCACAGAAGTACCTCTAAAGATAACACTAAGAGCAAGTAAAAAAATGTAATGTGCCCTGTGAGAGAAACAGGCTGTTTGACTGGAGCTTGTGATCAAAGGTTGGGTGAGAGATGATGCTACGAGTGCTGAATTCTCCTTCCCACTTGTTCTTAATTATTTCATACAGAAAGTTATTGTGACATGTTCCTTTGGCTGCAGATAATTTTTTACTTTATGAAGTGTGATCCATTAAACTTTGGTCATTTATTTCTTGTGATTGTTTTAATGGGTTCTGTTTTCTGAGATGAGATTTGCATTTTTATTTATTTTATTTTGGTTTGTATGTGAGTGTAGGGAGGTATTAAGAGAGTTGAGAAGTGGGTGTCTGCTACCCACAAAGCTTTGATAGGTGATATTTTGCTTAGTTCACAATTTAGCTTATAAGGGAAAAGATTTCTCAAATTATTTCGGGTGTAGAAATGGAAAGTTATTACTTTGCTTATAGAAATTGCAACACTGAGCTTCTCTTTCATTAGATCTGTTATGCATTATGCAATAATTTTTGTATGTATACCAGTGAAAAAGAATCACACAAATCTGCTCTTAACATCACATTTCCTCTTTCTTTGGAGACTCATTGTTTTGAAAAGTTATATAAATAAAAATATTAACATTCTTCTATCTTCATATCTTTTTAAAGACCTATTTCTCAATTGTTTTTTTATTTGTTAAGAAATTGAATCTAAATATTCTAGGCAACATATTTAATACCTTATGATGTTACCATGAAGTTTGAACCTTTTTTATGATGAATGCTTTACTGGAGAATATGCCATAAAAAGGTACTCTGATTAATGCTTTAATTATCTTATATTAAGATCTAGTATTATGTGTATATATAAAATGGTACCTCTGTAGCATAGTTTAATGATTGAATGACTGAAAAACACTAATTATTAATGGGAAAACCCATTAGGAAATGCATAACTCTAAACTCAAATTGGGGTTCATTTGTGATATTTGGTTTAATTGTAATTAAATATCTTAAGATTCTACCTAAACTATTTAATGTGCTTTGCTAAAATATTAATTACTAAAATGTAAAGCAGCATCATTCTCATTGACAGATATATAAACAGTAGAGTTTTATAAATTGGAAATAATACCCGAAATGGCAAAAATTAAGGCCATTTTTTTTGATGAAGTAAGACCAATTTCCTCACATGGCGTTCTGTCAAATGCAGCATTAAATTTTTCCGTAAAAGTAAGGGCAGATTAAGCTGACTAATGTCTGATAGTAATTAAGATTTTCTCTAATAAACATGAAATATATTCTTTAAATTCCTCAATTTGTGGTGTAATTACATCGTGAATATTATTTCAGAAATATTCCTGTGTGCTGTTAGCTTAGTGATCATAGGTTAAAATACAATAGGAAACTAAGCTGGATAAAAAAGATACAAACAAATCTAGATAAGTCACAGGACTTTGAGAGTCTAAGGAAATTACTTGAGATCTAAAGATTTTAGAAAACCGTGAAACAATGTCTGAGCTTCAGAATATTTTATTTCAATAAATAGCTTGAAACTATTTAGGTGTCAGTGATTTGACAATGATAATAACTTTCTTGTGTGGGATACCAGGTTCTTATTCTATAAGACTACAAGTTCTGTGGGAGACAGAGGCAATTAAGGGTAAATTTCTTCTACTCTGTCTCATATTAGCTTCATCCTACTAGTATGTTCTCTTTTACTCAATTCATTGCTATATGAACAAAATCTCTACTATATATAAAGGTGTTAACTGTAATATTTATGTGGAAGTGATTCATCCTGCTAGTGATTTTTATTTTTGGACACCAATGAGAATATGGTTTTGCACTAGCCCTTTTCTAGCTACTTCTTTTCAAGAATATTGTAGAAATGGCTCTTCTTATATTCTCTAAAATTAACTACCTTTGAAACCAACCATAAGAAGAGTTTGCTTAAAATTCAAAATTTTGGTGACTTAGTTAAGCACAACTGCCTTATAATAGTAGATTTAGTTTCAAGTACTAACTCCTTATTTGCTAGTTAAGAAATATGGGCAAGTCATATCACCTTCGCCAATTCTCAGTTTCTCTAGCTGTAAAATGGGGGTAGTAATAACTGCCCCACAGGAATACTATAGAGGTCAAAGTAGGTAGTCTAGGATATACAGTAACATGCTTAACATGTTAATTTCTGCAACAGTAAACATTGTTGCACAGAGCTATTTAAAAAAATTTTGATATATTTATTAACTAAGGCCTTTTAATTCAACTTCAGTCTCCTATTTAGTTCTGTTGAATCCAATTTTTGTTCACAGATTACTATTTCTTCCTTAATTTTAGAAAATATTTCACGTAAGACTTACATTTAATGGAATAATTAGTTTTTGAGTTTCTAAAATATTAACACTGCTAATAAACTAAAGGTAACAAGCAAATAAAAACTTGCTAATAAACTAAAAAAATAAGCAAATAAAAATATATAGCAAGGAAAATAATTCTTCTTAAAGGTTTTACAGAAATGCATATTGAACATTAAAGTGATGATAAAAGTAGCTTAAGTGCACTTACAAATATGTAGAACTGTGGATTATTCTTTTTAATGCTGTTTACAATGTGTTTAAGCATTCAATTGCAGGGTGTTTGTTTAGGCAGTACATAAATTATCTCATCAGAGATATATTAGCTTCATTCATTTTAAAATATTTCAGAATGATCTCAAATAAATAATGATAAAATAAATTTGGCACAAACACCTTATTTCAGTCATTCAAATATTCACTATTAGGGTCTTGGGGCAAACAAATTATACCAAGGTCAATGGTCTACTAAATTTTATAATATTTTCTAATAGTAATAATAATATCTTACATTTTTTATCCTGAATAAGATTCTCCCTGTTTATTTTCTTACTGAATCTACATAGCAACCTTGTGAGGTAGGCAGGTATTATTATCCTCATTTTACAGATAAGACTGAACTTCAGTGGGAGCTATGGAATGGAAACAAAGATGGGAAGGGGCTTTTAATCCCGAATGCAATTCCTCAGTGTCCACATTGACTCACTCTCACTCCAATGAACTTGAGAAAATTTGAGATTTGGTGTTTTTTTTCCCTCAATCTAGTAAGAGATTAAGGTTAATGATTCAGGGACTACTTATAGACAAATAGTAAGGAAATTGGAATAAACATCACTTGTGTACTGTAGAAATGTGCCTTGGTAGCAGCTTAAACGAAAGGCTGTCAAAACCGGAGTTAGGACTTAGACTGTGAGCGGAGGAGTCTTCTTGTGGAGTCATGAGTGCTAAGGCTGGAAAATCTTAATTGCCCTGATGGTAGCGAGTCTGTGATTCATCTTTTGGGCTGTGGGAAACGTTGGAGAACTCTAAGAACAGTCGTGTTGAAGCCACTCTGTAGGATGATTAATCAGAATGTGGAGCGTTTTGGTAGAGTAGGAGAGGAGAGGTGAGTGCTGGGAGGGAATTTTATCCAGTTAGGAAATTGCAACAGTAGTTAATTTATTATAGTTTAGATTAATTGATGATGATATTCATTGGCTTAACTTTCTTTTTCTAATTGCCACCCATGCCACATCACCCTTACATGTTATGTGGAGTCTTGCATGGGAATCATGTAGTTGTGTGGAATTGTACCTAGATTTTAGCATGTAAGTGCCTGGGAAATCAGAACTAAGTCTGTTTATCTCTTTGTGGTCTTACAAAACAGCATCCATTAGTGGGAGAAATGAAAATACCATAATCATAGTAAGTATTTTCAGTTTAAAAATGGAGGCTGGGCCTCCCTGGTGGCATAGCGGTTAAGCGCTGCGCTGTGGAGCTGTTGGCAGTGGCGATGCGAGTTCGATGCCGGGCTGGGAGATTCCCACATGGCGCGGCAGACCTCTCCTGCCTCGCCCGCTGCTCCCCTCAGCGGTGTACTTCGGTTTATCTGCCTGTTCTGCACCCCGCTCTGGCTCTGGTGAACCTTCTCACTGCCCCACACCTCTGGCCTGTACCCCAGCTTGTATGCATAAATAAATAAATCTTTAAAAAAATAAATTAAAAAAAAATGAAGGCCATATTAGTACAGCTGTTCGTCATGGTGATGTTAGTCCAGAGGCTGATATTGTGGACATCTTTTCCAGGCATGTGGTGGCTGCATCATCTCAGTCGGGGGCCAGATTCCAAACAACCTGGCTGTCCCTCTCCACAAGAATGGTGTCAAGATCATGGGCACAAGCCCTATGCAGATCGACAGGGCCGAGGATCGCTCCATCTTCTCAGCCATCTTGGATGAGCTAAAGGTGGCTCAGGCACCGTGGAAAGCAGTTAACACTTTGGTAAGGAGAAAAATGTCTTTTTCATGTTCTCTTTTGGATATTCATAATCTGAATGCAAACGACTGCAGACTAGTAACTATAGAGCAGATAAAATGCTGTGTGCTTAGCGAATTTACTTTCAAGTTGCTGTATTTCTATGATTGCAGTTAAATGCTGGTTATAAATTGATATGAGTATTCTCATTAAGATTCAGGCAATGAAAAGAAGATCAAACTATTTTTGATCTTGATTTAATATTTAGAATTAGAAACTAGGGTCTTTGTATATGCCAATGTCCAATTTACATTTTAATGGCCTTTTGAGAGCAAGAATAAAATGAGTTGGTTACCCCTTGGTCTAAAGATAGCTTTCTGCATTTTTTGTCATTTATAAATCTATTCATACCTGTTTCTGTTGTTTATATTAATTAGAATGAAGCATTGGAATTTGCGAAGTCTGTGGGCTACCCCTGCTTGTTGAGACCTTCCTATGTTTTGAGGTAATATATTGTTTTCCGAAAACAATGATTTAAATATTAGGAGATATAGAAATGCTTGCTGTATGCTAATATCACGAGGCTTTGATTTGAACTAATTTGTAAATCCTTTATCAATCCCCAAGCCAACGCAGTCAGATTGGAGACCTGTGCATGATTCTTCAACTTAATGCATTTTCTTTAGGGAACACTAATACAAAGAATTTAAAGATCTATATTTTAGAAACATGGTTTAGGACATCTCCTCGCTAAACTGAGAATGGACAGTTTTACACTGGAGAAGAGGACAATTAAAAAATTCCGAAAGGCCAAAACCCAAACAGAGCAAATTCTAGATTATCTCTCCCTAGCATCTGCTTTCAAATACCCAGAAAGAAAAGTTTATTTTTGACTGTTGTCAGCACCTTCCAATGGTGCCTCTGATTTGAATTTTTAAATTACTGAGATAACAATTTTTTAATAGATGGATTATAATGGAGAGGGACATGAAGATCTTTTATATTAAACTTTGAAACTAAATTCTATCATCAGAGGAGAAGTTGTGAATTATCACTTACTTTCTTCAGATGTTACCACATGTAAGGAACTACTTCACTGAACAGTGGATAATAAGAGAGAGAAACACAATTTGCTGTGTACAATTTGAAAGTGTAAATGGAATTTGAGATGGGATCCTTTAAAATAATGAAAAATTTCAAATGAGGTGGAAAACTTTCCTTTTTACTTAAATGACTTTATGTGTAAACTGCAGTCTAATAATACTACTTCTTCGAGGTATTAATGTAAGTTAATTTAAACAATACACACATGTTTAAGGGAGAATTGCAGAAAGCAGCTCGTGACAATTGCAGTTCCGTTCTCAACTCTGCAATCTGTATCTTTGTGAATTATCAACTCTATTGCCTTAGCCTTTCTGTCTTAAATAAAGAAATTGAAAGCTCTTTATGCATAAGCTTTTAATAGAGTAGAAAAGGTAAAAAGAATACTACATTTTAAAAGAAGGTGGAAAATCATATTTTTCTTATTTTATGTCATCTTACTCCTTTCTATCTCACTTTGAAAATGTCAGAATTCACATAACATTCTTCTTCAAAGGTTTATAAAGAAGGGTGTAATTGAGTAGGTTTTATTCAGAGACTGCATCTTGTATTTGCAAATGTTCCTGAAAAATGATTCTTTTATAACTGGGTTGAGGAGGTAGAATGAATAACCTGCTTTGACTATGTACATGTGGGTTCACATCAGTCAATGGTAATGAACTCTGAAGAAACAGGGATAGAGAAACTAGGTTCTGGGATGTATCTTATTATAGTTTAATAACTATGTGGAACTGGTAGCATTCAATAAATCAGACAGAGTGAACTTGGGGGATGTGCTATCACTATAGCTACCATGGTTACTTAGGGCATCATCACACCCACTGGAGGTGACTTTTTACTTTGGTTGATTGTCCTGGTGAATAAATGGAGTAAAATCTCAATTTAGGAGAAGGCAGCTTCTTACTTGGCCCAGCCTGGAACTGGTGGTTACCTGAAACTGTTTTGAGAATTTGTCATTTACATTAGCTTTGCTACTTTGAGTGGTAAAGAAACTGACCTGCTTTTTTTGCCCTCTCCTTTCCTAGTGGTTCTGCCATGAATGTGGTTTACTCTGAGGATGAGATGAAAAAATTCCTGGAGGAGGCCACTAGAGTGTCTCAGGTACCTGTCCACTTTTCTCCTTTTGTCTTTTACTACTTTTGCTAACGCTACCTTATTTTATATGTTGCTTTCTTTTCACATGATCTTGTTAGGAAAGTTTCCCTGTAATCTTCTCCCTGCTACTTCCCTACATATGAAATGAAAAAGCTCAAATGCATTTAATTATACTTAAATCCTTAAAGTTAGTGAAAGAAGAGAAAGATCAGTGCAAATTTGATCAAAACAGAGATTCCTGTTTTTAGCCTCCACAAGTTAGATGCTGGTCAAGTTACCTCTGGGCTAGCAGAGCAAACTCATCATGAGCCAGTGAAGGCTTTCCTGATTTTCAGTTCTCACAGCTGCAGAGACATTGCCTCAGTTGACCCTATAACTTTAACGGTATATCTTTCCCCTCTCTCACCTATTGATTTGTTTTCATTTTGGTTCATTCCATTTGTCAGCTAATAAAAAAATGTTTATAATTTTGTGGCCACTCCACTACCTTCCTCCACTGCCCCCACCTTTTACATTCTCCTTTGGCATTACCTCCATGTGATCCATGTACGATTTCCCCAGTGGGATTATTGATCTGCAGACTTTGTGCTTTAGAGGATGAAAGTAATGTTTTGTTCTTAAAAACTTTCAAAAGCCAGTTGAGACAGAGAGAGAGAACGGGGCTGGGGGGAGAAACAGAGAGAGAGAAAGAAATAGAAATTCATAAAGAGTTTGATGTTGGGCAAGTGGAATTTGGAGGGAACTGAATAGTGAAATTGGGGGTATTTACAAGAGAAATAAACATAGATTGTCCCAGCACACATAAAACTGAGCCTCACATCTGTGTGGTAGTTGCTTCCTGAGGACATTTGGACAGTGAAAAGAGAGATAAAGAACTAGAAGAAGAAAACAGGGGGAAAAAGATAAAGCCAAGTGGATTTTAAATTCATTTTTGTGTGAAGGTGAGATAACTGAGGAGGGAACATCTCCAATGGGCCAGTTTCATTAATATGCTTTGGAGTGGGAAGTGACTATCCTCTTCTCTATCATGTTCCCTGCCTGGAGTCCTGCAACACTCTCCCTTTGGAGAAAACAGCAACTAAATGCAGCTGTTCTTATATGAGTGCCAAGACAGGTGTCTTCTTTTAACAGTTAGACCAGTGGATATCATAGGGTCCCTACTTGGTAGAATACTTTAATATATATGTATAACATATGGATAAATCCCATATAGGATCCCAAATAAGATCAAAGTTTTATAATATGTCCTAATTGATATATAAATATAGAAATGTCCTAATTGAGTTCTTCTGACTGAAGTCTCTCCATTAGACTATGGAAGAATCAGAACTTTGGGGACTTTTAAACTAATTTAAAATGGTTGATTCAGAGATTGGATGAAAGATTTATAATGTGGGTATAAGAAAAAAGAACATCATGTATAAAGGCCTGCAGGTAAGAGAGAGCATGGAGTTTCTGGAAACTGATAGAGCATTTGCTATATGACTAGGCTACCATAATGTTGATTGTGGTAGAAAAGTAGATAGACAGGGAGCAGGGGAGGAGGACCTTGGATTTTAGTCATATTTCTGTGTTAAAAAAGATCACGCTGCATAGTGTACAGAATGAATTGTAGGCAAGAATGAATTCATGGAAAGAGGTTGGGCAGGTATTGCTGTAGGTCTAGGTCAATGTGACAATGCTTTGTGTCAGAGTAATGGTGGTGAAGATGGAGAGAAGGACCTGCATTCTGAAACACTGAAGAAATTAGTGAGTGAAGGAGGCAGAGGTTTTAAGACTATCGAGGCTATATCCTGATTGTCTTCCTTGGACAACTAGATGGATGATGATACTGTTATTCAAATAGGGGGCAATGGAGGAGAAGATTTAGAGGGGGAAATCATGTTTAATTTTTTACCTTTTGAATATGGGGGACCTTTTAGGAATCCAAGTACAGATACTTTAAAAGCAGAAGATGATACAGTTTTGGAATTGAGCATCAAGGTAATGGCTAGATACAGAGATGTAGATTTGGATTTGGGGATAAATAGCTTATCATTTTAATTGAAGTGTTGAGTATAGAAGCAATCACTGAGGATCAAGTACAGAGGAAAAGGAACAGTTCAGATAGAGACAAGAAGAATATTGGCATTTAGAGGCTGAGTAGAGAGAGAAAAACCATGCAGGAGCCTGAGAAAGAAACATGAAAATGTGGCTTACAGATATCAAAGGAGGAATGTATTTTCAGAAAGCCAACGATGATATATACTGCTGCTGAAAGGCTGAAATTTATTAAGAACTAATTTTTCCTCAACAGAGAAAGGACTAGTTCATAGATTTGTTCAGTGACAGGGATGGTAGACACATGTGTCTCCTCACTCAGATTTCTTTGCCTCTGGCATATCGCCCGCCAACTGCTGTGATAGCTGATAACCGCACCCACCCGTAGTTCTCTGGACAATCATTCCCAAATGTGAGCCACACTGACCAGACTCAAAGATCCCTTACTTCACCACCACCCTCAAAGCCTTAGGCAGTGACTGACCTTTGTCTCAGGATGGGGCTTATCTGTGCTGCAATTCCTGTTGCAGAGTCCCTGTGGCTGAGGCTGAATCCAGTGTCCACCAAGACCGCAGACTAGCTTTTCCCTGACACCCCACCCTGCTTTTCTGACCCCCTTAAGAAGTCACTTGAACAAAAATCCATGTCTAAAGCTTGTCAAGTTAAGCTGACAAAGACAGTTAGTAGACTTTCATCTCTTGTTTTTGAACTAATACTGTTGTTATCATAATCCTCTACAAGTGGCTTAAGGCATATTCATTCCAAGTAAAAGGTTCACTCTTTGGCCTAATGCAATTAAAACAAAATGCTCCTCTCCTAAGATTTTTTTTTACAGTTCTTATGTGGAGAACTGGTTTAGGAAATTGTTCTTGGAGAAGATGAGGGTAAGAAGAGAGAAAGAACCTGGACTGATAATGATATATAATTACAGATAAAGTAGAGTGCTTGTCGTGATTCTGGGAATAGAGAAGGCACCACATTCTGCCCTTTTGTTAGCCCCCTCTTTTCTCTAACTCACCTAGAAGTCTATATTTGAAATTTCAAAACTTGTGCTCAGTTCATTTAGTACTCAAAGCTGGAGAAAGTCCTCTGCATCACTGTAAGCAGAGAATCAACTTGTTCTCACTAAACAATTTAGTTAATGTGTTTGCACAGGCATGGTGTTTAGCATGAATGTTTTTAAAAATATTGCACAGGTTTTTACTTAAGGTATGTGATTTGCTTGCTGCTATATACATGATTTCAACTAAAAATTCTGCCCTTCTGTTTTTCTTGGTGACAGGAACACCCAGTGGTGCTGACGAAATTTATTGAGGGTGCCCGGGAAGTCGAAATGGATGCTGTTGGGAAGGAGGGAAGAGTAAGTGCTGTGTCCCTGTGTCCCCATTCTTGCCTTACTGTCCAACTGTCTTTCTTGGGAATTTGAAACATAACACAGATTAGAGTTCATGATTTTTACAAAACAGGTGTTTAATAATAATGGACAAGCTGCTCAGTTAAAAAAAAATCAAATTTACTGACAATTCAGTTGATGTGTCACGGCTACCGCGTTTCCTGTGTTCCATACCATTAGAATTTCTCTTTGATGATATTCAAAATTAATTATCATCCTGTACTCATCATTCTTTTTGAATAGATTTTCTTCCTCGCTTTCTTTTGTCTTAGGGTTTCCTTTTATGTTTAGATGGACATTATAAAAACATCCAATACTTTTCTTTCTGAAGTTCTTAATTGAATCTCTAGTTTTTCTTCTTTCTTAATTTCTCACCCTCCACCCTTTTTATTGGGTTAATGAAGCAAAACTAAAGAGAGTAGGGCAGATGAAGATAATAACATGAAATTGTCATACTTATCACACCTTGTAGTACTAATGCTATGAATGCCTCCGAATTCAAGGAAAAATGAAAATGTAAAGAATCCCTTCCTTTAGTTTGCTAGTCCCGCTAATAAGACATCTGTGATTTATCTTGAAATATAGGAAGTTATATTTTAGGGAATGCATATTATTTTATTTGCTTGAAGGAAAAATAAAAATTTGGACTTCTTTTACTTTTCAGATACTTCAAAACACTCCTGAACATGTTAAGCCTTGTTTATTTATTCTGGCCTTTTCAGATTAGCTGTTCAAAGTAGGGTTGTGTTATTATGTACATATGAGTAATAATGGCTTCTTACCACAGAATCTCATAATCCTGAGTTAAAAAACCTTAGACAATCATTTTTTCAACCCTATATCCCCCCAAAGATGAGAATTTTCTTCATGGTTTTCCCAGATGTGTCATATGTTTTCTTTTTAACTTTTTGGATATGTACACTGCACAAGACATTATAAGATTATCTATCCATATATCTATTTTTATCTATCATCTATCTACATATATAATGTCTAACTATCTACCTCTCTGTCTGTCTAGAGCATATCATACATTCATTCTCTGGAATTAAGGGTCTGGTTCCCTGTGATTCCTGTCCCTTACCTCCTGGCCTTCAGAGTGGTAGAGCAGATGCTTAGCTTCCCCTCTTTTCAACATTTTAAGTATTTGAAACAGATTAAAATAAGAGGAATGTGATCCTGCCAACACAGAAGTGAAGAATGTCAGAAGACTGGTCTCGAGATGTTAATAGCTTTTCAGATACTGTGCTGGTAAAGCAATTATGTTCTACTAGTTAGATTTGACTCCAAGATACATGGGTATGCTCCTGATGGAAGCTTCTCTCAGACATTGGCCGTATTTACCATCCTGGAATTCCTCTTTTTGAAATGTTCCACGTTAGTCATCTAATTTTTAAACAGTCACAGTCTTAATCTCCTGACTACCGAGGACATGAAAATTTTCCTCTTGCTCTCTGCCCCTCTTAAATTTCACAGTCATAAATGGACCCAGTAATTCAGGTATGCTTTTTTCAAAGCTCAGTGGGACTATTGCCTCCCCATTTCTAAACACTATGAAATGTTTACTGTGCACTAAATATCATGCCGTCTACTGTACATGTTCTCTTTTATCCTACAGACAATCTATATGACACATGTCCTGATTTTCCCATCTTATCAGAAGCTAAAGTTAAGCAGATAAAACACAATGTCTGACTCTCAGAGCTCAAAAGTGATAACAGGACAGCTAAGATTCAAATTTTACTCTGCTTATAAATCTGATAAGCAAATATTCTCTGTAATTTGTTTGTCTTTTACAGTCATCTATCATTCTTCCTTGCTCTCATCTTTATCATCTCCCAAAGACACACATATTACTTAGTGTTCAGTTCTAGTGACTGAAACCACAAACTTTGGAATCTGACAGGTAAGTCTTCAAAATCCTGGCTGGGCAATGTAGTAGTTGCATACACTTGGGTTATTTATTCTTGTAACTCCTTAGTCTCCTGATGACTGAAGGAGGACACTAATATTTTCCTCTTGCCCTCTGCCTCTCTTAAATTTGAGATTAAAGATCTTATGGTCTTTAGATCTCAAGTCTTTTTTTCTGGTCCATGTAAGTTATTAGATTTATCAGTGAGGCGATATTTACCTCTTCCATCTTTTTTTCTTTTCCAGTGTCTAAAACAATCTGATAACATCTACTGTGCTTCCCGAATGCTTCAGTTTCCTATTTGTTCTTAAAAGTCAATTTAAGTTAACTTAATTTTCCTTTTTTCCTATTATTTGAATCCATGCTAACCAATGGAAGAGGAAGATAAGTTCAGTTCCCCTCAACTGTCCTTAGAGAAGATCTGTCCTTATACAGGGAAGCTTAGTAAGTCTAGAGGTACAGCTCTTTCTACTTATCTCACCAGAGACTCAGCAAAGCAACTGGTCAATGCTGAAGTCATCTTTTAGAATCAAAGGGGTGGGCAAGACAGTAGTGTCATTGAAGTAGGTACATGATTAGTCTTTCTAAAACCTTCTTTTGGACAGGTGATCTCTCATGCCATCTCTGAACACGTGGAAGATGCAGGTGTCCACTCGGGAGATGCTACTCTGATGTTGCCCACACAAACCATCAGCCAAGGAGCCATTGAAAAGGTCATCATTTATCAATAAAAGTGGGAGGGTGAAAAAGAAAGAAGCAAAACAAACAAAAAACTAGGTAGTAATGTACCCCAGGTTAAATTTAATTATTGTGAGGGAGACTTTCTTCCTGTGAGTTGGCTGGGTAAGAGTTTCTGTTGCTGTCCTGTAGAACCCATTTGGCTGTACTCTGGTGCAGTGATTCTCTACTTTAGTGTTCTTTATAACCAATTGGGAAACTTGATCCAAAAGTCCATCCCCACTTTCAGATTCTGTAAGTTTTAGGCTGAGCCCCAGAATTTGCATTTTTAATAACTCCCCATGTGAGGCTACTGCTGTTGGTCTGAGGACCATATTTGGGTAATCACTGTTGCTGCTGATTCTAATATTTGAGAGCCACATGTAGGTGAGCAACTGTAAAGCCATGTTTCTCAGAAGAATGTGTGCACTGGTCTCGGGAGAAGCTTCTTGAATCAGTGCTGTCACTGTCCTTGCTTGTTCTCACTTTATTTTATTATTTTTTAATATATATTTTTATTGTTATTTATGTCTTTTACATTTTGTATTCCCCTTGGGTAGCCCACCACCAATTCACCCGTGATCCATCTCCATGGTCCCTTGTGTTCTTTTCTATTCCATTTTGTGCCCTTTTCCTTCCCTCCCCCCCCGCCCCGCTGATTGTCTCTCTCCTATTTGGTTTCCTTATAGTCCTGTTATAAGTGAAACCATTCGATATTTTTCACTTTCTTTCTGGCTTATTTCACTGAGTATGATCCCCTCTAATTCCATCCATGTCGCTGCAAATTCCATGTGTTTATCACTTTAAACCAGCACTTTCTGATATGTCTTTTTTTGACTCTTCTTTTAGAACCACTGCATTAAAAACCAAGAATGATAACTGCCTCAGTACTCAATATGAACAATTAGCTGTATTAGAGACCATCTTTATAAATGACCTTGCAGGTGTTCCTTTAGTTGTCAGACACTTTCGCTCAGACTTAGTATTGTGAGTGAGTCTTTGAAGTAATCCTGCCATCAGAACCAGGCAGGCCCATCTGACTGTACATTAGGCAGAAATCAGAAGATGATTCCTTGTTCTCTAATATGAAACTTTGCAATACCAGTTTCTCATGTCAGGATAAATGACCTCAAGATTTCAGATGTTTCCAAATCTCTCAGAGCTCAAGGTCTCATGGACTCTATTACCTTTTATAACCAATTAGGGGCAAACCACTCTTGTAAGTGGAGTGAACGAATGAGGAGCTCTTGCTTCTTACAGTCAGTTACCCATCTGGGCATGGGGACCTACCGACTCTGATAGGATACAGGAATTCCTATATACGACAGGCAGGGCCTCCTGGTGAGGAAACATCATTTCATTCTGACCATAATATCTACCCTTGTACAGTCCAGAGCAACAGAAATGTAACATAAGAGAAGTCTCTCTGGTCTCTTTACAGTACCATGTAATTTCAGGGCCTGTACCTCTCAGCAGGCAGGTCATTAGATTGATACAGAGTTTGGACTGTGATTCTTGTGCTGAGCATGAAGACTGAAAGGATCCCATTTAACCCTCAAAGTAAAACAGGAACCAATCCAGAGAATATCATTGCATGGAGATAGGGACATTTGGCATAGAGATAATCCTGTAAAATTAATACATACTATTATTTTGTTAATAGAGGCCTAATAATGGTTTCTGTTGTGATTATTATTTTTGTTACAACTATCGATATTATGATGGAGATGTCCTCTGTAAAGAGAAATTAAAGAAGTCTAAATTCAGGGTGCTGTATCTTTTCTCCTTTTTAAACTAAGATAAAATCTATAACACTTATCACTGTCCTGATCTAGGTGAAGGATGCTACCCGAAAGATCGCAAAGGCTTTTGCCATCTCTGGTCCATTCAACGTCCAGTTCCTTGTCAGAGGAAATGAAGTCTTGGTAAGATGTGCCAAGGGGTTTGAGAGGACACCTCTGCTGTGTTAGGTCATGTTGGTCTGTGTCCCTCTGGCAGTCCTTTCTGTGAACACAGCCACAGAGCAGCTGAGACCCCTGCAGCTATTCGTGTCGGAGTGTGGGATGAATGCAGCACACAATGCCTGACTTGTTTGAAGGTGCAGGCTTATGGTGGCACTGAGATGTCAGTCACAGATTTGAAGAGTACTCTGATTCACTGGAAAGAAGATCTTTATATGCCATCTGCAGTTTAATATAGAGGGATGCATCTATACAGCAATTTGCACATAGAATAGTGATACGTTCCATGCACTGCGGTGTTGCTTCATTTCTTTCCCAGAGAAGGAAGCTATTGTGGATACTATTTGCCAAAAAAAAAAAAAGAAAGAGAAAGAAAAAAAGAAAAGAAAACATTAGTCAACTAGATTACTTGTTAGTGAATTTAGTCAATCGGTAGCTGATGTCATTTCAATATCTACTCTGCACAATTTTATGGTAGCTGCAAAGATGTATAAAGCACAGTGTCTGCTCTTACGAGTCTTTGAGTCTTTAATTCAACAAGGACTGGGAAGAAGGTGTATAGGTAGAAAACTCTAACATAGAGTGGAGAGCTGGAGAAGGAATGCACCTAAAATGATACTGTAGTCCTAGAATAAAGAGAACATATCTACCAGCAGGTGTGTCTGTGTGTGTGCACAAGGTTACATGAGCATGCGTGTTTTTAAGTGTCATGTGCCTGGTAGAGGTAGGTCGTAAGAGACATCAAGGAAAGGTTTTGTAGTTTGAACCAAACATTTAAAGAATGGTTGGGATTTGGACAAGTTTAGGATGGTAGAGGAGACATTACAAGTAGAACGTCTTTGAAAAAATAACCACATTTGAGGAGATAAAGACTAATTCAGTCTAGCAAGATTGTTCTTTCTAGATAACTATGGAAAGTAAGACTGGGGCCAGGAAAGTGGGGTATGATAAGATAGAGAGGGACATAGAAGCAAGAAGAGAGAAGGCTGTCAAGGACTCGGCTTTAATCAGTGGCCAATGGAAACCAGATAAAGGCTGTTTAGAGGGAATGCAGCATTATCTGAGGTCTGTATTATTATGAATCTCTCACCAATAAGGGGGGTAGAACTTGGGAAGGGGATGGATGAAGGTCATAGTTAAAGATACTGAAGTAATGGAAATCAGTTAACAAAAGTGCAACACTAGGGAGAAACGGGTGAGGATGGGCACAATAAGATCCAGTTTCCAGTTAGTAGCATCTGGACCCTTAGTGACAGGGAGAATATTAATATTGTTGTCACTGGCGCTCATCATCTTTTCTCCCCTTTGGAATTTTATTATCTCTACAGGTGATTGAGTGTAACCTGAGAGCCTCTCGATCCTTCCCATTTGTTTCCAAGACTCTTGGGGTAGACTTCATTGATGTGGCCACCAGAGTGATGATTGGCGAGAAGATTGATGAGAAACCTCTTCCAACACTGGAACATCCGATTATTCCTGCTGACTATGTTGCAATTAAGGTACCATCTAAAATATCTGCTAGTAATTTTTTTAAATTCCAAGGAAATTAAAGAAATAAAATCCTTACAAAAAAAACCCTATTACTTTAAGAACCTTCTAACTAAAGTGCATCACAGCAGATTTATGATGTTTCCTTTCAATGCAGTACTATAGGCAACTTTATTTGCACTATTGGGCATTCCAAAAGTTACTGAATATCATTTAGAGTTGCATAATCTTGAAACTGTCTAGGTGAGTGAATTATAAACTGTATTTATGTGTCTGATGCATGTAGTGCCAGCTTAGGTGTTAAACAGAAATTCTGGATGTATTTTGTGAGGCTAAGACTTAATTATGCCACTTTTGAACTGTGTCAAAACTTCAGGAACTCATGAGTTCTGTAAAAATGCTTATTGTATGGTGTTCATTAAATTCTTACCACCTTGGCCACCTTTAGTTTCTGTTTTCTTCAATGGCACAAATGTTCTACTTGAAAAGTTGAGACAGCAGTTGCTCTTAATATTGGTGCCATGAAGGTAATGAAAATGGTGGCATCTCTATGAAGAAGGACCAGGACTAACTTCTAATATATGTACATTTTAATTAATACGTAAGCTAGGAATCCAGGTGTCACTCTAGCTGCCTCAGTGTACCTATGCATAGAGTATTTATAATGAGAATTTTAACTATTTTGAAGGATAGGTATGAGTATAAATGAATTATTATATAAATATATTAAAATTTTAGATAAAGCACGCAATGAAATTAATATATTGTATGATCTATTTATCTGACACATATATTTGGATGCCTTCAAAAGATGTCCACTCCTATATACTAGAGTCCTCAATAGTAATTGGGTTATAGTTGAAACTAACTTCTAACTTACAGTGGAAGCTTTAAGTTGAAGCAATACATCAAAAGATTTTATTAATCTTACTTAAGTTAATAATTTAAAGATGTCTTGGATTTTATAGTACATTGAGATGAAATGTCACTTTTTATGTTGGGGGAGGGTGGCATTTTATTTTTGGAGACTATGAGACTGCATAAATTATTAAAGCTTTCAGTGGGAATACATACACATAGAAAATTTTTGTTTGAGACCAACAAGTAGAAGGCCCTGAAAAAATATTTTTCCACTGGAGATTTTATATATGAATTTCAAATTCATGTTTATTTATAGATGCAGAAATATACACATGCATATGTGCATATGATAGTTTCTGACTTAAACAATATTGATGGAATAGATATGCATTTTTCAGAATGTACTGTATTTTCCAGTCTACATCTTTCCTAGTAATCATTATATTTGAATCTTGATTTGTTTTTCAAATTACTTATTCATACCCAGTCCTAATATTGCCCTAATAAGGTGGGTGGATATCAACATATGAAAGCAAAAAACAGTTCAAGTGTGGAAATATGTGATAACTTGTTTAAGATGACCCAGTACAATGACCCAAAGCAAGAATTTCCATGAAAACTTAGAATTGTGCCATAATCAAAGAAGGAATAGTCTAGACTAGATAAATGGATATAAACAAGAAAGAAGAATTTGGTTCTTAGTAAATTACACTGATAAAATAAATGAAAAGGAAGCACTCCTATCTATTTTTCACTTCATATGAAAGTTCTGGGCAAAAGAATTTCCAAGCAGAATGTTTTTCAAAGCCTTTTAAGAGGTGTCAACAACAGTTTAATGTCTCAGAAGTCAGCTTACAGACAGCCATTTCTGGCAAGGTGGCTTTGTTGCAAGTTCAAATGATCAGAACAAGAAGAGGAATGTTGCAAAAGCCTATGAAGAAAAAAAAAGCGTTTGAATTCTGTGTATGGGGAGACCAGTGCCCAGGAGACTTACTTTGAAATTGCTCCAATAAGAATATGTGTAGGCCAGACACATTGGCCAAGACTGGCCGCAGGGGCCCTATTTACGGAAATAATTTGTGATTATTTAACTCAAGTTTTTGGCCAAGAATACAAGAAATTCTTGGAACGGAGTTTTAAAGCTATTTTTCAAGAGAGATGCTTGGACCAAAGAGATTTTTTATGTGTCTACCATTGCCTAAATGAATCCTGTGAGAGGTGATTCACTAGTATACTCTCTTCTTCCTTTTTTACCTTTTTCTCACGCACTTTTCCTTCCTCTTATTTCTGGCAGGCTCCCATGTTTTCCTGGCCCCGGCTGAGGGATGCCGACCCCATTCTGAGATGTGAGATGACTTCCACTGGAGAGGTAACTAGTTATGATCCTTTAACACTTTCATTAAACTACTTTGAAGTTATGGTTTTATTATTTGAATATAGTGAAATAAATAAGCTAGTAAGTGCTAAGGGGGGGCATGGACTTCTATAAGAATAAGTCTGAAAGGACTTTAGAATCTGAACTAAAGAAAAATCTATAACATATTTAGATCACACATTTAAATTCCCACATATTTCAACATGTGAATATAGTACTTCTGTTCTTAATTAATTTCTACATTATACATTGAGAACATCTTTCTAAATCAATATCTCTGGATCTTTTTATTTTAAGATGCTCAAGTCCCTCTGTAAGAGCAGCACCCCCAAACACTCTTGCTCCTGTGAAATTAAATCATTTAATTTTATCTAGCAATATGTAGAGTGATTGTACAGCATTGGAAAGATCATGGACCTAAATGCCAGGGAATCTGCAGATAAATGCAAAATCTCTGAACCACTTTCAAAGCAACTTGCATCTCCCAGGGATTCTCTAAAAACTATAAAGTAGCTGGCCGCTGGATGTCCCTCTTCACTTGTGTTGGGACTCTGCAGTTGAAGGTTTCTTTAATAATGTAAAATGTGTTTCTTGTAGAGAGCTGTCAGCTTCTAGAAAGTTCTCTACATGTCAGTGTCAGGACATTTTATGAATCACCTAGCCCTTGACAGACTTACCAGATACAACCTTCAGATTCTCATCAGTGCACATCGGAGTGGCAACATCAGACTGAGGCATCATTGTTTTCTCTTGGTATTAAGGGAAGTCTGAAAGGGGAAAATATTTAATTGCAACAAATACATGCTATTTTATATGGTTGCCTGGCTACAAGCAAAATCTGTGATGAGAAGCCAAGTGAGACAGGAAGGCAGGCGGTGAGGAATAAATGGGTATCTTGTTTGTATTTGGATGATGATTGCCTTCTCTTAGCCCCTTTGCTGCTTCTTTTAAATTAATAGGTAAGAGAAGCCATCTTTAAAATGAGGGAACTACATTATGTTTCCTGGCTTTTTTAGGCGATTCTCTTCAAGTTCCTCTTGATCCCATGGCCACTCAGAGGGGATATTTCAGCTAGTTCAGGGTTAGGGTCAGGGAGAGATGTTTTCTTTCATGGAAATTCTGTTTTCAATGCCTATGTCCATTCTGTCTCCAGACATACATTATTGGGGTTGTTACAATTTAAAAATGGGAAACAATTGGAAATTCAGCTCTCCCTTTCTTGTATTTGTTTCAGAAGTGTGGAGTGAAATTCTTCTTTCATCATGAGTCATTTTTCAAAGTGTCACTGGTGTGATATTATGAGACCTATTTCATAACTAAAATCAGTATAATAATTATAGCTTAATGAGATATCAATTATGCTTCAAAGAGATATTTTTGGATGGTTTATTGTAGGTTTGAATGAACCTTTAGCTCCTGATCTATGTAAGGGGCATTTTATCTTTCTGGCAGTGAAGTGGGAATGTTAGTTATAATCTCATAACATAATCAACTCTTGCAACTCAACTTTCTGTGTTTTTTGCAGAAAACTGCTGAAACAGCTTATGTTTCATTGTATCTACACAGGATGATTACCTAAAAGGAATTGTCCTTTTAGTAGAATTTGGGCTCTGTTAAATTAGACTGATATTAGTTAGTTGGCCAGTGCTTGACTAATGCAAATATTCACTGTGGAGTGAAAAGCAACATGTTCTGGTTGGCAACTGAAGGTCATAGTCACGAGAACTTTCCTTTCACAGTGAGGGAGTCATTTGCTCGAAGAATGAAGTTAACCGTCAGTGTTATTTACTCTAATGGAGGTTCTGAGTATGTGCCAAATGATGTTATGCATCGCAGAATCTACTCCCCTCGTACTCAGATATACCACTTGTTCCACAGTCAGGTGGCCATTTGACTTGAGTTATATCGCAGCACAATTAACCTATAAAGCTTTTGTATAGCCTCACATTGTTTGTTGGTTTGGAATTGTTTGTTGCATATGAATGAGGTATACAAAATTAGTAACTGGGTATTTTGCCTCATTTATGAAAATGATTTTTTGAAAAAGGATAAGCTCCTTTGAGATTTTCATGGATTTATTGAATTTCTCAGATGTCTTTCTCATGATCTGTATGAAATGACTCCTAACCAATTGAACAGCAGTTATATATTTCGCTACTGATCCATGAATTCATGCACTGCTGCAGAGCATACACGACATATACTGTTATTTAAACATTAAGTCATATTAACATTTGGTAACTCACCACATTATGGAGCAGAAGCTGTGATTTGTATCCAAATAACTCACGGTAGAATCCAGTTATGTTGCTCCATGGAGTGTTGTTGGATAGAGAAAGAATTGCTTATTCATTCATTATGCTTAATTAAAAACATAAGATACATCTGCCCTGGCCAGCCTTTTAATCCCAGGTTGCATGGGTTTTGGGCAACTCAATAAAATCTAGCAAAGGAGTATATATGTTAAGTGCTTTTCATTTATATTAGTTTCTGCTTTTGTTTTTCTAGTAGGGGTGGATGGCTGTTATTTGCTTCCTTTCATTTTATTTTCCATTTATCCCTAAACAGGTGGCTTGCTTCGGTGAAGGCATCCATTCAGCTTTCCTAAAGGCAATGCTTTCCACAGGATTTAAGATGCCCCAGAAAGGCATCCTGATTGGAATCCAGGTAGGTGGTGTGTAGTGCCGTGCATGCCCGTGGGTAAGCACATGTTGGGAGTAGCTGGGGACAGGCATTTTAATGGTGCTATAGGAGAGGGGAAATTGATTTTAAGTTCTATTGAAGAAAACAGCAACCTATAGAAAGAATGGTCATTTGGTCTCAGTAGATTCCCTGAATTTTGCCTTTTTCTGTTGCAGTAGCCAACATAAATAAATGAATACATAAAGACAAAAATAAAATGAATACATAAAGACAAATATACCCACTGAAGGGGTAATTGTTCTGAAAGGGATATAGGACATATTAAAAAGGAATATCTTCTATTCTTTCATTACATCTTTTCTATGTTTTACTTACTTCTTCCTCTTAGTCCCTGAAAGGAGGTGAGGCAGGGCTCACCTCCTTTTCTTTTTCTGTTTATATTTATCTTTGATTTTTCCCTTTGCAAGCACATCCATGTCTACAGTATCCACTCTCCTTCTGTAACTGTCCATCTTTGAATCTTCATCTTCAGTCATCTCATGTTTCCAACAGTCTGCTGCATTCTTCTGTCAGGCTGTCTCACACTGAACATGTCCCCAGCTGAAGTCATATTATTCTCCCCTTTGTCTGTGTTTCTTCCTCTCACTCACTCATTCATTCATTCACATTTCAATCTCTACTAAATGTCAAAGATTGAAAGTTGAAAAAGTCAATGGCATTATTTCAGAAATTTTCTACACCGGACCCTCCACAAAGAATTGAAATTTCTTTAAGGACAGAGGATTAATGTATTTAAAAAAGTAGCATATCCCATAGTATACTAAGGAGGATCTTTAAATATTATTTAGTACGAGTTCTAGGTCAAAGCAAGGTGAAATAATTATAAGTGAATATGTTCATACAATGAAAAAGGCAATACTGATTAATTATTGCAAGTGAAATTTAAATCTTGAGGCAAAATGGAAGCCAGGATACTTCTGTTACTTCTGGCAATAATTATTGAGAAAATGTTCATACTGTTCTGTTCATAAGTTTCCTTAAAAAAAGCTAGGTGCTCCCTAACTGGTCACTCACTTTCTTTTGGGAATAGTAATTCTGAGATCCTATAAAAACTGTAGATGATCATATATATCACCCCTGCTATTCTTTTAATAAGCTCAAACCCTTCATGGTTACATAAAAATCAATAAAAATATAATTAAAATAGTACCTGGTATTCTCAAGCCAGTGGGTGATTATTATACATGACATTTTATTAGTGGTCTTAATATCAGTAAATTAGACTCTGGAGACTGGATGGGTAGTGACTTTGGAGAAGTTTCTGCAAAGAATAACTTAAGATTTTGTGCCCTAACAGTGCCAGAAGGGCGATGGTGAACAGTTAGAGCAGAGGCTAACAAGATGACTTGTAATTGCAAAGCTTAATGGCAGTTTAGAGACAAATCACTCCATATGAGAGACTCATCACGTTATAAATGGGTATTAAGCATTATTAAGTCACAAGTATAAGAGTATTTGCCCACCTTCCAGTTATGGCCTAAAGTTTAATGTGAGACCTGGGGGCATTCAGAGGAGACTGTGCCCTTAGTCCCCATCTTCACTACTAATCATAATAGTGATAACATTTTAAAATACCACTTTAAGAAGGCAGTGATGTATAAAATTGTGCCTTGTTTGGCTCCAGTGCTGCAGGGAAATGTTAGGCAAAAATTAATTTGAAGCCTCCGAAGTATTTGTATGAGTTGGCATCAGTTTAACAGAAATTTTGCTTTGCAAGAAAAAAAGATTTTGTAGGGGAAAAAAGAGTTTTCATTAAATAATGTGGTTCTGTCTATTGAAGTTCTGTTATTCAAAGCATTATTTTTAAAGAAATGAACCAGTAGTTACATGAGTTATTGCAAAGAACTGTCTCCCTGTGCATGAGTGTATAATGTTCAGCATTTAAATATATAGACATATTTAATTAAAAGTAATTCATATTTTTAAATATACTTTTAATTTTAATTCAGTGTATATTTAATTATTGTTAATATATGTACACAATAACTACAAAGTTATTTAAGTTAATGTACTACAAAGTACTTATACTACAAAGTACTCATAAAATATCTACAGTCATGACAAAATTGATCAGCTGGCCTCTAAGCCTCTGGAGATGGATAAGAAACTTTTTCTGATCTACTTTATATGGAAGGCAAGGAAAAATTACTCTCACTAACAGTTAATGTATAGTCTTTCCATTATTCTGTGAGGATTTTTATTCATAGTGTTTTTTTAAATGTTTACCCTTGTATATTATCCTGAACAATATGTCGGACTATACCAATTAGTGATTTAATAGCTACACAATTCATGTGCATATCTTCTCAGAACAGGACCAAATGTAATCTCAACTTTTTTTTTAAAAGATTTATTTATTTTTGCGTACAAGCT
The DNA here is from genome assembly GCA_004024925.1 of Scalopus aquaticus. NCBI lineage: Eukaryota > Metazoa > Chordata > Mammalia > Eulipotyphla > Talpidae > Scalopus > Scalopus aquaticus. The sequence continues at coordinate 60,311 of PVIJ01001224.1, read as the reverse complement.
GGGGTACAGGCCAGAGGCGTGGGCGGTGAGAGGGTTCACCAGAAACAGAGTGGAGAGCAAACAGGCAAATCGACAGAAATACACTGCTGAGGGGAGCAGCGGGCGAGGCAGGAGAGGTCTGCTGCGCCATGTGGGAATCTCCCCAGCCGGGCATCAAACTCCCATCGCCACTCCCGACAGCTCCACAGCATAGCACTTAACCGCTGCGTCACCAGGGAGGCCCTAACCTCAACTTTTTACCCAAGTTTATAGCAACTCTGAAAAAAGTGATGTGAAGTATGAAATCCATATTTCAGCGTACATTATGCTTTTTTCATTACTTTATTGTACATGATTCCACTTGGTCAGAAAACTTCATATAAATTCAGTTTGAATATGTAATGTCAGAACTGGCACATAATACTGCTAATGTAAGAGTGGTGGTTAGGTCCAGTGTATTCACTGGTAGGTTTTTAGTTATGTAACAAAGTTCTAAGACCGTAATTCCACAGTTAAAATCTGATTTCTTCATGTAATTAGTATGATGCTGTGTAGAATTCACTTACAGAAGAGCATTGCTAACCAGCACTGCACATTTAATTACTTTATTGTATCTTTGTTTCTAAGTTGGGAGCATGGTGAATAAACTACCCTATTTATTTGAGGTAAGGATCTACTTTGGATTTTCCTCCCAACCTTACCCAACTGCCTGCTATGAGTAGGATTAATGAAGATACCTTGATTCATTAATTTTTCAAACAAATCACATGAGAAAAATGGGGAGGGGGAAGAGAACTAAAAATGTTTGAACCAGGAAACATTTTTTTCTTATTGTTGATAGTTGAGGACATATTTAAGTAGTAATGTCTTACTAGCATATACCAGTCACTTAACATTTAGTGAGTAGATGGTGTGTGTGTCTGTGCATGCATGCACATGTGTACACACACACACTACCTATATTTCAATCTTCCTGACTTTTTCTCTCTTCTCTTTCCCACATAATCCTGTACATACAGAGATTCCCTGTTTCTGCTTTCCCAAAGTTAAATCCTATGGGTCAAATTACCTGGAATTTTGAAAAACTCATAACATCTCTCCTATGTAACTAGGACTCGGGGGAAAAATATCAAGATTTATATTTTGTCAAAGGGTCTTTGTCAACTTAACGGGTATATTCATTGTGTCACTACCACACAGCCTTCATATACCAAGCATGGAGCCTAATATAGAAAGGCTTAGTACAGGTTTATATGGCAGCTAAATTGTCTGATTTTTCTCATCCCACTGAAATTATTTTTAGTTGTTTTGAGTCGGCATTCTGCCTTGTTTTGAATTTTTCTGGAACACTCTTTGTTAAAACAATAAATGATTTGCTCTAAAGTAGATCAAGAGCACTGGCTATTTTTGTCCTCTGATTGGACTATTCACTGGTGCTTGTGGAGTGCGAGCACCATCTTGACACGATGCTTCAGCATTGTTCAGAAACACAAAGCGAGCATTTTATTTGAAAAAGACAGCTCCGAGTGACATGAATAATCCTTTATCTCCCATTTGGAGTCATTAGGAATGACCATAGAGTTGTCAGTCCAGTCATCCCCAGAGCTCACCCACATCACATAATATAACTTGGCTCTTTTCTGTAGCCAGAAGTAAGCTTAATATAAAAATTATAATTGGGAGAAATATATATATTTATTAGATATAATAAATTTTATTATATTTTAATATATTTATTAAATATATATATAAATATATATTATATATATTTATTATATTTATATATATTAGAAATATATATATTATATATAAATATATATATTGGGAGAATATATATGTTCGTGTGTGTATACACACACACACACACACACACATTTATTTCATTTGTAAAGACTTCTTATAAACACTTTTAAGAAAATAAATCAGCTTGTACTTTTCACCTTTAGTAACAAATGGTTTCTTACCCAGGTATTTTCAATCAGCTATTAAATCTAGGGCTACTCAGATGCAAGCTGACAGCTGTAATTTCTTTTTGTAGAGAGACTGTTTTATGTGTCACAAGTGTTCAATACGTGTTTGATAGAAGTTTATAATGTGGCTATGAAAGCCTACACCCAGGCCAGGAGGCAGAGTGGTTCCCTGGCTGGGAACTGCCAATACTGTCATGTCAGATATTTATCTTTTCCACTTGGGGGACAGCACTGAAACAGCTCCATAATGAGGTTCTGACTGGTGTCTGTAGGTCTTACAGGACTTTCTGACTTATTTTACTTTAAAATGACAAAGAAAAAAACTACATACTAGTACTTCTCCCTAAACATTTTTCTTTGTGACATTGACGAAGGTTAATGCATCTTCACCTCAGATTATCAAAATCAAGTTTGGTCCTCTTATCCCCTATTTCCTCCTATTCGTAACTTTAAATGTATATTAGAATCACCTGGAGGGTTTGGTAAACTACAGATTACTAGTATCAACGCCAGTTACTGATTCTATGGATCTGGAGTGGGATCTAAATTTTCATATTTTAATCAGATTCCCAGGTGATGCTAATGCCTGGTGGGTCATGGTTTGAGAACCATTGTACTTGTGAAGTAGTATTTTCAAAAACTCATTCAACAGTATGTTATCATTTGCCAAAGATTATCAATAGCTTTTTGCTACGAGAAAATTTAAGAGATTGAGAATAGTTCAGTGCATCATTAATGTTCAATTAGTCAGTAAGTGCTTGTGGGACAATTTTATATTGAGTCTTCTAATGTGATTTTCTTCCTGTTTAAATGTGTTCTGCGGTTAGCAGATAATTACAATGCAATGTTACATGTTAGGGGGTCTTAACAAGATTCAGAAATGCATTTTGAATATTTCATGTATATTTGCTATCTTTTAAGGAACTTTAAGCATGTGACATATATATGTCTGAAGAGGTATAATCTTATACCTCTCAATCTATAGACAATGATATAATTGTTGTAATCATATACAGTTTTATACATAAACAGATGAATATTACCTAATATGCCATTGTAATTCAGGCCCTTGCTTTCTAAGCCAAATCTGAGTTGAACAAATGATTGTCCTATTCTTTTGTCTAACTTATTCTTAGAGACTGCCACATACCTCATTATATTGTCCTAGAATCACTAAGAGTTACTCTCTTTATATTTATTATTTAATTTTATTTTTTTAATGTCTAGTCATACATTTTTTGCATGCCAGCTCATTTTTTCCTATTTGGTCTTAAACAGAAATGGAAAGCAACTATCCTGGGCATGGTTACAATTCATGTTCTAGAAGTCTGATGTATAACCCCTGAGTATGCCTTAGCTGGGATTCATCCAGTTACATTTATCTTCTCTATTTGCCAATAGTTTCCTCTCATAAAACTGCAGTTGTGGGATTGAGAGGGCCAGGATCTGAAAGAATTTTTTATTTGAACATAGTCTTTGGGGTCTTTTCCTAGGACTTAGATCTGTTCTCAGAAAGCCTCTGCAAGTAAATATTAGGAGTTTTTATGGGTTGTACATTATCAAAATTGTGCAACAATCTTATACGTTTTGTTAGCACACTTCTTAGTTTCTCTGAAACTCTGAAATAAGATCTTTCCATGATTTTTTTTAAACCATCACTAATATGACTTCTAAGTAGATTACAAAACATTTACTAAAGTAGCCAAATCATGCAACCTGTTTATAAACATTTTACAAGGGAAAACAATCAACATGCTCTTATTTAAAACAGGATAAATATGTTTTTAACTGTGTGCAATTTTTCGTACTCTTTATCTCAGTTGTTCAGACACTCATGTTAATGAGATCAAAGAAAAGGTTTGATCTTTGGGTAGGTCATTTAGCTCTGTTTTCTTTCACTCTTAACACTGTCTTGCAAATGCCAGTGTTTGGTCACAGGGAGCTACATCCAGGCCGGAGAACACTGGTGGCGATGGGCAGGGGTCCCGGATAGACAGGAACTGGAACTACATGGATTCAGCTGGGGCCCTGGGAAGGTCACAGTAGTGGACTGTGAGAAAATATCTGAACAGTGTGATGGAATATAAAGTTTGCTCATCTAGTAGTAAAATATATATGAAGAGAAGTTGGTTAGTGTTTAAAGTGTGACAGCCAGGCTTGAACCTAGGGAGCAGGTGCAGGAATCTAGTCTCTGGGAGGCTAAAAGATATTTTTTAATAATAATAGTTAATATGTAACAAAACTTATTAATGGATCAGTAGCAAGGTACTATACTATAGCTTAAGTAGTGCTTGAAATCAGCCTGTTGAATGTTCATAACAACTCTATGATGTGAATACCATCACTATTTCCATGTAACAGATGAGAAAAGTGCATCAGCATGAGAAAAGTTGCTCAGAGTCACATGGCTTATTGTGGATACCAATAAGTAAATATTAGCATCACTGTTTTAAAAATTAAGTACTAGAAGCTCAAAGATACAAACTTTTCTAAGCACACACTACTAGTGAGAGGTAAGCCAGGATTTGACATGCAGCTTGGTGAACCCAGAGCCCAGTCTTCTAACTACCAATTTTTATTGTCTTAGAAAAAATGTCAGCTGAGCTCTAAATGATTGCCTTTTTGTAGGGAGGCTGCACTGGGTACTAGAAAGGGGCCTATTTATTATTGAATGGCAGTACAAAGTTAGAACTCAGCTGTTAGATCACGCCCAACACATAACACATCCAACAACACTGTCTGGGTACTGAGCTTCTAACCCAGGTGTCTTTAAATTCTCCCTGACCAGCAGAAGGATTTGTGCAGAACTGGAACTGAAACTACAGATCTGAAACTACAGACAGAGACTCTACATACATTAATTTGGGAGTGAAGGATTTGAGCATAAGATAAAAAGTAAGATAGTAGAAGAGGGCAAGAAAATGTGGGTGGAATTTTATATGCAGTGGAATTAAGTAAGTACTAATATTCACCATAGGAGGATACCAGGATAAAACTGGTCATCATGGAAAACAGAGTACATAGTGGTATTTGCCATTGCCTTTATGGTGGCCTGAGGGAATAGCACATTGTATATGAGTAAAGAACATGCATATCTACAAACTGAATTTTGTTGAATTCTTTTATTTTCAGCAATCATTCCGTCCAAGATTCCTTGGTGTGGCTGAACAGTTGCACAATGAAGGTTTCAAGGTATGTGATATTAATTTTTTACAAGTAGCTTTCTGCCAACACTGAATTCTAGCCACAAAAGAGAATATTGAAGAATCTTCAGGAATGACATAGTTAAAAAGAAGTCCTTTCAACCTGGAAGATATAACTAATTTGGTGGTTTCAAAACATCAGTGGAATAAAATAATAAGAAAGATTTGTTTTAAGTTTACCAAAATTGCTACAAACTTAAAGATTGCCAGGTAAAAACATAGATTACACAGATAGGAGACAAAGTCCTAATTCATTTCCATATATTTTACCTTTTCCTGTTTTCATATGAAATCAGAGTTTCCAGCTGTTACAAATAAAGCTTCTTTGCCATGAACCCCTTCACCTAAAGCATGGTTCAGTGAAACAAAATTATTTCCGAGGCTCAGGGTGAACCTGGGTCATGAAGCTTTATTGACCCACTGACAGTGACCTCTCAGGCATGAATAATTCTGGATTCCTCCCCCATTAAAGCTGTACAATTGAGTTTCTTAAACTTCTCCTCACTAAAACATTTTTACAATGTTTAAAGTGCCTCTGCCTGTAGGTCTCCATTCAGGGCACCCTATTGTTTCACATACTCACTAGTTTTTTCCTCCTTTATCTTTTCAAGGACACATGTGTGTCAGTAAGCTTCTTTCCTCCATAAAAGCCTTCCCCTTGTACAGTAACCAATTTTTCCATTTTAAATGCAGCTCTTTGCCACGGAAGCCACGTCAGATTGGCTCAATGCTAACAACGTCCCTGCCACCCCAGTGGCGTGGCCGTCTCAGGAAGGAAAGAATCCCAGCCTCTCTTCCATCAGAAAGTAAGACCTGGGCAGACTGTTTTCTGAGATAAAACATGGAAAGATTAATCTTGGAAAATAGTATGATGTAAAAACCTCATTTTACTGGATTACAAATCTTAAGTTAATCAATTTAAGATGAGTAAAAGTGTGGATGATAGTAAAATTTCACTCTTATCAATTTTGCTCTTATTATAGGACTGAAAATACCATATGTATACTTGGTGATATGTAGCAACTTTTAAAATAATTCCTAGTAGGGCGCTTTCCTGGATGGACACCAAGATCTGATAGACATCAAGAAGTGAAGACATGAAGAATGTCATACAGTCCTTTAGATTTCATGTCAGGCTTACATTGTGCGTCTGTGTATATCAAGAGTAACATTGCTCAGTTGTTTTTTCCTAAGTTGACACATCAAAGAATCATTCAGTTTATTGAGCACTTACTATGTGCAGGAGACAATGACAGGGCTAGATAATGTCATCCATTGGTTTATCTAACTTGCCTCTCTTTGGTCAGTTGCTTATTATGACTTAATCTGTGTCGTCATTAGATGTGCAAGTCATGTTATTTCAGCACACTGTGTGAGCCTTCAAGAACATTATTACATCAATACTTTCAGAACTACATGGCATAGGTGTAAAGCAGATGACTCTTGGTTGCTCGAGGATATTACAGCCTATTAAATGACTAAGTCATACCAAATTCTATTAAATATTCTGTTTTTAGGACTCTTAAGAAGGTAACCTATAAATCATTATGAAATTAGTAAAAGAAGGGCAAATTGTTCGGACCTGAAGATACCTCCAATGATGCTCTAAGTCAGTGGAGTGGAGCTTTGTAAAACAATAATTAGCATTACTTTATCCTCCTGACATTTAAATGTTTCCTAGATTGTGTATCAAGCATCCTAGAAACAGAATGTGAAATGGTTTAATTCAAAATCAGTGATCTATGTTCTTGTACCTTCAACTGAGAGACACTGGGAGGCAGACCTCCCAGTGAAAAACTGTCTATGTGGGAGAGAGGAATGGGCATGAAATGTCTTTCATGCTGGAGGAATCACCTCCTTATAAAATAAGAAAGTATCAAATTGCTAATTCTTACTATAGGCAGATAGATTTTAAAGAGAAAATAACCTTTATATTCCTCTAGTTAGGCTTTCACCAGATTCCTTTTAAGAACACAATAAAAAATTACAACTCACAAATGAGTGTAATTTGAGCATCTACCTAGGCATAGAGGAGGGACGGTGGCAGTCAGTTCCATGTGGCATTGACGTAGTGGCTGATCCTAATTTATTTTAACATTTAAAAAACGTATTTAAATATATACACACTCTGGTTTCCTTTGTTTATTCTCACAGATTGATTAGAGATGGCAGCATTGACCTGGTGATTAACCTCCCCAATAACAACACTAAGTTTGTCCATGATAATTATGTGATTCGGAGGACAGCTGTTGACAGTGGAATTGCTCTCCTCACTAATTTCCAGGTATGTTCTTTTCCTCGATACAGACTGCATGAGGGTCTTATTTTTGTCACTTTCTAGAAGGTCTTCCACAATATATGGACATCTCTTTTCTTCCCTTCTCATAACATTCAGAATGGATCAAAATTTCTAAAAAGAAGATGAAATACTCTAAATAATGATGCCATTACGGCAGGTCATGACTTAACTGGGACATTTGGTGATGAAGCATTTGAGATAATCAAAAGCCAGGAATAGCCATGACTCTTTCATTATCCATATAATTATCCTTTAAATAAAAAAGTGTGGTGTGTATGGAATAAAGATACAGACATTTATTTCATTATTTTTAAAGGAAAGGCACCACATGAAAGTAACACTTTAATTATGATTGAAGATCAACATAGAGTGTAAGCTCTTGTCCCATTCACAGTAAATGATCACGTGAGCTATATTTAGATCCACCCAGTTTATCTCAGGGAGAACTCTCCTTCAAAACTCATTAAAATTTCTGCCCATCATATTTTTTTTTTCTGAGTCATTTTTAATTCCCATGGCAGGAGTGGGGTGGGGGTAAAGCTTAGTCACAGTGGGATCTGAGATATAGGAGAAAGTTTCTGTTAAATAAAAATTGTGTCTTTTATCCTACACCCCTTTGAAAATTGGGAGCAGAAACTGTGACATCTCACTTCTACTTCATTAAACATTCACTTTCATATGATGTTGGTTGATGAAAATTCCTATTCTTGTGTTTGCAGGTGACCAAACTTTTTGCTGAAGCTGTGCAGAAATCTCGCCATGTGGACTCCAAGAGTCTTTTCCACTACAGGCAGTACGGTGCTGGAAAAGCAGTATAGAGCAGTAGACACCCAGCTCCATTCTGAAATCAACCCGCCATATTTGATCTAAAGGAACTGATTCTCCACTTTCTCTCCCAGAGACAAATGTGGATTCCAACTTCATTTCAGTTTACTTAGTTATGCCTTAGTATTCTTTCCTTTCATAATTGAATTGTTAGTCACTTTTTAAGAACCTTATTCAGAGGGTCCTTCCTAAGTAACTTTTTCTTCATGAACTTCACCCATTGACTAATTCCTTATTTTTGGTGGACTAAACTTACCCGTGTGCTTATTTGCAGCTAACATTTTATGGTGCTGATTAATGATGACTGAGGTAGAACAAGTGGCTGCTCTAGCTTCTGAACTTCCTATATATACTTTAAAAGCATTATTGTCATTGTTGTAAAACAGCATTTTCCACACTCAGGACACTTTAACAAGGCAGAATACTATAAAAACTCGTTCAAGTGAAATACGGATTTAATTTACAAACCCCCTCCATCATGATGTTCGTGTATTATAGTTTTTGATAATAATTATCACCTCTCTGGCTCATTGAGGAACATCCCTTCCCATAGTGCTGAATTTGAGAAGAGTGACAGAGGGCTTTACAGTATGGTTTTCTTTAAAAAACACTGGTTTGCAGTTTTGTGTTCTGAAGTATGTCAGCAGATGGTAGATACTGCTGAGGTGGTTTTACTCTTGTTTTTCTTGGGATTTTTAGCCTTAGTAAAGTGAAATCTTCAGATTTATACCATCTCCTCCTCATCCCCCACCAATTTTGAAATAACTCAGAAGTTAGGCTCATTCCCTTCAGATTATAGACTCTGGTCTACCAAGTCTCTCACTGCACTATAAATTCCACACATTTTAAGCACAGGGTTCCTGTTCCTTCTACATTCCAAAAAAGTCCTTCCTACAGGGCAACAGTTATTGCTTTTAAACTTTTTGTGTTATTACAAGTGCTCTAATTGTGAACTTTTAAATAAAATACTATTAAGAACCATTACCAGTGTATCTTAAATTTATTTGCTTTAATGTTTATATGCAAAGTCAGTTCGTTTCTCTTATGAAATAACATGTCTTTTTATTTTTTTGATGCAATTTTATTGATTTATCACTGGTTTATAAAGCTACTTAAATTTTGAGTTTACAGGTTCACACATCGATAGGTGTGTATGTCTTAACCACACCCAGTATCAGGCTTTTTTTCCCTACACAAAACCCATATAGAGTATGAGAAAATGAGTATTAAAAATTGTAAAGGATATTTTTTTTCTTTTGTCTTCTCCTTGCTTAAAAGTCTTAAGTTTTTTATCATGTAGTTATGTCGTTACAGACTGCCTTTGATCTGCACCTTCAAGTACATTAGGCCCTCACTTGCTGTCATTAGTAAGTTCTTGGAAACTGTGACTTTAAATGAAACCATGTATAATGAAACAAGGTCCTTAAGTAACATCGTTTTATCCCATGTCCTTTAGTTATAACATTGAGAAAAAAACAAGTCCTGGCCTATGTTTAGTGAAACATTGTTAGAGAACCTACCTTTGTATAATTTTTTTTGTTGTTGCTTGGTTGATGTCCCGAGGACCTATTGACCACACTAAGTACTTACTGTATAGCTATTGCTTCACACTGAAAACTGCCACACATGTATGAATAAGTAAACTTTTAAAAAAAGAAATAACATACAAATACCTTGCACAACACAGGGAAAAGTTCTTGAACCTAATCGGAGACTGAACATATTGCCTGACAGAGATAGTGCCAATGACCATATACCAGAAGCAGTGCCCAAACTGCCGCTTTGTCGGATCCTAAGGTGATAATAGCTTTTATCCCGTCCATCTCACCCCACAATCACTTGATGCAGATCTACACTGAGCCTTTTCAAATTCATTTTCTCTTTATTACAACTGTAGTTGAGACCTTCATTACTTTTCCCTGTTATATTATCATAATATACTCCCTGATCATCCATTCATTCACCTGAAAATATTTAATGAGTTTCTTCTATACTTGGTGTACATTATACCATAATCCCTTCTGCTCCTGTAGTTCATCTCTGATTCTGTGATATCTATCACTATCACACCACCAGCACCATCATAATAAATACCATTATGGAGTGCCTGATATTCCTCAGGCAGTTATAAGTACTTTGCATGAATTAACCCCTTTAATATTCAAAATCTTCCTATGAGTAGGTGCTGTCATATCCATATTATAAATAAATTGAAGCATATAGAAGTTAAGTAACATGTCCAAGGTCACACAAAGTACAACCCCATTTTTAATGTCATATTAAAATGAAGATAGGCATGTAAAAAAATCATTTCTCATAGTGAAGAAAGTAGTTATGTTGCCACAGCGGTCAGGGAAAGGATTTTTGTGGGAGATGACCCTATGTGTTACCTTGTGCAGTGTATTACGCCCCTCTGATAGACCAGAGGTTAAGGGCATTCATCTAGGAAATCACAAGTAATTTGGTATGACGGGTTCCAGGTATGTGTGGAGAAAAAGGGCTGGGGCAGAAATTGACTGGACTCTTGTGTATTTTTAAATTACTTAAATGCTTCAAAACTTTTTATTTGGTAATCATTTTTAACTAAAATTGTAAAAATAAAAGTAGTGACTCTACCCAGATTTATGTATTGGCAATATTTTACCCCATTTTTTATTATTATTGTTATTCTCTCGCTTTGTGGTTCATCTCTTTATTTAAACACACATGTGCACATGCAGAAGAGAAAAATTAAACTCTAGCCCAAAGCAAGCAGACTTCTAGTGACTAATTTTTTAAATATTTTGTTTACTGATAATTGAAGCACCATTGTTTTACATCTTGCTAGTATTTTAACTGCATAAGATTGCACCCCTCAGTGTAGTCACCATAGCACCCCCATGACTGAATGTAGAGGCAAGAAGGAACCAGGGAGCAGGTTCTCCATGGAGCTGGGCAGACGGGAATAAGGGAAGGAATTCTGGAGCCCATGGTGGCTTTTTAGACTTTTAATGGTCTCGTGTAGGGAGCCATCCAGGTACAGGGCAGGCAACGGGGCTAGGGGGCTGGGAGGCTGGCAGGCCTCCCAACCCCTGGACCAGCCCCTGCCGCCCCCTTCCCCCCTTCCCCCCCTCCCCAGTTGCCTGAAGGCGCAGCATGGAGCTAGGACCTTCAAGGAAGAGTTCCTTATTAGGTAGCCAAGAGGCGACATCTCTTCCTGGAACTACTTTAACTCACAAGTATTTTCTAAGTTAGACCTATAACTTTCTTAAGCCTGCAGACATAACCTCTCCATTGCCTAAGACCCCATGATTGGGTCCAGGTGCCGAGCTGCTCCTTTGATAAGTACCTTCTTGCCTGATCCCGGGTTGGTGTCCTGGACAAAAACATTTACTCCCCCTCCCCTTACATTCCCCTGCCTGCTTCTGGGAATCAGCATAAGATGGCTTCTGTAATTAACCATGTCAGGGAGTTGGAATAAGATGGTTCCTTTGATCAAATTCTGGTTTCCAGGCAAAAAAGACATTACGCTATTGCCTTTTAGGCTCCAGGCTCAGGGCAAATGTTAATCATTATGTTTATACCTCATATCTCAGAAAATTTACCTTAAGCAAAAAAATATTTTCCCCAGAAACCTCCTGATTGTAATCAAAATGTAATCGATCATGTGCTTAACAAAAATGTGTATCCTGTTATTTTTACCTCATTTTTGTAGTCAAGCATTATCTTTAGAAACTATGCCTGCTAGCCAATTTCATGGTATAAAACCCCCCCCTGTTGGAGCAATAAACAGAGCAGCCTGATCACTCTTTGGTGTGCATGCTGTCTTTCACTCCCCTTCCCCCTCCCTCCATTCTCCGATGCCTTCTCCACCACCCTCGGAATCGACAATAACTTTGCCCGGAGCTGGCCTCTGACAAGCCCCCAGTGACTCTTCACTTTCTCGGGCTCTCTGGTGGCATCCCGTGGGCTCTCTGCTGCACCCCGAACAATCCTCTGCTCCACGCTCTGTTTGCAGCTGGCTGCTGCTGCTGCTGCTGCTGCTGCTGCTGCTGCTGCTGCTGCTGCTGCTGCTTATAAGCCCAGTCTCTGTCCCAGGTGCGCCCACTCACGCATGGCCACACCCTACTCAGGTGCCTGCCCTCAGGCATGCACACAAGCCTGCAGAGATCAATCCTTGAGGGGAGGGCGGAAAAACCTGATAATTCTCATTTACCCTACACTGAAGCACCCTGAGTCCTCCGGCATAGCCTGTTCTGCTCTCCCTGCTCCCCGTCACACATTCTTACCCCTCCCGGTGACCCTCCCCTTTGAAAGCCGCAGATCTATGGTTTTAGGGTAAGTGAAATGGTCAGGCTTCACGCATTGGCCTCTGTAGCTATCACCTGCAACTTTGAATGCAGAGGGCATTCGAGAGTGTGGGTGTGGGCACTCCTGCCTGATTGTGGACACCTGGAGTATGTGTGTGGGCATAGAGGTAAGTCGGCACACCTGAGCCTGGAGGCTGATTTTTTTATAAGGGCAGCGTCACTTAGAGACAGGAGCGGCTGCAGGCTACCAGAGAATGTGCGAAGGAGGTTACAGGCGAAGGAGGCCACGAGAGAATGCCAGAGAGAACCCTAAGAGAGTAAAAATTCGCTGCGGACTGGGAGCCCACCAGCCTCCTGGCCCCTGGCCTCCCTGCCTTGCCAGCCTGTGGGCTTGCTCCACATTTGGTGTAGAAAGGATTAAAGCCTGAAAAAGGCACTGAGGCCTCCACGATTCTCCTTCATCAGTCTGCTCAATTGATAGAGAACCTGCCCTGCGCTTGCTGGCACTACAATGATCCGCTTTCAAGGGTTCATTTAAAAGTTTGTCTGATTCTTTGTTTTTTCTCTGAGCAATGTAGAAATGTAACTAATAATCTCAAACAAATAGAATTGCTTGCCAAAACTACCAAAAGTTCAAGCAAAAGGTTTCAAGCAATAGGTTTTTTTGTTTTGTTTTTAATTTAATATTTCTCAATATTTACATCAATTTTGAAAGTCCATTAAAAATATAGTAAGATGAGAAGAGTAATAATCAAGCAGCATTGATTATAAGTGAAACCTATATTTTTATTGATGAAATAAGATCTTTGGAAGACAGAACTCTCTCCATGGTTCTGAAAATGGAATTTACATTTTTTCTTTTAGTTTTTGTTACTTTTAAATGTTCCCAACTTTAAGATGACTCAAACACAAATAAATAATGCACTAAAGAACTTTGGTGGGAGGAGGGAAGTGTTAGCAGATTTATGTTCAGAGTTGGCAAGACTGTCCTTTCGGAGCATTTATATTCTTTCATACTAACAGTTTAACACCTTTTTAAATGTCTGAATCTGTTATGTATCACAAATGGAGACAACACAAGAGCTATGTCTGTAGAGCCGAATAGAAAAATCAAAGTAGCTTTTCCATACTGAGAAATTAATAGCTTGCAAGCGGGACTGGTTCTACCGGGTGGAAGAAAAGGAGCTCAGCCAGCTTGTGGAATGAAGAAGAGAAATAAAGAATGACCCATTCATAGATTTAGGAATTTATGGTTTGGGAAAGGGAAGTAGAATATTTTAACTGTCAAACTTTCCTCTTAAACAGCATTTCTACTGGAAACTTTTTAAAAACAGCTACAACATTCATTTATCTCAACAGCTGCAGGTACTTGAACCTCGGCTTCTACAGTGTCCACAGTCTTTGGAACAATGAAAGTGGAAATTATCAGAGAAACAAACCATAGCTGAATGCAGTTAAGTGCTCTGTAATTACACACCAGTATTACCATTTGGCTGCTGGTGCAACCCCCTGCAGGCACAGGTGCCATAAATGCTCACATACACCCAATCAAATCCACAAAGACCTTTTATTATATATCATTTGAAGAACCCTTAGTTTGAAAAACACTAGCTCAGCTTTATTTCTTTCCCTTCTTTTCTTGCCTTTTATTTCCCCTTTGTTATATATAAAAATTCTATTTTTCCTAATGAACATTACTGTGCTATTTTATGAGAAGCTGTTGCAATTGGTGAATGTTAGGTAATGTTTCAGGAGGAAGAATGTCTATCCTCCTCCTGAGTGGCTCCCTGGGCTCTGTGGAAAAATGTAATAATTATCCCGACTTCTTTTCTTGTGCATAATGTGGGGTGCAAGTGTTCCAGCAATAGAGTTTAAGTATCTACAGCTGTTGAGATCAATGCAGTAATGGGGGAAAAAGTCTCAACCAGGCAAAAGTAGCACCATTTGTGCATGCTGCTTGCTGCTTAAAGATCATATTTGAAGTCTTACAACTTTCATTTTACGAGAGACTTGTATCCACAAAGAAAGCTATCGATTGTTGACCAAAACACAAAATAGACTTTTCTGGTAGCAGTACAGGTCCACTTTCTCTCTCCTGGAACTACCAGCCTGGCTAATTACTTCTTTAAGGTGTTCTCTAGTAGGAACGCACAATCCATAGAGAAGTACTTGTGTTTGTTAAAGGAAGCAACACCAGCAGTCTCTCCAAACAGTCAAAGATGCTTGGGTTCCCAAATGACAACTTCCCACACAAAGGTTAGTGCTGTTAGCCACCATGAGGACAGAAAAGATATCAACATGGAAAAAAGGGAGAGAATCCAATAAGCTCAAAAATGTTATCAAAGGAGAGAAGAAATTTCAGAGTGCATTTATTTAATTAATAAAATACCTTCGAATATCCAATGTGTAGGTGACTAGATTTTCTCTTTGGAATTTAGGACATTTAGCAACTTCTTTTATAGACTCTCTTCTACCTATGCAGGATCCTGAAGGATGAAATAGTGTGGGGCTTTGAGGTCTTTAGCATAATAGAAACATTCTGCTAAGTGTTTTCCATACTCCTTACAAATTTCCACATAGAATGCTGCAAAT
Organism: Scalopus aquaticus; assembly: GCA_004024925.1. Lineage (NCBI taxonomy): Eukaryota > Metazoa > Chordata > Mammalia > Eulipotyphla > Talpidae > Scalopus > Scalopus aquaticus. The sequence continues at coordinate 45,154 of PVIJ01001224.1, read as the reverse complement.
GAAATTTATATAGAATAATTTAATTAGACTCCAACATTTATTTTAATCTCTCCATTGAAAAGGATTTACATATGGATCATTTAAAAAAATGTTTCCTAATTAAATTGAGGACATAATGTCATATAATTTGCCAGGTTTGATATACTTTCTTTCTGCCTCATAATTAAAATACATATAGAAAGCTGAAGGGGAAAAATAGTATCGTTGCAGTTAAAATGTGAGTGAGAAGGAGTTTTAAGAGATTTTTTAAAACCACGAGATATAAGTATTTGATATAAATGAGGCTCATACTTTATTCATAGTATCAGAATAAGATGAAGCAACACTGAATTGTCTTCCCCAACACTGAGGGTCTCCAGAGCAAAAAAAAAAAAAAAAAAAAATCACCCTGTGCTAAATCTATCATTACCTGCCTTGGGGTATAGTGTAAAGTCCTGCTTGCTTCAGAAACAACTCACTTGCTCTAGTGCCTAGTTCTGTTGAAATCCGTGGATCTGTGAGGCTCCAGGGACTTCTGAATGCAAACAGATGGTACTTTGTAAACTGACTCTCCAGGGAATGGCCCTCGGCTTACTCTGTTTGAGTTTTGCCTTGATAATCTATCTGAAATACTGATTTTAAGCTGATAGAAGTACAAGAACAGGTACTTGAGTACTATACAAACATATATGCACTGCATGTATGTTTGTCTAAATGTCATGATGTATATACGTCTTAATTAATGATTTTCTCTGATACATTAAGGTGACCCCAGAATATACAATTCCAGATCATGTCAGCATCCTTTTCTTCAACCTGAGTCTTAGAATTGAGACCCAATCATGAGTTTCTGCTACCTATACTGGTCAATGGAAGGTAAGGTCTTATTGGCTGTTGTATTCCCAGACCTAATTTTCTGTAGGTGCTCAAATATATCAAACTCATAAAAATTTGGTTATAAAAATTGATTGTGTTAAAAAGTGTTTGATCAAAATGACTGATTAATTATATGTTCCTATCGCCTCTCTTGGCATCAGGAAAATTAATCTGGTTTACACTGGGCTTCCAGTCTAACTTTGCTCTTCATGTATTCAGGAGTGGGAGAAGCTTATAAAGGAAAGGTTGATAAACACTAATTTTTCTAAATTGTCAATCTACTTTCTTTTTGAAACTATCATAGATCAATCATAATCACTTTCAATATTTGTTATGATTTCAGTAGCCTTGTGAATATTTGTGTATACTTCTATGCCCATGATATTAGGTAAGCATGCATTTATTAATCTCTGAAAGTGATATTTTGTCTATACCTTCATTCATTTTTTTCTCCATTGTATTTTTCTCATGGCCAAACTACAATTCCTTTTACTTCTTTTAAATTTCCTATTATAGAATATTTCACATAGAATATTTTTGCAAATATATTTCTCTGGGGGCATGTAGTTTCTTGTATATAATTTTTCTGTATCATTTTTCTTTAACACTTTTGTGTTTTCAACTTTATTCATTAATTTCACAAGCATTTATTGGATAGTTAGTTTAAACAAAATAGAGCTGTTTGGGATGTATGAAGCTTACAGTCTAGTGGTGAATAATGAGACTACTTGAGTGTATGTTATGATGATCCAGGAGAAAGGGAAGGAGAAAGGAAGAATAGCATTGGATAGAGTAGGAATGAGAAACCAAATTGAGGAATGTTACATCAGGAAAAAAAGAATGGTCCATAGTGTGTTTGGCTGAAGTAGTGGGTATACTCAGATTCTGAGCTCCATGTTCTAGCCTTAATAAATATATCAGAGGTCATGTGATTTTTTTTTTTTTTTGCAAATCAGGGATTATGGTTGAAAAATGATAAGTTCTGTTTTAGGAACTTGAGCTTCAGGTGTCCATGGAAGGCAGAATGGAAATGGCATAGAGTCAGTGCTTAGAATCTAAATTCTGGAGCTAGTATTCTGGGCCTGAATTTCATCTCTGACACTCAGTAGCTATGAGATCTTGAACAGTTCATTTAAACTTTTCATGTATCTGTTTCCTCCATAAAATGGGAATAGTAGTATCTACTCATAGAGTAGTTGTGAGTGAGATTGAGAAAATGCAAATTGGACTCTTAACATAGTGCTGGACACAGAGTAAGTACTCTGGCAAGCACTGCCATGATTGTTGTTCTTATGTTATGGAACATCCAAAGGATTGTGTCCAGTCAGCAGCTGTATATTCAGCTTTCAAGACTGTAGCGCTCTGTTATCAGTAAGTACTTACCTATTGGAATCTACTATATTCTGGTGGAAAACAAATCCTGAAAGGAAACTTGTAATAGTTACTTTTGTCTGCTTAGCAGTGTAAAAATGAAATTGATGCAATGTCAAGATGGTTAGGGAGATCTGAATAATAAAAAAAATTTTTTTTTGCTATCTCTTGGTTGATATATAATAAGAAAAGATGTCAGTATCACAATATGCTACTTGCACTAGTAGAGTCAGTTTTACTATTCTGCAAGATCAAATTAACCTAATTTGAAATATGTACATCAGGATTGTGTAATTTTATTGATCAAAATCATAAAATGAGGGGCCTCCCCCTTGGTACAGCAGTTAAGCTGCACTGTGGAGCTGTTGGCAGTGGCTACATGAGTTCGATGCCCGGCAGGGGAGATTCCCACATGGTGCGACAAACCTCTCCTGCCTCACCCGCTGCTCCCCTCAGCAGTGTATTTCTGTCACTCTGCCTGTTCTGCTCCCCGCTCTGTCTCTGATAAACCCTCTCGCCGACCCACGCCTCTGGTCTATACCCCAGCTTGAATGCATAAATAAATATTTTTTTTAACAATTATAAAGTTATTTTAATTTAAATTTCTAGAATGGTCTGAGTGACAGTTGGCAGTTTCTCAAATGATGATGGGGTGGGTCATTGTACTTTTTCACACCATGACAAGCTGTGATTTTCCTGGGCAGTGTGGTTATTTTGATCTGAAAGTTTGATTATGGTTGACGTGGTTCTGGGTGACCCCAACAATTCCTATTTTTGTGGGAAGGTGTGACGGCATGCTGTAGTTGGTAGTCAGACAGCTTTTTATTGACATAAGTTGACTGGTAGGGTCACTGTCACTCTAACCTGAAGCACAACAGTGACGTGAATGATGGTGAACGCATTTTGAGCACTTTGCTAGTATTTAATTTATGTGATCACCTTTTAATGCTCACAGCATTTCTAACCTACAGATATAAGTAGGTATAAAGTGACTGTCCCAGGTCACAGACAGGCACAGGGAAAAAATACAGAGAAACATTGAGTTTGGAAGTGAGATGGAAATGTAGAAAGGAAACAAGAACAAGGGAATATCAATGAAGTTGAGGAAATGTGGAAGGACAATAGATAAAGGAAAAGCTGGATTTTCTCTGAATTCTTCTGAACTACAGCAACTGATTTTTGGATCCTTGTGATGACACTAATGAAAACATGAGTTATATTCAGAAACTGTGGATCCCAGAGGACAGAAATGTCTGTCAGGATTGCAATCAGCTTGCATGAACTCCTTCCTAAATACAATGGAACTATGAGGAGCCAGTTAGGGAGAAAGTCCAGGCTTACTTAGGTGGATTCCAGTATGGAAGTGAAATCTGCTTATGACCTGTCTATAAAAGTGAAAGCGTAAAATCTGGGGACTTTAGGGCTTGTGCTTAGAGAATCAAAATATCAGGTCAGATTCCCTGCGACAGAATCATGTGTCAGCTTTTGCAGTGCTAGCCACTGCTGCATAACTACTTCAAAGCTTAGTTGCTTAAAACAACTATTTTATATCTCATAATCACATAGGTGAGATATTTGAACCAGCTTTGACTATGATTCTTGGGCTTTTGTGTACTCAGTTCAGATTGTCTTGAGGTCCAAGATAGCTTCACAAATATGCATCATGCCTTAAGAAGCCATGGACCCAGCTGAGGCTACTGGTAAAAAAACCTACATTCCAACACAGTGGTCTCAGGGTTGCTGGACTTCTTATATGAAGGTTGGCTTCTCCAAGAAAAGTATTTCAAAGACCTAAGAGGAAGCTTCAAGGATTCTTGTGATCTCTCCATGGGGTTCCCAGAATATCACTTTCTTTGCTGCAATTGGTGAACTACATTACTGAGGTCAGATTCAAGGAGAGAAAAATTAAAGTTTACATCTCAATAGGAGTAACAATGAAATGGCAGATATATCTAATTAATCACACACTCTAAATCAAATGTGATAACTTTAAATAATTTCAATTGATCCAAAAGTCTGGAGTTCATTTTTCACAGTCACCATAACAAATACAAATGACATTCACAGTGCAGATCTCATCAGCAGTATGTGAAGAGAATTTTCTTACTTAAAGATACACATGGCTCCCCCACAGCACAAAGTATTATTTTGGCTAGGTGGTACTTGAAAGGCAACGGGGGCCATCGTCTGTAATAATAGTAATTTTGACTATCTCAAAAGCAAAACAGAGAATCATGGATGGAAAGATCTGTTTGGATGAGGTTTAGAAAAGAAAAGGACAGTGAGCTCTGAAGCAGTTGCATAGTTAGAACTGGGGACAGACTATGTCTACTTGGCAATAATTATTATCTTGAACATTCTCCTCTAAAAAGACACTTCCTTTATGGTTGCCTGCTAGTTTTTGTTTTGTTGTTGTTATTTTCTCCTCCTGACCTCTTATTTGTTTCCCCCATATTCCTCCTATCAGTGAAACCATTCGATATGTTTCTTTTTCCATCTGGCTTATTTCTCTGAGCATGATACCTTCTAGCTCCATCCATGTTGCTGAGAATTTCATGAGTTTATCTTTTTGATTGCTGAATAGTATTCCATTGACATTCAGAGAGGGAGAGGGAGGATAAGGGTTCAAAATGGGGGGAGAAAAGAGCACAAAGGACTATGGTCACAGTTCATGAGTGAACTGGTGGTGGGTAACCTACAGGGAATACATAATAATGTAACAGATATAAATAAAAAAATAAAAAAATAAAAATAACAAACCACATTTATATAGCTTTAGCATTCACCAGGGTATGAAGTAGCTGACTTGTACAGGCTCACAAGAGCCAATATTAAATTTGCAGAGATTTAAAAAAATTAATTACTTAAAAATAAAAAGACACGTCCGTGTAGTACACACTCATATCAGGTTGTGTAGTATCCATCCCAGGGCTTTACAATGGTGATCATATGATAGACTTTAAATACAAGAGTGCACCTATATGTGCACATGCTCTGCTACCCTCTAATTAAGTAAGAGTCCTAGAGTAACCTCATTTAAGTCAGATCTCTTGGCTTTACAGTCTGTCTCTACTGTTAACTTGTTGCATGACTTTTGGCGAGCTAGCTCAATTCCTTATGCTTTAGTTTCCTCATTGGTAAAGCGTAGGAAGTAATAGCACCTCGTTTATAGACTTGTGGTGCAGGTAAGTAAGATAATCCATGTAGACAGAAAAGTATCTCGCACATAGCAAAACATCAATAAGTATCAGTTGGTATAATTACATTTTAAGAATAAACTACTGATTTCTGGAGACAGTTTAACCCTTTGTGAATAGAAGGGTCTATTCCTTATCAATACACTTTCAAGGGAGGAAGATCTCATGAACAAGAGTTGACCCCTTCTAAGATCTGGAAAAAATCCAAATTCATTTTGAAATATTTTGCTCTTCAGCATAGAGATAGCTAAAAATCAATGGAGAGACAGATCCCCAGCTGTTCAGAGACAAGGGGAAATACTTCTCTTAACACATAATAAACATAAAACATCTGTAAGGTGTCAGGGACATGTGTTCTACAAAGACACATCCAAGAATTTAGTTCTTAACTGTTTTCTAAAATACAAGTGCTAAGCTGAAGTCAATGTATGTGTTTGATTTACCACTACAATACGAATGTTATACAAAAGCTATGTAAACAGGAAATAAAATATTTAAAAAATGAACTGTTGGAAAAACAGCTAAATAGATGTAACTCACAAGCTACAATCAAGAAAAAGCCTATTAACAATTGGTGGGTTCTTAGTTTTTAAGAATCCATAATTAAATTTTATTGTCTTATAAATGATTTGAATTAATTAAATCCAGAATAGATTGATGCTCATTCTCTATTTTAACAGAGGAGATGGCAGGTTCTTAGAACCCAATCATTTGCTGCAATCCTCAAGCATTTTGTTTCCTGCCAAGGCAAATCTTTTACAAAGCCCCAGTTCCGCTTAGGATTTACTGAAAAGTGACAGGTGTTGATTTGCTGGTATCTTTCTCCACAGATCCGAATGAGCTAAACAAAATGACTTCTCAACCCATTTAGGCAGAAAAATAAATGGGGACACCAACTAATGAGGGAATGTAGAGTAAGCCGGACTCGAAGCATTCCAAGCTGTTGGCAGCTGGAATCAAAAGAGGAATCATGCGGACTGTCACTCATGTTTATTGCTGAACATGAAATTAGAAAGATGCTTCATCTTCCCCACAGGTGCAAGGACATATAGCTATTAATTACAGCAAAACACATTTATTGACAACCCAAGCCTACAGAATCCCACACTCAGCAGATGGCTTTCAAAGTTCATCCAAAAAGCACTTTAGAATCGATACAAAAGCACTGCACAGTAGACGAATCTGTGTCCAATAAAATGCTTTATCCTAAAATCATGGTATAGACTGTCTCTTAATATTTATATAGTTAAACATCATTAATGCTTTCTTTGTTCTTACCGAAAACCTGTTAGACAAAATAATTCCCTAATTTCCATTGTTTCGATAGGTATGATTACACAATATTAGGAAGATTGAACTAATTTTGTTCATTGTAGAGGTATTAAAAGCAATATTACCCTTTTCTAATGTCATTTGCTCTTTGATTTATTTAATAACATCGTATTGAGTGCCTATTATTTGCCAAGTTCTATTCTAGGACTGTGGAGAACATATACACATGATCTCATGCATAAATACAATAGAAGGACTTAAACTATTATGGGACCTATGTTATAAAGCACCTATATATACTATGAGACAATATTTGATCAAGTGCTGAATTGCAACCAATGGGTTTTAAGAGTCATCTTTGAGGGAGGTAGCTATCTTGAAGGATTTTCAGAGGAGGGGATTATGAGCTAGGCTGCCCATGGGTATTGAACAAACATATATACTATATACTATATATATGTATATGCACACACACACACACACACACACACACACACACACATATATATATTTCAACTATCTCATTCTTTTTTTTAAAATGATTTTTTAAAAAAGATTTATTTATTTATACATACAAGCTGGGGTACAGACCAGAGGCATGGGGCGGTGAGAGGGTCCACCAGAGACAGAGTGGGGAGCAGAACAGGCAGAGCAGAAATACACTGCTGAGGGGAGCAGTGGGCGAGGCAGGAGAGGTCTGCCGCACCATGTGGGATTCTCCCTGGCCGGGCGTCCAACTTGCATCGTGTTCTGCCGACAGCTCCACAGTGCAGCGCTCAACCGCTGCGCTACCAGGGAGGCCCTCAACTATCTCATTTTTAATAGGATTTGAAATAACTTACAGAAATGCATATAGTAGATACACTATACTATATATCTATGACAGAATACAATAAGGTAAAGAGACAGATAAAAAAAAAATTCTTCAGTGACTCTACGGGTGAGTTCAGGACTTCAAATGTCCATTCTTGGGGATGAGTTTCAGATTTAATGCTGTGTCTCTTAACAGCCAGAAATAAAAACATGGCCGAGTATAAGAGTCATAAGATTGTTCAGATCAGAGCATACAAGTTATTGTTTTTATATATAATTCAGCAAGATGATGATCTCCTTACATTCTCTAGGTGAATACTATTGGATATTGTGGATTAAATTATCAAAATTGCTTATATAATATAAAAACTGTATTTTATGACTGCTTGTCCCTTAGTGCAGATCACTACTTTGATAATCTAGGTCTCTTTACCCTTCCTCTGTCTGCCCTCTCTCCTTCCCTCTCTGTCTTTGTGTCCATCTTTCTGTCTCTCTCTTTCCCTCCTCTGTCTCTCTCCCTATTCTGCCTTACCCACCTTTCCTCCTCCCTCCCTTTTTCTTCCCTCCTTTCTTTACTTATGTTCTAGATGCTGCTCTAGCGCTGGAGGACAGACTGATGAATGAGATGGATAAGATCTTAAAGGTGACATACTGTTTGGGACAATAGGTGATGAACTGACAAATCACTAAACTCATTGCAAATATTGGTAAGTATTATAAAGATGAAGCAATAGAATTATGTGGCAGAGAGTTAGTAGAAGGCTGAGGAAGCCATCTCTGAAATGTAACTATTGGTTCAAGAAGGAATCGGTCATATGAGATTTGGCGAAAAGATATTACAGCATAGAGGACAGCAATTCCAACATCCCCAGAGGCAGAAACAATCTTTGTGAGTCTGAGAAATAACAAGGAAGCTGGTGTGATTGTATCCTAGTGAGTGGAAGGAAGAAGAGTTGAGATGAAATTAGTAGTAGGCATAGTACACATGGAAAGACATGAGGTTTTTATCCGAAGGCAATAGGAAATAGGTTATACGATTTGGAATACCTAGGAAAATAGGTAATCGAAATTCTCTGAGTTTTAGTTCTTATCATACAATTAAAAATTTGAATATCAGATAATTGAAAGCAATCAATCATTCAGTTAAGGTCAGGACTCTTCTTCACTTCTGTTTGAATTTAGGTAGAATATCTGACAGCCATGTGATTCCAAAGTATTATTTAGTGTAAGGTCTAGTCCAACAAATGAGTGAAGGGGAACCCAAGTTTGCAAAACTCTATGCCAGAGGACTGTATAACATGATTGTAATAACTTTATTCAGCACCTTATGTTAAAGCAGATGTCCCCAAATTGTTCATGGTAGCCATAAAAAATATCAATAGAGCAACAACAATGCCTGATATTAATCAAAGACATTTTTTGGTACATCTCTAAAATAAACTGGTACAAAAATATATCCTTAGGTAGCTAAATGAATTGATCTATAATATAAAGTTGTTAATGATAAGCCAATTACACTTTGGAAGTCTGCCAAATATTATTAAAGTTTTCCAGTAGGTGTTATTAAGCCATGTTTTCTAACAGTAATTAGGTGACAGAATCAGTTATCCACTGAGTCTGTTCTTAGTTAATGACAATGAAAGATCTGATCAGCACATCCACTCTCTCCCCACCTCCAACTTTGGTTTTTCCTTAGGGTAAGAGACGACTGATTTTTTCAAACCACTTAAATTAACAACTAGAGAAGTCTGCTTTCTACCACCGGAGTCCTTGGGCCTTGAGAGTAAGCTCTTAGGACTGAGTTAGATAATAATTCTTGCGTAGCTTAAGGTTTTAATATATAGGAGAATTCTTGCCACTGGACAGCTTCACTAAGCCAGTTGAGAGGAAAATCAGATCAGGAAACAGAATTTTAGATTATATCCCAAGAGCAATAGGAAAACACTGAGTTGTTTCAAGCAAAATATCACATTTTTTAAAAAAATGGATTAATTTACTTTTAGGAGAGGTAATTTCTCATGTGATGCAAAATTCAAAATGTAAGCAGAGCATGCAATGAAAAAGTACATCATCTTCCACAGTTGTGCCCCAAGTAGTCATTTTCCTTGTGCAGCACAGCTAGCTTTATGAAAATATTCAAAGACATACCTATACCCTAACACACTTTATAAACTCCAATTAAAATGTACTCTCCTGTTCCTTACTTTTTCATTTATGAATATATCGTAATATTGTTCCATACATGTATAACAGGTATTACTCCATTCTTTTGACTGATTTTGTAAAATACCATAGTATAAGAAAGTCATATCATGTTGAATTATTCTTATAATATTCACTGGTAAGTTATTTCAATATTTTGCTATTATGAATGCTGTAATAATGATCCTTGTACTGGCTTTCTTTGTCTATTGGGAATCATGCTGCTATGAACATTCTCATTGCTGTCTTTTGGAAACATATTTGTTTATGTCAATCATTTCTCTGGAAGGAAACTTGCTGAGTCAGAGTGTGTGCATATATGCTCAGGCTAGTAAAGACTGCCAAATTCTTTTTTGCAAAGTTGTTTTAGCAATTGACATTCCACTATCAATAGGCATGTTTGTTGTTTTGATTTTTAAGTGAAATGTGAAAGTAGGTTTAAGTGTTAAAAGATAGAATCTAGTAGAGGGAGATCTTCAGCACAGAGGTGAGGGAAGGTATTAGTCAGCCATGAAATTATGAGAAGGAGATAAGCAAAGCTTTTTCAATGAGGAGGCATATTTTCTTCATTTTCAAAATAGAGAAAGAGATTAAACTGGGTGCCTACGCGAGCAGATCTGCATATTTAGTTGTAGAAGTCCCCTTAAGTATGTTTCTAATTTATTGGCAAAAATAGAGAAAGGATCATCCACAGAAATTCCCAAGGATAGAGTAGGGTCAGGATTTTTGTTTAAAAGACGTATTTTTATCTATTTATGCATACAAGAATTGGGGTGCATAAAAGACCAGAGGTGCATGGAGTGAGCGGATTCACCAGAGACAGAGTGGGGAGCAGAACAGACAGATCTACTGAAATACACTGCTGCAGGGAGCAGCGGGCAAGAGGTCAGCTCTCTGGCCAGAATCCAACTCCTTCTGTAGTGGCTGGTGATAGCTTGATAGTGCTGAGACTTTACTCCTGCACCACCAGGGAGGCCCAGGGTCAGTATTTAAAGAGAATGCAGAAGACTTGGAATGATCATTGTGGAAAGCTGGCTGGGCTTCCCTAAGGATCTTGATGAGCTTGAAGACCACACATGTGCTCCATGTTATTATTTTCTTCAGCAATTTGACACTACCTGGAAAAGAGATTATAGGTATGGCTCTGGCATCTCAATCTGGCAGAAAATTTCAGTCTTGTCTGTCATCGATGCACTTAGCACCTGACCACACAGAAGCTAATCTGAGCTCTGTAAAACACCTGAACTCCCTTTGCTGCTTGATTGAAGAAACTCTTGTGGTAGACATTCCACTGAAGTGATTCTATTCTCTTAAATAAAATGTCCCCTGCAAGAGGACTGAAAGATGAATAAATGGATTTTGAAGTAAGAAATTAAAATCTGCTTTTCATTGATTTATGGAATCATTCACCTGAATTCTCCACTTCAAATTCAATATGAATTATTTATGTACTAACTTGCACTTAGTTGTGTGGAATTAAGAATAGATAAGTAAACACAGAACATAGATCTTCCTTCAAAGATTTCATGATATTGTAAGTATAGTTTTAAGAGATGTTATTGGTATTTACACGAAAACTTCTAAAATTTGTTAATGCTCCAAATATTAAACCCATATGTATAAATGTTTTTAGACTAAAAAAAAGTCATTTCTAAGACAATATAGACTTTTAACATGTTATTTTAATAACAATTTTTTTTTTATATTTTTTCTAAAGATTTATTTTATTTATGCATACAAGCAGGGGTGCAGGCCAGAGGTGTGGGGTGATGAGAGGGTTCACCAGAGACAGAGTGGGGAACAGAACAGATTAACTGAAATATACTGCTGAGGGGAGCAGCAGGCGAGGCAGGAGAGGTCTGCTGCGCCATGTGGGATTCTCCCCTGCCAGACATCGAACTCATGCCATGGCTGTCAACATCTCCACAGTGCTGTGCTTAACCCGTTGCACCACCAGGGAGGCCCACAAATTGTTTGTTTCATAACAAATTAGCCTTAGAAATTTCTGGTTTAGCTGCTATGCTGGTAACATTTCTCTTAAAAGGAGCAATAAGCATTGCAGAACATAGGTAAATGGGTTAAAATGTTATTTTCAAAAATGAGACTAAGTTTCAGTTTCTCAACATTTTCTTTTATATGTATCAGAATTATCTTTCTACATCTTTCAAACAATGCTGAGGAATGTTACAAGAGTTAAAAATGTAAAATAATGTTCTCATGAGGGGTGGACTGTAAACCTATTTGATTATACTGAGTGCAAGTAGTAAGTGGAGATAGAGGGAAGTTAGCAGACAACTCTCCCCAAGAGAGTTATTGAACCTTAAGCATTCATGAACTATTTTACTGTGTATAGGCAATCCCAAAATGCAGAGAATGAAATGAATTGGCATTTCCAGCTGCTTTAGGTGACCTGTGCAGGAGAATGAAGAAGAGGGAACCAGTAAATCTTTTTTGCAGGAATTGTTTTTGTATAAGGCATTTGTGAATAGCTTTCAATTAAGACTAAAATATTTTGACAAATCAAAGCTTCAGTGAGACTCACTATGACTAAATTTAAATCCATACATTAAGATATAAAAGAAAAACAGCGCTAATCACACGTTTCACCTGTCAAAGTCCTCAGAAGAGTGAATTATTGGGGAGTGGGGAGAAAGGAAGCCATAAAAGAACAGGGAAAATAAATATCTGACAGGGGAAAAAAAGGTGGTTATAAATGCAATGAATGTTCTCCTTAGATTCAAATGTTTTCACTAAATAAGTCAGGAAAGGATAATTTAAAATCTCTGTAAGGGGATTTGGAAAGTGAAAATGACATGAAAAAGACTGACTGTAAGTGACAGTGAAAAGAATGGGAAGAAATTTCTAACAATTTTTATGTAAGGTCTTTTAATTTCATTGAATTTGAATGTGATTCTAACTTGGAGACATTAGGAAATATAAGATCAGATTTGTTCTTCCTATTGATATTCAACTGGAAGTGTAAGTCATACATAATTTAAATAAGGAATAATAAATCCATTTGAAGGGTCTAGATCAAACTCATAGTGACATGTATTATTCTCCCAGAACTTCACAGAATCCAAAGCCAGGTAGGAGACCCTAGAGGTTACACAGTTCATTTTTCTGTACTTAGAGGGCTTGGAGAGACAACTTTGTTTCTTCTGATTAATTTTGCAGTCCCACAAATACTACTGATTCAATTTCCCCCATTACATTTTGGCTCAGGTGATTTCTACATTTTTCTCTACCATCTTCAATCTTCCATCTATCAGACCATTAGCAAATACCTAGTAAATGTCAAATACTGTAATAATCACTTAAAGAATTAAGAGGGCCTTCTTCCTCCAGAAAATATGACATAATATGTGGAATGAACTGTGAGTCCTGGAATTTGGTGAAGGGAATACAAAGTAGTAGTGTGCCTGAAATATGTATTTGAATTGAATCTTGGAGGTATAAATTTAGTTAGGAGAATGAATAAAACCAGAACATTTTAGAAAGAGGAAATAACACATCAAAGAATGTGATGGATTTCAGGAGTCTCATTGTAGGCAAATGAAGTTGGTCAGGCTTTTACACCATTGGCCTCTGTGCCTATCACCAGCGGCCTTGATCTTGTTAATATAGAGGGCACATGGATGTGGGGCCTGTGTGCCTGACTATGACCACCTGAGCATGGGTGTGTGCATATGTGCAAATGTGCACACCTGAGCCAGATGTCAGGGATATAAGGGTGGCATTTCTCAGAGATGGCCATGGTGGAATAGCTACTAAGAAGGTGAGTGACGGCTATGAGAGAAAGAGACCCAGGGCCTCCCTGGTGGCAAACGGGTTAAGTCGCAGCACTAGGAAGCTGTCCAGAGCCACTGCAACAAGAGTTCGATCCCCAGCCAGGGAGCTTCCCACATGGCCCAGCAGACCTCTCCTGTCTTGCCCGCTGCTCCCCTCAACAGTGTATTTCAGTCAGTCTGCCTGTTCTGCTCCCCACTCTGTCTCTGGTGAATCCTCTCACTGCCTCCCCCCCACACACACACCTCTGGCCTACATACCAGCTTGTATACATAAATAAATAAATCTTAAAAAAAGAGAGAGAGAGAGAGAGAAAGACCGCAAGAGAACGCCAGAGAAAAGAGAGTATAGAGATGTGCAAGGGGGCTCCAGTTGCTCTCTCTCTGCTGGCTTGTTTCCCCTGCTCACCATTAAAACCTGTGAAAATGATGCCAAGGGCTCCAAAATTCTCCTTCAAATTGCTAGAACCAACAGAGAACCTACTCGGCCTGGGATGGTTGCAAAACACTCACACATATGGATACTTATGCTAGTAGGGGGATGCTGGAGGTGAGACTGCAGCAACACTCTTCTAAGGAACATTATTAGTTCTGCTAGAAGCATTGCAAACAATATTTCCAATTCAGTTAATTTGGGGAAAGAAAGTAAGCTATGTCTTTCTTCCAGAGATTCATAGAAATACATTATTCTTTTAAGAAACCTTGTAGTATTAAACTTTATTTGATATCAAACTTAATGCACCAAAGAATATCTTGTTTTTATGACACTTGAGTACACAGAAGCAGGGGCCCTGAAGCACTTTTTGGCAGATAAGGAGCTGGCACGAGAGAAAGTCCATGAGAATTTGTCCTGTCATCCAACCCCTACTTGGTACCCAAATACCATTTGTTGTGACAAACGATGAAGTTGTGCAAAGATGAAGCTGATCAGGGTGTGGAAGGCGGCCACGAAAGTGGCAGAGAAGGCTGGTTTCACCAGGAAGTTGCTCACAGTCCTTTAGAGTGTGGGTCAGGATGATCCAGATAACAGTGAGATTGCTGAAAACGGCTATAGGCCAGGGACCAGGAAGTGACCAGGAATGTTGCAGGAACTGGATGATAAGATTAGCCTGGGTCTGAGATCCTAGAGAGGCTAATTCAGCTTCCAATGCATTTAACAACAGCAGGCACAAACTAAAACAGGAACAATAAAATGGAGAGGAGAGGATAAACAAGAGGCAATTGATACAGTAAATAGAAATGAAGGCAGTTCCTAAGAAAAATGGTGTGGGGAGGTTAGAAGCTATTAGACGTGTTGGTTGGGAGGGTTGGCATGGGAAGAAGCACTGGAGGAAGCAAGCTTACAGAAATATTGGGCCCACTGTTCAGGCAAGAAAGGGAACGCCAAGGAGCTTACCTTTGGTTCAGTGGCTCAAGTATATGAGGCTGAGGGTAATTACTGGGATGGCAGCTTCTATCACTGCTAGACATAGGCCCTTTAAAGACTCCGTGATGCCTCAAGAATGTGGTCCAGTTGGCTTTGTCCACAGGTCATTTCCAGTAAGTCGTTCTAAGCTTTGGCTCCTCCTCACGTGGTATGTCCTGCTCCACTTCACTCCTTCCTGTGTTGGCTGTCGACAATAGTCACCAACCCTCCATAGACGGCTTCCTCAAGCACACTTTAGAGCTTCAGTGAATATTATTTGTGTCTGTCAGCTGTTTACTTTGAGTCCCCTCGCACCTCTTTTGAATCCAGTTCTAGATTCTCTCACCAGCCCCTTTAGAATCTTATTATCCTCATGCTCCCTTCAATTCAGGATGAGAGAATGATAATTTTGCTTTCCATATTGACCACTCTCTGAGACTATAGTTTCACACTCTGGTCATATTCTTGCTGGTATCTAGACATAATCTGTTAGTTTGAATGTTATGGTAGAATGACTGACTGTATTGCTATGCCTGTAGTTGACACGTTTCTGGGATACAGGACTTTCTTTTCTAAAACCAGAAAAATCCTTGATACTTAGGGCAATTGATGACTTTCAGTTATTCTTTCTGTCTTATTTACCACTATCTCCTAGCCTGCTACATGGCAGGTCTTAATATTTCAAATAAATGGTAGCTATAAGTAGTCAAACATCTGTGATTTCCTAGATATTTATGTGCGTTGTACATTTTATCTTGATAGGAGATAACATTATTAATTTCACATGCAGTTTTCATCTACCCAGAGCCGCATCCCCAGTAGGTGGCAGAATCATGATTTGAACCCAAATCTGATTCCATACTTTTGTTTCCAGGATGCAGCAATGCTGTGTAACCTCTCACCATCTACCTGTTTAAGCTTTGAGTGAATGTTGAGCTTAGGGAGCTGTGAGAGACAGACTCCCAGGGAACAAGAAATGTTAATAGAGTATTGCACTTTATAAAGTCCCAGTAATAGCTCTACCCTTTTCTCTCTAGAGCCCTTTTCCCCAGGGTAGCTTGTTATCTACAAGAAACATGAATTCATGAGAAAGAAAATTCCTAACGATCAGCATGAGTTAGAAGTCAGACATTTGTAGTTACTTTTATTTTGTGCACATATAAAACGTATTGCTTTAATATCCCTAAGCCTTCATGTACTCTTTAAATAATAGCTTTTATGACTGAAATTAAGATGCTATAACAATAAAAGGAAAGATTTCTTTTCCTGTTTGCTTAGGGTTTTTTAACAATAGGAATTGGTGCCCTACTCATTTTCTATTTACCTTCTCATGACAATAGTTCATGTCTAAGACCTTCAATTTTGGAACAAAATAACATGCCAATCTTTAAATTTTTTTTGTAATTTAAATGTATAATACAATGTTCAATTCTTATAATAAGATTTTGTTATCAGATTAGTGATTCAAATGGCACCTTTTATTTTAGAATAATAAACAAATGTAGCTCATAATTATAAATTATACTTTGATTAATGAATGTGTCACCCTTGCACAGCAGTAACATATTTGCTCCTTGAAAATAAAATTGAAAAGGAAGGTCTCCCTGTTGGTGCAACGAGTTAAGTGCAGCACTATGAAGCTATCCAGAGCCATTGCAGCATAAGTTTGATCCCCCACCAGGGAGCTTCCCACATGGCGCAGCAGACCTCTCTTGCCTTGCCAGCTGCTCCCCTCCGCAATGTACTTCATTAGATCTGCTGTTCTGCTCCCCACTCTGTCTCTGGTGAATCCTCTCACCACCCCACACCTCTGGTCTACACCCTGGCTTGTATGCATAAATAAATCTTAAAAAAATTGAAAAGGAGATGAAAGGAGGAATCATGATATGGCACCTACTAGAGATGAAACTGATAATACGACTCCAGGTCAGTGCTTCCATTTCCTGTATATGAACAGTTTCCCTGATCAGAATTATTTGTGTAACTTGGATTCACAGTGGACTAAAATGTACACAGGGTCACACGTCCATCATTCTCACCTGGTGAGAAATGTTCCCCCATTAAAAAAATAAAAAGAAATGAAAATGAAAATAACTGAGTCATGAACATGCAGTCAAGTTTTGCCTAATATTTTTCTTAAAACTCTGAAATTGTCATTGTTTTGCTTCCCTGGTGTAGAAAGTGTAGGCTACCCTATAATTCATAGATTAGTTGGTTTATCAAATTAAATTTAAATAAATATGCCTACTAGCATTGTTAGAATATTCAATAATCAGAAAAAGTAGCTTTAAAAAAGCAGAAAATAATTGGTTATCAAAATGCTTTAGAAAATATGTCTATGAATAATTTAAAAGTCAATATTTTATGATACTAAGTCAAAACATAAATATTGTTAGCACTAGAAATTGAACCATTTTGTATTTTTAATTTTTGAAGAAAATGGGAACATTCTTATTTCTACCACTAAGTACAATGAAACCTTTTTGGTGGTCAATGTGGTAATGAATAATCAATCCAGGATGTGCTAATCAAGGCCAGTATGACTGGTCACTGCTTCAAAGAGACTTAAACCTATTATCGACATACTCATTACATATTATCATCTTTTATTTTTTGCTTTAGAAGTATTTTATTTATTTGGTTCCCAATTATCTAACTAATATTTAAATGACTTTGTAGCAAAAGAGACTTAATATTGCCTTGCATTCTCCATAAATTCTAGCAAAATTACACAACTTTTTGGCAATTGTAAATATGTATTGATTGCTTTATCTGTAGTTTTTGGGAATAAATGTGTTCAAAATATGGGAATAATTTTATTGAGACAAGGAAAA
Source organism: Scalopus aquaticus (assembly GCA_004024925.1). Classification (NCBI taxonomy): domain Eukaryota; kingdom Metazoa; phylum Chordata; class Mammalia; order Eulipotyphla; family Talpidae; genus Scalopus; species Scalopus aquaticus. The sequence goes on along the minus strand of PVIJ01001224.1, from coordinate 27,417 downwards.
TAAATTGATGTGATATATCTCAAAGCAAAGGGATTAATCCATTATACTTTCAATTTGATAGAGGGAATAATTTCCATTAATTACCAGAATTTAATGATCCAGGCTTGCCATCAATTTATTGCTGCTGTCACAACAAGGACAAAGCCTTATTCTAGAACTGAATTTGGTTGGCTAAACACAGGTATCTTACAAATTCCCAGTACAATTCAGGAATTGGCCATACTTGATAACCACTGTTTCTATTTAAAAGTCTTTTTTAAGGTGTATTTACAACATTATGGTCATTTAGGAATATTAGTTCATTTAGAATATTTCTACAGTTTCATTTTTTGATGGACAAAGCCTTAAATTATTTTTAACATGTAAACAGATATACATGTTTCCCCCTTTATCAGAAAATGGAGGGTTCCTATGATATCTTCCAAATTGTCATAAAGTCGATAAGCAATTGCCATGAATTTATATGGAAGAATGTTTGAATGTACCCAGATGCCCAAGATAGCTGACCAGGTCATAGCAGAATAATATTAGTATATAGTAAAAGCAAGAAGGATTTAAATACATAGTTTGTGGTCCTTAGGCAGAAGCTTGGTGGGGCCCACCTTGTGCTCCAGGTATCAGTTTCCTGTCACGACTCTGTGGAATGCTCTTTTGGCTTTTATGCATTATTTAAAAATCTATCTATCTATCTATCTATCTATCTATCTATCTATCTATCTATCTATCTATCTATCTATCTAATCCAAAATCCTCTTGGGCATTTCTATGGTTAGTGAATACAGGTAACAATGTAGGTCTGCTGTAAAAACAAAGTGGAATAATTTGAACTTTTGAAAATTGGAGGATACACGTACATCAGTGACGTTATATCTGTCTGCAGTTGAGAACCAAATAACTACCGGGAAGGAGGAGTTGAAAAGAGAAAAGCAAAGGACAGCACTGGTCCCTGGGAAGGTGGGTCCCTGAGTGACTACCACAGTTACAGGACAGCACCCCAACACCCCCAAATCTGCCCACTCTAAACTGGATCTGCCGCATCAAGATAAAACATACTCTAGTGTGTAAGAATTTCAATGGAAAGGAACTTTAATACAACTAGTGTACAATACAGAAAAGATGAAGAATATTATTTTCAAACTGAGAATCCAAAGTTACCCATCCTTTTGTGGGTAAATGCCCAGACAAACAGGGTTGGCCCAAAGCAGTGCCTCTGAGGCCTGAAAGCCTGCCACAAGTCTAAAGCACCTTCTGGTGGGGACCCATAGAAAAGGGTGAGGAACAGTCAGACAAGTTGCCACTGTTAACCTCCTCATGGGTCTCTCTCCCACATCTGTTCCAATCAGTCCAGGACCAAAAAGAAAACGCAGCTTCTTCACATGTCTCTCTGCTCCATGGACCTCCTCCAGATATCTTGCTTGCTCTCCATCCTTTTTGCTTCCTTCCCCAGTCTTCTCTCCAGCTTCTTCTTCATGCTCAGCTACACCCTCCCTTGGGTGGGGCAGGGAACCTGGAACCTCCCTTTATCTGGGGACCACCCTGTTACACTACCAAGTAAGAGATTAAGTGGACATATCAGTTTCTCTTCTCTACTAATTCCAGGAAGGATATAGAAGTTCTAAACATAAGTATGTTGCAAAGGTAGACCAATTTATTTTTAAAGATTCATTTATTTATACATACAAGAGCTGGGGTGTAGGCCAGAAGTGTGAGGGGACTGAGAGGACTCACCAGAGACAGAGTGGGGAGAAGAACAGGCAGATCTACTGAAGTACACTGCTGAGGGGAGCAGCAGGCGAGACAGGAGAGGTCTGCTGTGCCATGTGGGAAGATCCCTGGCCGGGGATCGAACTCGTGCTGCAGTGGCTGCAGATAGCTTCATAGTGCTGAGACTTAACCTCTTGCACCACCAGGGAGGGGCCCCCATTTTTTTTTTTAACCTCATGAATGTGGACACAGTCTGTGACTATGATGCAGAAGTTATGGGATTCTTAGAACCATCCCATCATCTCATACCCCGCCTGTCCTTTGGTTGAGAATAAATTTCTGGGTAGGTTTTTCACCACAAACTGAGCTGTGTAATATGCGTTCATATGAAATGTGTGTTAAAGGAGAATTTTTTTTTCCTTTAGAGTAATTATTAAGAAATCCATCCTTGGTCTTTATTTCTAAAAGAAATCTTTCTCTAAAATTATTATGTTCCATTGGATAATATGACTTATTTACTTGCTTTAATATAGAGTTATGCTTCACTACCAAAAGATATATTGCAATCTCTTTTCTTAAATATAAATGACTGAACTGCTTCTCAAAAAGCACAGATGTGATACTGTGAACTAAAATTGCAGGTCCAATGTTTCTGAGCAGTGAATGAGCCTAATTTTAAAGGTTGGCTCTTCTAAACTAAAAACAGCATAGAAGCATGCTGTATGCTTGAATGGAATCACTAATAATGAATTAAAGAGACCAGTGATTTGGGAACAGAAGGGACAACATGGATTCTATTTACTGAGCCTCAGAATCTTTTGAGGCAAACCCCATTTCACTGATTGATATTGAGCCTCTTAGTTCTTGATCATGTATACATTTATACTTTATTATTGAAAAAAAACTCTGCAAAGAGGCCGATTAAAACTTCTCCCCTCTGTCCACCACACAACTAAAGGAAAACCTTAAAATTTCTTGGGCAAACACAAAGTTTTAGACAAAATCCTAAGAGTAAATATAGTATTACTTAAGTTGGGACTGTAACTGTTTTGCAGGTCAAAAAAAGTTACATTGAGATATAATTTATTTACTGTACAGTTACTCATTTAGAGTGTAGCATTCAGCTGTTTTAAATATATTCATAGAATTGTACAACCATCACTCCAGTTTTTAAATATCTTAATAACCCCCAAAAGAAACCCTAAAACTGTTACAGGGCAGCCCCAATATAAATGGGGTGCCTGTCTGGGTTCTCACCCGTGCACTTAAAAGGGACTTAAAAGACTCAACTGCAGACACACACAATAAAATTAATAAAAGGATTTATTTACAAAAAGGGAAAGGAAAAAGAAAAAGAATTAATTGGTGAATGCATCCTACCAGTTCCGCTGAGCTGGAATCTTATGGCCCACTCAAAAAAAAACTGGCAGTCCACAACCAGGGGCAATCACCCACCTCCAAGCTCACAGGTCTGGTTTTTAAATTCCAAAACAATTTCTTAACTCCACCCTCAGTCCTCAGCATCCTACCTTTGGTGATGATGGCATTCTGGGATTCGTAGTCCTAGGTGTCTTGGATCTCTCTAGCTTGAGGTGGGGATGGGGTCCTGGACACTCCCCTTTCCTGAGGACCACCCTCTTACACAACTATTAGCAATCACTTCCCATTTCCTCCTAAGAGTCCAGCTTTATTTTCTGTCACTGAACAAAATGCTGTTTATTGCAATTAGTTTATTTCATAATGTTTTTCAAAGTTCACTCATGTTATAGCATGTTTTAGCATTTCATTCTTTTCTTAGAGCCAAGTAATATTACCTTATATTTATACTACATTTCATTTATCCATTCACCACTTGATGGACATTTATATCATTTCTACTATTTTGATTATTATAAATACTTCTATAAACATTTGTATATATGTTTTTGTGTGGAGATGTTTTTGTGTGTGTGGAGGGGCATATACCTAGAAGAAGTGTTGCTAGGTCATATGGTAACTGTTTAACCTTTTAAGAAGCTGCCAGACTGTTTTTCACAACAGATAACACTATTTTGCATTTCCTTTGGCTTTCTATGTGGGTTCTGGATACTGCCATGTCCTTCCAGGAATCTGTGATTGTTGATATTTGTATTTTTGGTTGCTTGACTGGACTGCTTCAGTGAAATCTTTTCCCCACAGTGTGCTGCCTCAGAATGAAGCCGTTGGCATCATATACAATCACCTTCGAATGACGGTGGCTCCTACAGGGCTCTCTCTCTTTTCCTTGATTTCCATTAAACTGCCTCGGATGGTGTTCCACCCAGCTGCCAGTCTCTGCTAATTGCTGGCTATTGTTCTATTGTTTGCAATAATGTCCTCAGGGATCAATTGCTCCACAGCCTGATCCAATTAAATGCCAGTCCTCTGCTAGGGTAGTCTTTGAAACTAGTTTTTTGAAGTTTATTCTGACCCCAGAAGGGATCTTCTTAGCTCTTTCCCTAGTTCTCTCTGTTAAATTTCTACCTGATTTAGCTTGTGGTGGTCGTGGAGTGGAGATACCAGCTCTCTTTTAACTGCTTATCATCAAAACCTCTGCACCTCAGATCCTGAGTTAGGGCAAGGACAATGCATTATGACTCTAGAAGCGACATCCTTTTTTGCAGGTATGGAATTATGTGGGGCATTCACTTCTGGTCTTCTTGGCTCGCGTCTTTAGGCATGGAAACTACCCTATTTATTGCAGAACTGAAACAAGACAATCAGGAACCAACATTCTTCACCTGAAGCACTTGAAGTAGGACCTCTCTATTTGAGTGAGGGCTGGGTGGGGGAAGTGAGCCTCAAATAGTTCACCCCTCTCACCTGCACTAGAGCTTCCCTGCCAATAGCAAGCAATAAAATGGGCCTCAGGACTGTAGATGCAAGGAGGTAGGGTGAGAAGTACAGGCAGGCACTATCTCTTTTGGGGGTGATAGAGTAACCTTTAATTGGGAGCTGGAGTAAGAGATCCCTGTGTTCTTGGCTGGGATTGTCTGGAGTAGATCTTCCATCATGCTGAGCTGGGGAAGGGCAGGTAATGACACAAAATGCCATATTCTCTAGCTGTTCTTACTAAGATTGCATAAATTTTTCTTAAATAGATGTCTCTCCATTTGCTGTGTATCCTTAGGACAATCCCTAATGTTCTGGTTGACTGCAGATAGGAACTGAAAAGCCTATAAAGGGCATCACTTCAGACCCTACCAGGAATTTAGGGAACGGCAGATAAGACCTCACCAGGAATTTACAATCACCTCAGATCCCACCAGGAATTTACTACTGCTCCGCTAAACCAGGGAGGCAAACACGGTGGCAGGAAGACAAACAGTGGTCGGTGGTCACGTCAGCCTAAGGAGTCGAAATCTAAGCAACCCCTTAGAAGCCCACCTTCACCGCCCCACCGGTGCAGACGCCCCCCTGACTTTCTTGTCAGTGCGTTTGGCCTCTGCCCAAGAGCTCTTTAATAAACTTTGCTTCCTTTCTCTCTGTTTGTCTTCATTTCGGTTCTGTGACCCAGAACATCTAAGACTTAATTTTTTTAAGTAATTTTCACCAATAATGGTTGTTTTAGTGGTGATAGGATCCATATAGCTCCTCATTTGCCATTCTAGAAGAGTGTCTATTCATGTTCTCTTGAGAGGGACATACAATCCGCTCATAGGCTAATTTGGTTAAAACAAAATTGAAATCCAACAACTACGAAAGAATAAGAGTAGATGGCCTACAAAGGACCCATATCAATTTTAAATCATGATTTTTTGTAACAGAAACCTGGTTGCAAGAAGATCATGACCTATAACCAAAGTATGGAAGCAAAAGAAATAAACCAGTTACTTGTTATCTCAAAGTTCCTGTGGGCTACTCTAGGTTCATCTTAACTGCAGATTCTGCTCAGTGTCTCACAGTCTGTAATCAGTGTCTCAGCCCAAGTGCACTTTCATCAGCCTTGACCAAGAATGTCATGCTTCTGAGCTCCTTCCATTTGTTGACAAAATTTACCTACTTGTATCTATAGAAACCTGAGGCCCATTTTATTGCTTGCTATTGGCAGGGAATGGGGGACTGCATTCAACTACTGAAAGCCTTCACACTCTTTGTGAGCTTCCAGGGCCTCTCATAACAGGGCAGGTTACTTCAAGGCCAGTAGCAAAATTTGCCTCTCTATAGTCTATTAAGACAGTCTTATGCAATATGTGTTTTCCTGGAAGGGATATTGCATTACATTTGTTATGCAAAGTAACCTAACCAGAGGTGTGACTTCCTATTACCTTTGCCGTAATCTATTGTTTAGAAGTGCTAGTAGGGTGGGCTCATCCTCAAGGGGAGGTAGTTATACAAAGGCATGGCTCACAGGGGTCATCTTGGGTGTGTCCACCAAACCTTTCTCTGCTTGAACATTTTCAAAGACTATTTAACGAATGCCACTATCTACTAGTTGAACAGTCAGTTCACGAAGAAGAACCTGCTGAACATTTTCTTTGTAAACCTCCCTGATGTGGAATCTGTTCTTTCAGGGCATTGCTCCGACCTTTACTTATTTGCGCTGTGTGTTCTGATGGGAATCATACATTAAATTACAATATACATTATTTATTTTCCATCTCTAGTTTACATTCTGTGGCTTCATCCTCCAAGGAGCAGAGGATTCTTGCAAACTTTTAGTTTTAAATTCACTCTAAGAAGTGGCAGAGGAACTTTGGAAGAGGGAAGATGTGAAAGAATAGGACTGGGTTAGCCAAGGGGAAGATTTTAAGAGACAGATGCATACAGGAGATAAAGGGGAAAGGAAGGGCAAAGGAACAAAAGGACAGAATCTTAAGTTTGGTAGCAAATCAAATGAGGTATAAAATCATCTTAGTTTTTTCCTCAAGTCCCTATTTTTTAATCTTCGCTGAATCAGTTAATAAAATGAACGTTGAGCACTCTGAAGGATCATGCAAGGCTAAGGCATGAGTTTCATCCTATACCAACAATGACACCAACTAAAAACTCTGAAGGCATCCCGTGACTTATCAAAGTGACACAAAAAGGCGATTTCTCTGTATGGATTTTTAATTGTTCTGTCTTTCCGCATGTTTTTTGTGTTTGGTGGATGGCTTGGTATATGTGAGCACAGAGGCTGCAGTTGGCTTTGATCTCTGGAAACTGATTAATGATAGTCTTCCTAAGCAAGCAGAAGTTCCCAATAAAATTGATTCTAATGGGTGCTCGGGGTGTTGTTAGTACACAGCTGCAGACAATAAGCCAAGAGAGGAACAGCTGATGTACATCTTGAGATCAAGATAAGAGGTGGGGCTTAGAGCCACAGTTTAGAAGAATTGCAGAGTATTTATAGCACTTATTGTGTTTGTGGTGCATGGTTTAATTGATAAAAATGTGGTAGTAAGAGGGCCATGGATGTCATGCTTGAAAGCATGTTGAGGAGAAACTGAAAACCCTTCACTTTAACTTCAGTCAGTTTTCTGACAATCTATACCAGACCTGTGGAAGGGCCTTACAAATCAGGAAATCTGCTCATCCATTCCATCTGCTTCATTTGTTGATTCTTGTTGTTTTTGCTTTTAAGATGAATGCCCCGCACCTTACAGTTCCTATTCTTTCTGTATTAGTCCCTTTCAAAACCTTGTTTCAGGTGCTCCAGCTTTCCTGGGTATTATTATTTTCCTCCAAAGTATCTCATTTATTCTTTCTTGGCATTTTTTCCATACATTTCCCTCCTCTTCAAAACTCCCTTTCCCTCTCCCTATTAAATCCTATTCAGGGCCTCCCTGGTGGCACAGCGGTTGAGCGCTGTGCTGTGGAGCTGTCGGCAGCGGCGATGCGAGTTCGACTCCCGGCCAGGGAGAATCCCACATGGTGCATCAGACCTCTCCTGCCTCGCCCGCTGCTCCCCTCAGCAGTGTATTTCTGATCTGCCTGTTCTGCTCCCCACTCTGTCTCTGGTGAACCCTCTCACCGCCCCATGCCTCTGGCCTGTACCCCAGCTTGTATAAATAAATCTTTAAAAAAAAATCCTATTCATTGTTCACCTTTGAAGTTAATTTCCCTTCCTTGAGGATACTCTCCCTTAACTTTACTATAAAATCAGTCTTCCAGTTGACGTACATGCTTGTATTGTCTATGGTGTATAACACTGTCGTGTAACCATCCCAGGCCAGGTTAGTTCATTGTTGATCCATGCAGACAAAAAGAGAATATTGGGTCTCTGGTATCTCTAACATGCCTTTAATGCTGAATCAGGGGACAGACTTGCAGGCAGGGAGGCAGCAACTGAACTCCCTAGCCTCAGTGTGGCCCCTTGTGAAAGCAGAACGCCAGAGCTGAGGAGCCCCTTTTATCCCTTGCTCTGAGGCACTGCATTTACATATGTGACACCTGTGCTCTTTGGCTTCTAGGCCCAAAGGCACCAGCCAACCTATGCCCATGTCTCTCAGCCTGGGTGTCTGCAGGAGGCGCAGCCCCGGATGCCTGCAAGCTCGCAGGTGCCGGCTGGAGAGGGTAGTGGCGGGAGGCGGAAAAAAGGCCGCGTCACTCCATTTTCCTGGCAAACACAATGCTGACTAGGATGTACTCCATGTTCCACCTTCCCTGCCAGACTGAAGGTTCTGTGGGGCAAGTGTAGGGTAAATGAATTAATCAGCCCTTTTATGGCACAAGCCTCTGTGGCTGTCACCTGAGGCCTTGACCGTGTTATTGCGGAAGATGCTTGGGAGCATGTGTGTAGAGCACTCGTGACTGATTGTGGACACCTGGAGTATGGGTGTGCGCTTGTGTAAGTGTGCACACCTGAGCCTAGAGATGGGCAAAAAGTAGTGGCAGCAGTGGCTATGAGAGGACGAGAAGCATGATCACAGAAGAGTCGAGACCATGAGATAAAGCGACAGAGAATGCCAGAGAGAGCCCAGAGAAAGTGTAAAGATTCATGGGGGGCTGGGAGACTCAGTTGCCTGCCTGCCTCCCAGTGCCCCCTGCCTGGCCTATGCCCACCTCCTTGCGTGCCAGTTTCCCTGCCTGGTGTGCATGTGGACCTGCTTCCCTGGGAGAGTATAAAAGCCTGAAAAACCCAACAAGGGCTCCGGGAGTCTTCTTTATCCTTCTGCTGGAATCATAGTGAACCTGTCCTGTGTTTGCTGGCACTAGAGCAAGCGACTGCTGTGTCCTCAGCTGCTAGTTCAATGTTGGGCACTGTAGCGCCAAATTGTCCACAGGGAGCACAGGTTGTCTATAGAGGTATGCAGACGGGTCTAAAGGGAGGGAGTTCTGGTGCCCTCAGTAGCTTTTTAGGCTTTTTATTGGTCTCTTGTACAGAGGTAACCAGGTCAGGGCAGGTAATGGGGCCGGGGTCCCAGAGGCTGCCAGGTCTCCCAGCCCCCAGTGAATCTTCACTCTCACGGGCTCTCTGGTGGCATCCTGTGGTCTCTGCTGCACACTCTATTCTCTGCTGCTTCTGCTTCTGCTTCTGCTTCTGCTTCTAAGCCCAGTGTCTGGCTCAGGTGCACCCACTCACACAGGCCCACACCTTACTCCAGGTGTCCGCCATCAGGCATGCCTGTAGGCCTGCAGAAGTCTATCACTGAGGGGATGGCGGAAAAGCCTGACCACTTTCTTGCTTACCCTGCAGTGACCTTAGCCCAGTACCTCAAAACACTCCACTCACAGATCCTAATAAGGCACATGCTCCAAGTCCTGCCTCACCTCCTTATAGTACAGGCACCCAGCAGGCTCCTTTGGACCTGCTACTCAGGTCAAAGATGAAAGGCAGACTCTGGAGCCACAAACAGACAATTAGCAGTTGAGTGTGGCGTGTCATCATGCGCAAATTACTTCACCTCACTGAACTTTCCTTCCATGTAAAAAGGAATGATACTGAGTCCCAGGGCAAGCTAGGATTAATTAGGCAGCTTCAGGGACAGTGCAGGCAAGGACTGTGGGAGAGTTAGAGGCTTTTGAGATAAGGACAGTAAGTTCTAAGAAGTGCTCACCAAAACATACTCTAGAGATGAGGTCAGAAAGTCCAGGAGGACTAAACAAAGACAGTAAAACTTGAGAGAATAAGACCTTGGACAGGGGAGGTAAACTCGAAGAGCTGGGAAAATGGGCACATCTGCCCGGAGGAGTATAGCCTCTGAGAGAAAGAACCAATCACAAAGCAGGATGATGAGATTTTAGAATAGAGAAAAAAAGGTTTAAATCCCCCTAGACACAGGCCCACAATGGCTTCCTTGCCCCTCCCAGGTACAGCGTCACTGGGAGTCCTTACTTTCTTCCTTTAGATAAACTTTACTTTCTTAAAGTTTTTTTCTCTCAGCTTACTTATCTAAAATGTCTGTGAATTCATTTTCATGGCTTAGTGGGATAAGAACCTGTGGTGGTTCAAGGGTTAAAGTAACAGCACACACCTGCATCAATACCTTCCTTATACAGCATTCTGAGAATTAAATGTGAGTCTGCATGTCTGGCTGTAGGAACAGCATACAAACCGTGGTTGAGGAAGCACAGATAACTTAGATGTTTGGATGTGGTCTTCACATGATATGGAATTTATTATCTTTCTGTGTTTATTTTCTTGGTGAAAAATTTGCTCTTCATGTACCAGAGTAATGAGAAACATCACCTATTTCACTAGCTTAATTCATTTTTGACAGTTGTGGCTAGGATCTGAGTTTTTTCCCCTCTGAATCATCAGTCTTTATCTTGGATAATTGAGAGTCATGAGATCAACACCTAGTTCTTCCCATCATCTGTGTGGACATTTCTGCCACATGGTAGGCATTTTATAAAGGTTAGGTCTATTGTATTATCCTTGGGCCATAGAACGTTTTCCTTGTCTGTTTCTCTCTCTCTCTCTCTCCCTCTCTCTCCCCATCTCTCTCGATATTGATGGTGTTGGGAGTACAGCAAAAGATAAAAAAGAAGATTCAAGAAACTATACAAATTAGCTTTTAATGCAGAATGCTTAGCATGTTGCAAGATATGCAAAAATTCTATAGTACAACAAGGTCATCATGTGGATTTCCTTGAGATGTCACTGTTTTGATGGATTTACTATTTATATATAGCTAATATTTATTGTTTTGTAATATGTAACAATAAGAGTTGTGATGTATGTAACTTGTGGCTATACTAAACATTTTCCATGTATTAATCTTTGTAATATTTGGGAAGAGGAGCTCTTAATATTTCATTTTGGTAATAAGGCACGAAAAACCTGTTAAAGTAACTCATCCCATATTACGGTATTGTCACCGGACAAGGAAATGGGCTGGGACCCTCAGTCTTTCCCACCCTCCAATAACACAGGCTCATCAACTGGGAGGGAAGCAGCTGCTGTCCAATGCTCCACTCACTGGGAATCAGAGGGATGGACTGGTGGGTCCCACTCCCAAGCCAAGGAAGAGGCTCTTGAGACCCTCTGGTCAAGATTGAAAAGATGGCCCCCTAGTTGCTGGTGAGTGCAGGCAAGGGGTCAGGACTTATTGATGAGCAAAAGAACTTTCTGGAGAGTCCTCTTGGGATGTGAGAGAAAGATTCCAGCAAGTGTGGAGTCTATGGGGTCTATATAGGTTTTAGGAATGGGGTTTGAGAACAAAGGAATTCAACCTTACTGGCTGAGGAAGTAAGGAGAGTGGGCTTGGCTAAAGCCCATTTGTTGCTGGTTGTGGGCACCATTAACTACAGCTCAGGGCGCCTGCAGGGCTCACAACTGTCTCCAAGGTCAACATCTCTTGGAGACTGTGTGCCTGCAGCTCCAGGTTAAACTGTCCGGTCTCAAGGTCTGTGACTCCCTTTTTATTCTGGTTCTTTTAATTTCCCTTTCCCCCTTAGCAGCCATCTTGATAAGCCATGGAAAGATAGCTCAGAAATGGTAAGACAAAACAAAACGAAGACAATGATCCAAGTAAATTTATGGCAACAGATGTCTGGCCTAGGATTTTAACCTCTTGTTTGCCAGCCCATGGAACAGCAAATTTTTTGTTCTTGATTCCTATCTTGTCCTTATCCTGGGATCCTTCCTGTCTCAGTATGATGGAGCTGGCACTCAAACTATTAAATCTTATGCTACCCAAGAAGACACTGGAGGTACATTTTTCAGGTTTTAAAGTAAATAATAGCCACCTTGGAAGCATTTTTTAAAAATATATGTTCCCTGTGTTTACTACCACCAGACATTCTAATTCAAAATGTGGGTAGGAACTTAAAAATATTTTTTAATCCATGATTCTAGTGGGTTCAAGGAGGTCTTCTACAGGCCACTTTAAAACATGTGGATTTGTATATACCTAAGGAAAGTTCAATCAAGTGTTTGAATTCTTCTGTAAGTTGAAATCTACACCTGAAATTCTAAAGTCATTTTTCTGGATACAAAATCATTTTAATCTTAATGCAATCTAAATCTATATTAATTGACCTGATTAATTATTACTACATTTTCAATCAGTGGTTCCAGAGTAAAGGGCTATCACATGCTGTTGAGAAAAGACTATCTCCAAATTCTAGGAAACAATGCCCTTACTCATGGTATATTGTGATTTGAGTTCCACACATAAACTTATCCTCATCCACATTCTTGATTCACTCAGCATAGCTCTTTTTAGTTCCTATTCTGACATGGAAGTGACCAAGAACTTGCAAAGACAATCTAATAAGATATATTTGTCTAATTCAGGTGAACAAAATCCAGGGCCTCCTATTAAATCTGTTGTTTTATTATTATAATAATTCCCTCTGCTCCACTCTGAGAAAATAGGCTAGATCTGGAATGCCTTGGTTGTGGTTGATTGTGCTATACCCCAGTACACTCTTTTCCTTTTAAACCTCTTTTTTGCATTTCTCACTAAAAATTACATCTCCAGTTAGACAAAAATATAGCACCTGTCCTACTTCAAGCTTTCCTTTGCCAAGTTGCACTTGGTTAATCCATGATCAGATTCTCCTGAGGCCAATCAAAGAGGGTAATCAGCCTGCCCAGACTGACCCAATTAAGTTTAATTAGTTGTTTTTTTATCTTTAAATTTCCTAGCCAGGTTGATTTTATGACTTTTATTAAACAACGAAGAAAAGCTGAATCTTTGGAATTAGTTGGCCTCTCAGGTGCTTTCTGTTGGTAATAAAACTCCAGGAAATCTTCAAGCCTACATAAGGAAGTTAAATGATACTAAAAAATAATTTGGCTCTTTGGCTCTTTTCAAATGGAAAGTGTTCTTGTGTCAGAACAAATATCAATCTCATCTATTTTTATTGGCCATAATTCTTCCACTGATGAATCTTACAACCAGGTGATCAAGGTTGCTGGAAAGTCAGCTGATCAGTTAAAATATAGGTAGTTAAAAGGGTTTTAAGAAGGTCGTGAAAGATCTATAATAAGATCAGAATCTAAGCCTAGGTGAATTAGGTGGAGGACTTCTAGGATTATTTGCCTTAGAGAAAGTAAGTGAAAACAGCTATGAATAATGGAAGAAAATAAGGATTATTAAAGTGGTTATGTTTATTTAAATTTGTAGTGAGCTATTAATATTTTGTGGCCAATAATTTTATACAGATAGTACCAATATTAGGTGCTTAAGGTCCTTGGGAAAGTGTTTTACTTTAATTTTCTCATTTCTTATAACAATATTGTGAGGTCTTTATTCACTTCCAGTTGGTAGATTCCTAATTGCTTATCATTTTAAGAGGAAGTCTACGATCCTCCCAATCTTTCTTTCATCCCCTTCTTGCCATTCTTTTTCTTCTGTTGTCTCTCCTTCATTTTCCTCGGTCCTTGTTCATTTCTGCCTTTGCCTCTCTCCCTCTCTCTCTCCTTTCCATCCCTTGCTTCCTTATCCCCCTCCTCTACATCCCTTGCCATCCTTTAACTGTCCTTCCCATCCTTTAACTGAGTGCTCAAAGTTTTCTGTGCATTGTAATCACCTGAGGAGATTGCTGAACCCCCCCGCCCCCTGCCCACTTGCTAACCTCTACCCCCAGAGTGGCTGACTCAGTAAGCTTGAGTTTAAGACTGAGAATTTGCATTTCTAGCAGTTTCCAGGTGATACTGCTGTTTCTGGCTCAAGGGCCATACTTTAAGCACCTTTTCTTTTACTGATGTGGTGTTCTGGCCTCTGCTTCCATAGTAAAATTTACAAAACTTTAGATCAGTAGTAGAAGTTGTTAGTAAAATTGCCAGTCCTGTCCTAGGCAGTTTTTATTGTCATTCCATGTAATGAAAACTGGTACAACAAATTCTTAAAAATGAATATTTGATGCCATTTCTGAGGCAATGTTATAATAGTAATACTATCAATCAGAATTGCTTTCAATATATATGGGAAGAACTGAAACTCCCAAACTGGGGTAATCCCCGAGCTGTATGTGATGCTGCCACAGTGAGTTGTAGAGGCAAGAAAATTAGAAAAGCATAAAGGATTGCAAAATGTTTCACCTCATTTAAACAACTTCTAATTTTATGTCCAAGGTAATTGCTTTTCCAGTCTGTTTTCCTTTGCTTCTGCTATCTCTTGCACTATTAAAACACTGCCCCCTGATACATATTAAATGTGATTTAGCTACCCAATCTTTGGGAAGAGATGCTAAAACTTCAAAAAGAAAAAAAAAAGCATGATTTCCTGGTTGCTAGGAGAGAGCCAGCTGATGTCAAGTGGTAGGACTACCATGGAGCCAGAGTAAGGGTTAAGGTCAAAGGGATACAGAACAGTGATAGAATGGAATACCTGAAAAACAGTTTTCAACCCTAATATTAAAAATAAAATGTTGCCAGGATTGGATTACTTCTTCCTAGAAACATATTCTCACACATTCCTTTCTGACCCTCCTTGTATCTTACTGGCAGTTCATTCTTTTCCAATTCCTTTATTTTATCATTCTCTCCAAACTCTGAGAACTGAGAATCCTTTGCATCCTAAGACTTCCTTTCTCTTTATACTCATCTAAGTGATCTTCCACAGGCTTATATCTTGAGACGATTTATCTATGCTAATGCATTCCAAATTTATCTTTAATCCTTCACTCTTCTTATTCCAGGCTTCCATACCCACTACCAACCTGATATCTATAGGTGAATGTCTAACTTCCATCTCTATTATCCCATGATCGTAAATGATGTCTTTGTTTTCCTCTGGAAATTATTTCCCTCCCAGTCTTTCCCATTCCAATAAATTGCATTTTTGTTTCCTTAGTTGCTCAGATAAAAATTGTCAGTGTCATTCTTGTTTCCTCTTCTTTATATCTTTAATCAGTTAGCCAATCCTGTTAGCTTTGTCTTTGAAATATTTCTCACTACAAATTTACCCTTGTCCAAGGAATGTTTTTCTCCCCTGGAGAAATTATCCAGAATTATCTAAGGGATTTTCTGCTTTAGGTCTTACCTCTCTAAAATCTATTCTTCACAGAGTATCCAGAGTTATCTTATAAACTGTATCATGCCACTTTTTTCTCAAAAATCCT
This sequence comes from Scalopus aquaticus, assembly GCA_004024925.1. Taxonomy (NCBI): domain Eukaryota; kingdom Metazoa; phylum Chordata; class Mammalia; order Eulipotyphla; family Talpidae; genus Scalopus; species Scalopus aquaticus. The sequence continues at coordinate 12,255 of PVIJ01001224.1, read as the reverse complement.
CTAGTAATATCCCTTCATATACTAATCCTTATTAACACTCATTTCAGTTACAATGGGCCTCATTTCTTAACTCCTTGATTCAACTTTGTCAGTAACTCAGGACTAGAGCTCACTCCTGCACCATCCTGTTTCTTGTGTCTACATCTTCTGGAATGGATTTTCCATTTGTAATACTTTTCTCCCTATTTATCTAACTCCTCCTAACACCTATGTTTAAAATGTTTTGTTTCTATTAGGTCTTTCCAGATACCACTCCTTTCTCACTCATTCTTCCTTCCCTTGCATATTTGATTATAGAACTTCTTTCTCTGCCCTCCAAATGTCCTGTGCATGTCTTTATCACTTCATTCAACATATAAATCATCAATTGCCCATTTTTATGTTTCCTCAACTACACTCTGAGTTTCTTAACATAGGAGCATAGTCTTAATTATATCTTCAGATTAAACCTAACACCTGGCCATAGAACAATACTCAACATATGTTGGTAAAAAAATGTATGAAAGAAGAGTCTGAACATTATGTCTGGGAAAGGAGATTGAACAACTTTTCCCTGTGATTATATCAAAGAAGAGGAAAAAAAAAACAGTGGATGAGATAAATTTGAACATATGACTTCTTAGGGTGGTCCAAAAAAACTGAAGGAGATGTCACATGATAGACTTCTTTTTTCACTATAAAAGTAAGCAAAAGCATCTACAAATCCAGGATTGTATGTATTCATAGTAGGAACATCTATAAAAATCAGGAGTGTTGGAAGTAGGTAGGGACATGAATGATTTTTAGGAACGGCCATTTTATACAGTACTTGTTAAATCAAATTTCTTATAGGATTGAGTGAGAGTTGACTCAAAGATCCTTCATCCTAGCATGCTCCCTACAAGTGGGCTTCTCAAAAAAATGGTAAATCCATGGGTAGAGATGGTATCAGAGACTAAGATGATATCAGATATGTTTCTCTCTCTCTTTTTCTTGTCTTTGCTTCCCTCTGCATTTTTCCTTCATTCTCTCTTACTACAGAAACTTGCTCAATGTGATAAGAAATTTAAGAGCCTGCAACTGAAACTGGGGCCCCAGCACAAGCTGTGGGGCAAGAGTGCTGTTTCCCTCTACTGGAGGAATTGCTGCCAGTGAGCAGCCCCTCCCCTGGCGCACAACTCCAGAAGTTGTTTGTGGGCAGTGCAAGTAGTAGTGGTGGATGGGGATTTTACTGCCCTTCACCAGTTGGCCCCACTGGGGCTCAGGCTGCAGGCAGAGGCCAGCAGTGACGATGGATGGCAGTAGTTTCCTACCACGCCACCCCAGGGCACATAGCCCCTGGGTCAGGGCTGTGGGGAGGAGCACAGGCCCCACTGGGCCAGCTTCAACGCTGTGGCTCCGCAGCTGCAGGCAGTAGAAATGCTCACGGCTTTGGTGCCTGGATCATAGAATGGACCAATCAGGTACGAGCTATGAGCTGTAGGACTAAAAATCGGTCCAATCAGACTTGTAGGTGGGGGACGCTGAAAGAGGATATAAGGAAGGGCAGGCCCCTGCTCAGGGCTCGGACTCTCACTGGGACTGTTGCTGGGGGACTCTTTGCTCCTGGCCTCTGAAGAAGCAGCATGGAGCAGCTGACCTCCGACGGAAGAAAAGGAGCTGAAAAGCCAGAGAAGCCTAAGAGTTGCGCGGAGACTGGGGTGCTGCCCTCCGCTGTGCCTCTGACACGCCTGAAAGGAGCACCAAAAGCGCTGGGCCTGCTGTCGCAAAGAGCGGTATTTGTTGTTGGGTGGGCCAGCAACTCACAAAGAGCTGTTAATGTGGGAATTTCGCTGCCTCCTAGTGACCAGGGGTCCCCAGCACTGTTGACAAGCGACTGGCGCTTTGTGTCCAGGTCACCGTTTGAGAGCGGTGGATTGTTGGCCAATGCTTCCCAGCGCTGGTGCCTCTTGCTGTCTGGTTCAGTGTCCGGTGCCATCTATCCAACCTTCAGACTTTTGGGGGCTTCTGCTGCATCATCTCAGCGGCCCACCTGTGAAACACCTCCAACTGTGCTGAGTTGGATCCTGTCCGCTACTTTCTAGCTGCCACGAACGAGCTCTGGCCCTTGTTGACTGATGGGACGGTGCACTGTTGGATGAGCGGCCTTTCGTTTGGGACTTCTGGACACTGGACACTATCTGAGGTGAGAAAGCTGCCACGTGTGGCTTTAGAACTCTTTGTTTTTTTTTTTTTTAATATATATTTTTATTGTTATTTATGTCTTTTACATTTTGCATTCCCCTAGGGTAGCCCACCACCAATTCACCCGTGATCCATCTCCATGGTCCCTTGTGTTCTTTTCTATTCCATTTTGTGTTTACCATTTGTTTCATAAACCCCATTGTTGATCCCTGTGCCAGTGGTTCTGTAGTTTTGCACGAGTGAAAGCCCACAGTGACCTGTCCTTGACCAGCACTGTCCTTTGGAGGGTTTAGTACCCCACTAGCCTCTCCGGACCACTGTTTCACAACCATCACTATATTTACATGATTTAGATTAATAACACCAAAGGGAGTAGGCTTACTTATCTTACAATCTTTTTTTCTTAGCAATTCTTTGCTCTCTGGAATTATGTTTCAGGTTCATGTTGTACTTTTCCTGCCTTCATCCTAGAATAGCCATTTGGTCTAAGGAAACCTGCTTCCTTTTTATTGGGCACTAGAAACCAAGATCTGGGTAGTTGGTATGCTCATTGCTGTAGGGTGTCATTGCTGTCAGGTGACAATGGAAGGACATGTATGTGTATAACATAATGTGTGTGTAGGAATCTGTGTCTATATGAAAACATTGAGTTCTCTACCTCTAATCCATTACAACATGGATCATTCTATAATCTTTCCTCTGCTTAGCTAGCTATAATGTCCTAATTCAGGAGTGAGAAGACTGACTTTCCCATCTGCTATCCACTTACTTGTTCAATTTCATTGTGAATGCATTTTATTATCAGAATTGTTAATCTGTATGCTTATTGGTAAATCACTTTATAAACTATAAAACAGTGCTTATGCATAGTTTCTTTTGCCTTTAGTCTACAGACTTATTTCCAAAGCTACTTGGGTCAACACTGTTCTCCCCCTCCCCCAACTGCATCAATGATGTAGCTTCCCATATTTGTCATATAATTAGTTTGATTGCAATCTGAGTTCCTTGGGTTTTCTCTAACATGTTAATTATTTACTTTTTAATATTGCTAATCCATTTTGAGTTAGTTTTTGTTATTTGTAGCCAACCTAAAACATTTTACAACAAAAACTATGGGGGAGGGGTAGTTTTTGCAATAATAGGAAAACCCATTCCAGCCCATATGATGACTTTGTATGAATTACAAATGTTATGGAACCCTGCACTGTGGAGCTGTTGGCGGTTGTGGTGTGAGTTTGATGCCTGGCCTGGGAGATTCCCACATGGCGCTGCAGACCTCTCCTGCCTCACCCGCTGCTCCCCTCAGCAGTGTGCTTTGGTTGATCTGCCTGCTCTGCTCCCCACTCTGTCTCTGGTGAACCCTCTCACCGCCCCACACCTCTGGTCTACACCCCAGCTTATATGCAAAAATACATAAATCTAAAAAAAATATACGTTATGGACCCCTCTCCATAACATTTTACTCTTTTGTGAGCAGAAAAAAAGTCATAACAGATTACAAAATAATTCACTTATTCATGTGTTTACTTTCACTCAAACAATTTAAAAAATAATTTAGTTTAATGCCAAAATTTTAAGAAGTCAGCAGATGCATATAAAAAAGTAGATATCTGGTCTTGAACAACTGGAAGATGTGACCATATGAACCTATCTTGTTGCTTGATACCAACAGCCTGGAGTAAAACTGACTCAGCTCCCGTGAGTGATTTGTGTCTTCTGGTTTACCAGCATCCTTATCAATCATACTTTAACAACCCTACATTGCTAAGTTCACAATCAGAGTCTGACTCTAAGGGTTTCAGAGTCTGTTTCAGAGTCTGACTCTAAGGGTTTCCATACCCAAGAATGAAAGTTTAAAGGTCACAGAAACAAGGAACCCAGTGAGTCATTACATCTGTACCCATGACTGGGCACTCCCAGGCAGAGTGTGAGGAAGACTGGAAGAAGGTGAATTGGTGAATACAAGTAGCCTATGGGTCTGAGTGCTGCATTTCATCATCATGTGATCTATTTGCCACTGATCCTCTCTTAGTTTCTCAAGTATCCACTGATCTCTAGCTTGCGTACTTCCACTAATGTAGCCCAAAATACATTCACATCTTGGTTTGCTTGATTTGATAGTCACCAAGCTTATGGGGATCACATTAAGTATACAAACAGTTCTGTCTTGGTTATGTTGTTTAAGTTCTCCCAGTTTTTGTCTTTGTGATTTTTGAAATGTTCAACTGTCTTAAGTTACTTGTTCCATCTTATATTTTTCTTATTAAATTTTTAGGACTCTACTCAAACTCATTGATATGAATTGAATCAGCACAGGGGAACACTGTCAGAATCTGTTTTAAGAGTTAAAATTTAGTGTCCAGGTTGACATTAGGAGGTCTGTCACATGAAATACTGGTCACATAGTGTCACTTTTCCCAGTGAATCCACAGGGGTCATTAGTAACTCTATTTTCCTTCTCTGCATTCATTAACCATTTGTTTAATAACTTGTTCTAAACTTTAGCTGGAGAACAGTGTCGATGTTGGCAATTGTTTAGTTGGTATAAACAAAATTGAATGATCTCATTATGAAAATCAAAACATTTTCACAATGTTCAGTGTTACATTCTTTTAAAAGTTTCCATAATTTGATGATTCAAACAATGATCAGCCTCTTCAAGTTTCTAGTGTCTCCTGGATTTTATTTTTCTAAAAGGAAGCTAATTACCTTCTTATTAATATATTTGATTTGCTGTCTCCTAATAATGCTTATTCCTACTCTTCATTTTGGAATTCATTTTTTAAAAGATGAAAGCAAGGTAGAATTTTAATAATTTTTACTTTCTCATGTGAATGTTATTTCATTTAAGCAGTTTTAAAACCCAGGAAGTTTTGAAAAACAAGACTTGCTATACACTTGCTATACAGAAATTAGAAAATCTTTGATTTTGGGTAATTTAGCTCATTATACACCACTTAAATGAAATGTACTTGTTAGTAGCTAAATCATTTAATCTGTTATTTCTTTTTAGAAACCAATGAAATTTGAGGGACATTTGTTCAACTCTGAGTCACCACAGATCTGTCTTTCAATTTCTTTTTTGATACCACGCATGGTAGCTCCCATAGTTTTGTAAACATGTTTATCTCTTTCATTCAAATTTCAATTTAAAGGCCTTTTTATGGGTCAGCAATACCCAGCCTAACATGATTGTCACAGTTCTTTCCTATTCTTCCTAACACTTGCTAAAAATTTTCACTATGTTATAAAGTTGATAAGAATTGTGTGATTATTAATACTGACAATATATCAGGATGTATTAGTTTTTCTTCAACATACACACCCCACACCCATATGAGTTCCATGAAACTAACCCTATTATTGGATTAGTGAACTAAATTGATTGATAGCCACTGCTTTTCCTCCTGGAAGCACTGTTCTATGTCTTCCTGTCCTTATGGGTAGGGTATTCAAGAGGCAGTTATTAACACTTTAAGAACATTTGAGAATTAGAAGTTAGAAGATTCTCAGAACAATATGCCCTTACTAATTAGTATACTATGTGTGTGATGGGGAAGTGGGAATGGGATTTTGGATTTCCTGAATAGTGTTTATGGACCTAAAATTACATATTGTTGCATGAAAGAGCAGATCCAAGTTTCTTCTGGAGATATCTTCACTCTCCTTAGATGGAAGAACATACAGGTTGTATTCTGGGTCAGTGTGCACTGTGTCTTGGTAAAACAGTCTGCTGCTGCCGTGGTTATCAGCAGGGTCAATAACAGTAGTTAGTATTGACTGGTCTGAATAGGGTTTCCTTTCTTTTCTTAACCTATATATGTAAAACAGATTCTTATGTTCTGAGGACTAAAGAATCCCTTTTTCTTTTAAAGATTTATTTATTTATGCATACAAGCTGGGGTATAGGCCAGAGGTGTGGGGTGGTGATTGGATTCACCAGAGAGAGTGGGGAGCAGAGCAGGCAGATCGACTGAAGTACACTGTTGAGGGGAGCAGCGGGTGAGGCAGGAGAGGTCTACAGCGCCATGTGGGAATCTCTCTGGCCGGGCATCGAACTCCTGCTGCAGTGGCTCTGGATAACTTCATAGTGCTGCGCTTAACCTGTTGCGCCACCAGGGAGGCCCAAGAATACATTTTTCATTCAATAGAGCATATGATCCTGTTACTTTTAACAATTACATAAGACTTTGCATCTCTGATAAACAGAGAAGATTTTCTACTTAAGTTCTTCCCTTTATGATGGCTTATGTTCTGTTTATTTGGTTTCAGCTTCTAGGATTTCTCCCAGTTCATCTTCCCTCGTCTTTCTCTAAATATTCATTTTGTGCAGTCTAGGATCTGTTAATCTGCCATAATAAACTAGCCAGAACACATTCTCAAGATACTTTGTCTTCTCTAACAAGGCAGTTGCTTCTATGTGCATCCAGCAGGAGTACAGACACATCCTTCCCTGTAGGTCAGTGGAAGAGTTTCTGTACCTCTTCACTGTACTTTGTGACCTTCCCTGGGAAAATCTTTCATGAACATCACAACAAAATGCCTATTTTCTCAGTCTTTTGACATCTGGACCATTTGACCCTGTGTTGATTTACTCCCTGTTAGTTTCTGCTGATTCATTAATCATTTGCCATTGACACTCACAAGAACTAGATGTCCCTCGCTTTCTCTCAGCAAACCCAAAGAGGCCCTTGACTTCTTTCGTAAAATCTTTTATAGTTAGTGTCAAATTGGACATTGAGTGATTTATTTTGGTTTAGGAAAAGATGAGCTTTGTTTCTCAGCTTTGACCATAACAGTAAAGAAGTGCTTTCCAGCCTGGCCCATTAGTATGGTAGTAGTAGGGAAGTTCTTCTCTCCTTGGGTTAGAAAGTTGGCTCTAGAGGGACTTTTTTAACTAATGGAACATGGTTCCTGGCAATTATTCTTATTAAATATAGTGGCTAAGGCATAACTCTTTGAAAATAACTCCTGCTTTCTTTTTAAAAAGCAGTTGAATTCATCTCCTAGATTTTTAAGACATTAATTAGGCAGAGACTGGTCAAGATTAAAGTTTGGTATACCTTTACCCTTATCTTAAGTGCTAACTTTTGTGTCCTGGAAAATGATAGCAAAATTCTTATAGAGATGGAAAAATAAGAGTACTGTGGGATTCTTAAAACTTAAGAATCCTTTAAAATTTGGAAAATAATAGTTTTCCCAATTTATTGATTATCTTCCTAAAGATAATGTGATGTTGACCAAGAAAAACATGGGCTTTGACTGGGTGATGAGATATCCACTTATGGACAGAAATGCTTCTCACTTAAAAATGTCTGCTAGATCATTTCATTTGATTTCTGAACTTCTGGGCTTCAAATATCCATAGTTGTTGATGTATGTATGCCAAATATGAAAAGTAAATTTGCTGAGAAGGAAATTACAATTGATTGTAAACAATGTTTTAAGGTTCAGTATGTGGTTTTATTTATTGGCTTTTAGTACATGTAAAATTAAGTTATACTAAATTACCATTATAGTTATTAAAAATAATTGTCAGCATAATTATAAAACCTTTCATCCAGAAAATCAAAGAATTCTAATCATTTCCTCCATTAATTAAGTACATGGAAAGTTAAATAATTTGTATAAATCCAGAGAAACAAAGCAATAAGCAAAAATAGTTATTTATTGATCTTTGGCTTGAAAAAATTCAAGTGGACTATAAAAAACAGAAAGATAGAGAAAAATTCAACCAAAACAAACCCTAGAAATATGACTGCAGAAGTGAAACTACCAGAGGGGTAAAGTGGGGGTGGGGCATAAAAGAGGGAGGGGTCCAGTGGACTGTGGTGGAGGATTATGGGTGCTCTGGTGGTGGACATGGTTTAGTAACATACCTCTGAAGTAGTATGAACCTATCCTTCTAAGTTATATACAGTGTTGTAAACCAATGTTAGCTCAATAAAAAATGATTCATTAGAAAATAGCGTTGTCTAAAGAATCTTCAAACCAATAATCTCTAGAAAATTATTTAGACATGTTTATTGGAAAACAAAGTTTATGCAATCTTTGGGTGGTATTAATAGCATTAAAAAGAAGAATAAGTAACAATTAAGAAAAAGCTTTTAGAAAAATTCATTATTACAGGAGTGAACTATATTTTGCAAATCCCAATTAATTTGGGTAGATGACAACTTTTTCCCCTCTTCCCCCTTTTTAATAAAATCTATTTTAGTTCTATGTACCCTTGTATTTTGAGAATCTGGGGTGAACAGAAACAAAACTACTGAATATCCTAATGAGAATTTAATCCAGGCATAGAAATTATTACAGATCTTCTAGTGGGGCAACCTGCTGGGTAGGTAGCCATATTTCTTAGTCTTGGAAAAAGCATAAGTTTTCAGCTGACTTTGCTGAACATAAAGTGGGTGATGTGCAGATTGTGTCTTTGAAAGGACAAGAATGTTTTGATGGAATTTTTTTTCATATCAGGCAATTACCCGGTTAGTAGGTACATAAGGAACACTCTGTATGACCAGCACTGTTAGTAAGTATGCAAATACATAGCCATGACACCTTATCTACAATTCAGAAATTTCAAATTTCAGAAAACAAAAGCTTTCTTGTAAGTCATTTGACTGCAAAATCTGACCTCAACTGACTTAAGGTGACTTACAATCTTCTTAACACTATATTCACTTTAAATATTCACGTATTGCACTAGAGAATATTAATGGGTTTCATTCTGGCTTGCTGCATCACACCTCACTGGGAGTATGAAATATGCAGATTTACTATGTACTTTCTAAGATCTGACTCATTCTGAAATGTGACCCAACAGCTATCATTAAGTGTCTATAGATCTGTACTACCACCACTATCAATCCTTTGGCACAATGTGGTATGCCATCTTTTCTTTATCTGCTCATCTGTAAGTGGGCACTTAGGTCATTCCCATAGCTTGATTTTTCACGGATGCATCATTAGATTAACTGAATCTGCATACCTTTGAACAAAGTGGTATCGCTTTGTTTAGAAATTAGTAGTGTTGCTAAAGATGAATGTTTGGTTACTTTAGAAATTGACTGAAAAGGCCCCAAAGCCTGGTAGAACTATATACGATCATGTAGAAGCACTGAAAAGTTTCCACAATAGTTAGATGGAATTATTAATGGAGATTCTATTGCTCACTTCAGGTGTTTAATATCTATGAAATAGGGAGCAAGGGGTTATTAAAGAAGAAATAGCAGCCAAGCAATCTTCCCCTCTCTCAGAATTTATCATTCAAATAACTTCAGAGACATTCATCAAAGTCAAATTGACACTGAAATTTTTGAGATAGATAATAATTTTAAACATTGATTAAAGATCCTTCACCTATTGGCATACTTAACGGAGAGGTAATTGGTGAGAAAGACATGTTTTAATTCTTTATTTAACTGATACTTTAATATGCTTTACTATTGTCAGTTTTTATATCAACTAGTTTGATTTTTAGGCAATTAATGATTTAAACACATCTTTTATTTTTAATGTTTGATGTTTTCATATGATTTAAATAGGTTTGTATCAGAAATCCAACTTACACTACTGAAACAGCAATATAAATTATTGACTCTAGTACTTCAAAATGAGAACCTCCACAGGAATCAAAAGTCTTAAATAAAGTGTTATCTGTGTAGAGACTTCATGGTTCCACGTATTACCATAAATCGATGGAAGCTTCTAGTATACTGAAGTGGAAGGAAGTACAGTTACTCACATCTCAGGAGGATCTCATGAGGCATTGCTGAACTGGTTTCAGGAAAGACTAATAAGGAAGAAAAAGTAACTTTTTGCCTTGAAATGCTCAGGACGTTGTGTTTTAGGGAATAATGGGGAAGAGTAGAAATCAGATAAGGGTCAATTCTAGTTCCATTTTTTTAAGTTACTCCAAAACAAGGAAATGGACTCATCAGAACCACACCTACATACCCTGTTCTTATGACTTATCCATGTCCTACAACGTGATGGTGTACCCTACATACTACGTCTTAGTATGTGGTGGTTTTTCTTTGTAACTTTTTATTTTGAAGCAAATGACTTAAAATTTACAGAAATATTGTAAGAATTCAAACTATTCTTTTACTCCTTACCCAGACTCCTTGGTTGCTAACATTTACCACATTTTCTTTATCTGCTTTGGATATGTTCATGCACATAAAAAAGCACAATTATTTTTCTGAAACTTTTGAGAGTGGGCTATATATATGATGCCCCTTTATCCTTAAATATTTCAATGTATATTACCTAACAATGAAAAAACTCATATACCATTATCCAACACAGAACAACAATACAGAACAATGAACAAACTCTTCTGTTCAGCCATCAAAGAAGGCAAACACTTGCCTTCTGTGGCAATGTGGATAGTAATGAAAGGGATAAGGAGTCAGAAGGGGAAAGGCAAATACTGGATGGTGTCCTTATGTGTACAATATATAAAAATAAAACAAAGGGTCAGATAATACCAAACTAAATAATTGAACCATTGAAAATTAACTGTGGAATGGGGAAGTCAGAGAAGGAGGAGGAAGGAAGGAGGAAGTACAAATGGCCTGTGGTGATGAACTGTGGTCTCTTTGGTGGTGAGCACATTATGGCAATAATGCCTGAAGTGGTGCCTACATGTCTATAATGGAAACAATGATGTAAACCAATATTAACATCCATTTTTTTTTTTATTGAGGTAAAATTGGTTTACAAGACTGTACATAATTTAAGAGTATAGATTTAAAGTTCTTCACATGCAGGTTACTACAACAGAATCTTTCTTGCGAAAGATTTTTTGCTAATGTTAAGATGAAAAGTTTAGACACACACACACTGTAATTAACTGTAATTATGTTGCATAAGTTTTCTTTATCCTGCTTATTTCTTTTGCCTTATTTTGTCTTATTTCTGTTTTTTTTTTAAATTGATCTCTATTTTATCAGTTTGTAGTAATGTATTTTGGAAGACAGTTGGACAGTTTAGTCTTCTTTTTTTTTTTAACAAAAGTAAACACTCTTATGATATGATCTAGAAATCACTTGGTAATTACCCTATGAGTTGAAAATGTATGTCCTGTATACATTGACTTACTATATTTACCATTTTATATCTACTCACTCCACTGACTTTTAGTTGCATTCTTTTTACTCTTCAAACCTTTAAACTTTTATATATTATTATTCCTTTCTCATTACCACACTTACAAAAAACAAATTAAGCTTCAAGTTTTTAGGACAGGTTTAAGTTCCCAGCAAAGTTGAGTGAAGAGTACAGCGAGGTTCCATTTGCTCCCTTACCCCTATGTACTCACAGTCTCCCTGCTCTCAACATCACACAGAGAGTGGTACATTTGCTATAGTCAGTGAAACTACAGTGGCATATCACTATCAGCCAATCCATTTTATATTTGGGATCACTCTTGGTATTGTACATTCTATGGCCTTTGAAAATATGTGTGTCCACCACCAGAACATCATACAGAATATTTTCATGGCCCTATTTTTGTACTGCCTCTTCATCCTCTCCACCTCCTGGAAGGTACTGATCTTTTAACTGTCTGTAGTTTCGCCTTTTCTAGAATATCATATAGTTGAAACCATACAATACATAGGCTTTTTTTATTGCCTTCTTTCACCTAGCTATATGCATTTAAGTTTCTTCCATTTTTTTTGATCTTTATTACTCCTTTTTAGTGCCAAATAATATTCTATAGACAGATGTGCCATGTTTAATTTGTCCAGTCACCTACTGAGAGAGATCTTAGTCGCTTACAAGCTTTAAAAATTGTGAATAAATCCAATCATCTATTTTTGGACATCTGGGTTGCTTCCATACCTTTGCTATTGTGAATAGTGCTGCAATGAACATACGGGTGCATATATCCTTTCGGATTAGTGTTTTTGTGTCCTTTGGGTAAATTCCCAAAAGTGGTATTGCTGGGTCGTATGGAAGCTCCATGTTTAGCAGTTTGAGGAATCGCCATACAGCTTTCCATAGTGGTTGGACCAGTTCACATTCCCACCAGCAGTGTAGAAGAGTTCCTTTTTCTCCACATCCTTTCCAGCATTTGTTGTTGCC
>PVIJ01001223.1:113177-212737 GCA_004024925.1 Scalopus aquaticus | reverse complement strand
TGTGTTTATCTTCTTTCCATGCTGAATAGTATTCCATTGTGTATATATACCACATCTTCTTGATCCAATCATCTATTTTTGGACATCTGGGTTGCTTCCATACCTTTGCTATTGTGAACAGTGCTGCAATGAACATACGGGTGCATGTATCCTTTCGGATTAGTGTTTTTGTATCCTTTGGGTAAATTCCCAAAAGTGGAATTGCTGGGTCGTATGGAAGCTCCATGTTTAGCAGTCTGAGGAATTGCCATACAGCGTTCCATAGTGGTTGGACCAGTTCACATTCCCACCAGCAGTGTAGAAGGGTTCCTTTTTCTCCACATCCTTTCCAACATTTGTTATTGCCTGTATTTTTAATGTGTGCCATCCTCACAGGTGTGAGGTGGTATCTCATAGTGGTTTTGATTTGCATTTCCTTGATTATAAGTCATGTTGAACATTTTTTCATGTACCTGTTGGCCATTTGCTTTTCTTCTTTGGAGAAGTGCCTTTTGAGCTCTTCTGCCCATTTTTTGATTGGGTTTTATTTTCTGATCCAACCAGCCACTTTGAATTTTTGATTGTTGAGTTCAGTCTATTCACATTTAGAGTGATTTTTGATACGTGAAGATTTGATTTTGCCATTGCCTTTAGCTTTCTTGTTCATTTTATTTCCTTATTCATCTTTTTTTGTGGATTTTCTTACCTTCGATTTAGAAAGTAGTTTCCTTTCAACTTTTTTGTTGGGGAGGTCTAATGTTTGCAAGTTCCTTCAGGTTCGGTTTGTTTGGGAAGGACTTTTTTTTTCCTCAGTCATATTAAAAGAATTTTTTGCAGTATATTGTATTCTTAACTGGCAGTTTTCATCTTTGTTTTGAATACAGCATTCTTTTTACTCATTGTTGGCAATTTTTATGCTGGAAAGTCTTATATTAGACTGATGTACCTTTATGAGTAACAGTCTCTTTTCCCCTCGCTACCTTCAGTACACATATATTTGTCTAGAACTCTCATCAGTTTTGCTACTATGTGTCATGGTTTAGGTTTCATTATATTTAGGTAACCAGCCATTTTTTTATATTCATGAACTTGTATATTTAATTCTTTCCCTGGGTGTGGGAAGATTCTCTTTATTGTTTCCTTGATAAGACTTTGTTCCCCTCTCTCTCTCTTCCCTTTTGGGATAACAACTATTTTATGTTGGCTTTCTCAATAGTATTGGCTAGATTTTGAATGTACCTTCATTTTTTTTTTTTTAATAGCTCTCTTTTTTTTTTTCTCTCTTTTTCTGCCTGGGAACTTAGTGCATTACTATTTTTGAGGTCACTGATTTGATCCTCCCTTTGATCTAACTGACTTCCGTAACTATCTCTAGAGTTCTTGATCTCATTTTCTCATTTATTGACTCTTTATTTCTTGAATTTTCTAATATTTTCATATTTGAAACTCAATTCATGCCATCATTCATTTATTTTATTTCTAAGCTCCTTTTTCTGAATATTGTGTTTGTTTTTTTTTCATTAGCTTTTCAGTGTTCCTTGTATTTCTTTGGCATACTTTTCTGAATTCTCTTGTGTTACTTTGACTTGCCTTTCTAAGTTGTCTTCTACCCCGTTGATTTTCTTTATTATATATTCTGAACTCTATATCTGATAGGTTGATATAATCTTTCATCTATCTGTATTAGTATTCTGGAGAGTTGTTCTCACCATTGATGTCAAGTTCTCTTGAGGTTTTATATTTTCATGTGTTACATTTCTTGCCTATTCTTTTTGCTACTTGAGGTCTCCCTTTTTTAATATCTTGACCAGATTAACTTTGTAGGTTAATCTATTTTTCCCCCATATAGGATTGCGGTTTGATTAAATTAATAATAAATTAACTAGTTAGTTTGTTGTTTATTTATTTAGTCCATTGCTGGTGTTTTTTGTGCTCCTATCTGTTTTGTAGTTGGGTGGGGGTTTGGAGAGGTCCTTGGTATGACTGGGTTGAGTTGGGACTGGTCCATATTTGTGATACCATGATTTCCCTCTTCTTTAGTGTTTTAGGTGAGACAAACATCAGTCTTTGTGTTCTCAGTGCACCTCATGAGATAAGAAACTGTACCAGGGATGGAAAGGTGGAGTTAATATCAGAATGTTTTTTCTGCTATTACCTCTACCAGGAACTCAGCCTGTGTGGAACATCCTTGTTCTTCTACAAGGTTGTGTGCTTCCACACAATCTCCAATCCCCACTCCTGAGGTTTCCTGCCTGAGTCAAGAGCTCTGCCACCAGTGTCCCCTGCTCCAGACCACAACCCTCAATTTCTTCTACCCATGCATTTCCTGTTCAATGTGGTGTGGATCTCCTCAGTTTCAACCCTGTTGAAGTTTGCCCAGGTCTCCACTGTCCAAGTAATTATCAAGACCTGTTGCTCTCCATGAGACTATCCCTCTGATCAGTGTCTCTCTAGCTCACATTTTCAAATAGTACAACCACTGGGAATCAGCACTGTTGTTACTTCTGTCAAGGCTTGAAGTATCTGTGCCCCTTAGCAGACCCTGTTCCACTACTTGCTATGACCTATCACATCATGGTTTCTTTCTTGTCCTTCCCTGTACCTTACTGGAGATTGCTGGGGCCCACCATTTCTGGGCTCATTGCTTGGGTTGCTCCACTGTTACAGATATCTGAAGGGACGCATTGCATCCCGATAATAAGATAATTACTGGTACCATTCTATGGCTTGCTGGGATCATCTGAGTCCCACTATATCTAGGCTGCTTGCCTCAGCCTCTCTTCAATTTGCAGAGTCAAAAACTCATCTTTCCTGGAACACCACCTAGGCTACTTCACTACTTGCTTGGGCTACCTCCTCCAGATATTTTTGTCAGTGTGTGCTGCAATAACCCCTTTTCTTTCAAAAGTTACTAACTTTGTTCTACATTCAATTGATCTAGTTGTAAATAAGCCAAATCTTCATTCTTCTGCCATCTTGTCACTTTTCTTATAATCTTTCATTTTATAACTCAAGAGAAAATCTTGTTGTTTTTTTTTTTAATTTTTTTCTCTCTGAATTCTTACATGGAGTTAATTTTCTTTTCAGACCAAATTGGAGTGTGTTAGGTACAGAGCCATAGAGCTTCAGGTGGATTTGTTTTGGAGCAACTGAAACTTAATGTGCAGCAGGCTTTGTTCTGAATATGAAAATAATAATGAAGAGTTATGTTAAGATAAAAGTAGGAATAGGACTATCTTTTAGGGTTAGAGTTAAAGAAAATATTTTAACCTTAATATTCTTTCTGCTGCTATAGAGGCAAAATGAAATCTGAAAAATATTCATCTCATATCATTTGACAATTACCAGTTCTATAAAGTAGGCAGGCAAAGCCACCTGCATGTTTTCTCTTCCAAAATCATATATAATGTCTAATAAATGTATTCCAGGCCTTGTAAACTAGTTTTATTTTATTTCATCAAGCCATCTACCTGGTATACATAATGAGTTGATTCTGATTTTTTTTTTTGGTTATCCATAAGATATTCTAAAGAGCCATGTGATAACTTGTATTTAGGCTTCACATGATTCACATTAATAAAGCTATAAG
The DNA here is from genome assembly GCA_004024925.1 of Scalopus aquaticus. Taxonomy (NCBI): domain Eukaryota; kingdom Metazoa; phylum Chordata; class Mammalia; order Eulipotyphla; family Talpidae; genus Scalopus; species Scalopus aquaticus. The sequence goes on along the minus strand of PVIJ01001223.1, from coordinate 209,169 downwards.
AAAAAACCCTAAAGGCCACGACTATTCTAACTTTCACTATTGTTTACTAATCAAAGCATGTTTATTTTTACTTTTTAAAATCTGGTTTACTTAAGAACATGGAGATCAAGTCATTTGTACAAATGTTGATGAACCTAGATCTATGTAGAACCAATCCCCCGGACCATTGTTCTGTACTGGTTGCACAAAACTAGACACGTTCCCGAAACACACAGCATGTTGATAATATATACAGAATGATTATATATTTTGTTTTCAGGATGAGAACAAAGAGGTATATAGAACTAGAGAAGAAAAGGATTATGGATTTACATTAAATTGTGTGTGTCAGGACCTAACAGGTACATGCTCACATGCATGCACATGACATACACACATACCTGCACACACATCGTGTTCTCTAGATGACACACTGATTTATTTTCTCTGGAAGACAAAAGCCTGACACTGCATAGCTGTTATTTAATGAGCATAGTCTGAATGCACTACATACTATAATTATTGGTATTATGTTTAGCATTTCTGTAAGTACCAACATCTCGCTCTCAGCTATGCAGATTATCTGAGCGGTACATCATATCTTCCCTGTAGGTGCACAATCTAAAGTCAGAAAACTGACAAATATGCCAAGCCAGGGGGAAGGGAAGAAAAACCGGTACCACTACAGGGCAAAAACTAAGCATATATAGTATCACAAAATCCCTTTCAATCATCTTTAGCTCTTTATTTTGATTTAGCATTAATCTTACACAATGTAAAAAAAAAGACAGAAAGAGGAACCACTCTGTTTTGTAATTATGGACTTTTGTTAGAAATAAGCATATATATTATATACATGCACATGTATATTATATATATGTAACACATGGAAATAGATAATAAATGTATATTATATATATGTAACATATGGAAATGGCTATGAAATAAATAAAAATAAATTATATTGAAAATATACTAAAGGAAAGTTTGAATAGGGCCAATATAGTCAAGAAAAACTTCTGGATATATCTGAAAAGTCAGAGGAAATGTATTTTTTTTTCCTTGGAGTCAAAGGAATCACTTTATAAAGTCAGACTATCTATTTATCTATCTATCTATCTATCTATCTATCTATCTATCTATCTATCTATCTATCTATCTACCTACCTACCTACCTACCTACTTACCTACCAATCTATTAGCTATCAGTATTTATGCATCTCTAACCTTAAAACCTTATATCTTCACGAAAGGGTCAGCCTAGTTCAATTTGCAGAAATAGTCATGATTTCCTGAACTCAACTGTTAAAATAAGTAAATATATTTAAGACATCCTGAGGTCAGTTTGCCTACTCCTTTGACATTTTTATCAGTTATGAGATTCTACCTAATCATTACATGCATTATATTCTTTGTTTCCCTAATGCTCAATTAAATTTAAGCAAAAACAAAATTGTTTAACATGAAACATAGATACACCTTTTGTGAGAAGAATTTATATTTTTCAAATGAAACATAGATACACCTTTTGTGAGAAGAATTTATATTTTTCAAAAATGGTTATAACATAGATGCATAATACAATATATAATCTCTCCAGTTTTGTTTTCTTCAAAGAAAGAAGATACAAAAACACCAATCAAAAGATTTTTTTATTTTAAATATAAGTTTTTTTGTTAGCAATTAGCATGTTATTGCTTCTGTTATTATTCAATTTAAATTATACCAGTTTGAATCGAAAAATATCTCTTGATTTTAGACAGATACAGGTTTTGCGACAAACATCAAACTGTAGATTATCTGAAAATATAACCATTTGGGATGTAGTCTGGTTGACTGAGGTCAAGCTACTATTAATGAAGCCTTACACAAGTGACTAAAAGTACTTTGGAGTGTGGAATAGACAACATCACCCTAACTGAGAACCAATCTGAGAGGAATTGTTAGGGCAGGCAAATCCATGCATCACTGCTGCTACAACTTTGCCCAGTTTGACCCAAGGTCTTGTCTCTGTGTTAAGAACATCACGGCCCACCGACCAGACTCCAAAACACCATTTGCACCATCTTTTCAAAACTAAAAACCCTGATCTTCTAGTTGGGAAAAGAATTAGGATTCTATGTGAATAAGGTCGAGACAAAGATGTAAAACTATATTTAATATGCAACAATAAATAAATAATTTTACTTGTATTTGTGCCATCTATAATTCATTGTGGAAGAAAGGGGAGCTATAAAGAAACAAAATTAGCTATTCTTTTTTTATTACCCACAACAGCCATACAGCATTGCTGCTTAGTATGACTTCATTAAATATATGTTGAGTAAATGAAAATCTAGGTTTGATTCATGTTGATCTGGCCAAACCGCTGTGATTGATTATGATTGATAATCTATTAATATTTCCCAACATGGAATAGCTTCCTACATAGTAGACTTTCCCTTGTTATTTTTTCCACAAAATTCTAGAATCACAAGGTTATCAAACAAGTTAAATTTATCACTTCTGAGCAAATGATATTTTTTTCAACTAATGAGAAAACTTGAGTAGGTCTTTAATTTTTGTTCCCATTCTACTTCAATGGTAAGATTTGAAGTTTTTGGTGTTATAAAAAAAAACTGATTTCAATTTTTGTTTTCTTCTAAAATTAAAATAAATTCAAAACAAAAACTATGAAATTGATTACTATCTTTTGCTAAATCTTATATTTCCCTATAATGAGGGAGAGTATTTTTTTCTAATTATAACACAAAATTTGAAAGAAAATAATTCTTTAGTGTGCCTTTTTATTTTTCTTCATCTTAAGTTATTCAATGATAAATCATATGAATTTTAATAGTCTTAGATCAATTCAGCATTGTCACCTTTGCTAATTCCTTTTTATTTTTCTTTAACTTTATATGTATGTAATGTTAAATTACTTGTCTTCAAGTTTTCAGGAGATTTAGTAACAACACTGGAACTATTTAAATATAACTAAATAATCTTTTCACTATTTTATTATGTTTGCTGTGTTTATTTCTTTAATTTCTTGGTGTTTATCTTATATTAGAAAAATGAATTTAGGAGTCTGCACATGAAATTTCACATAATCCAGCTCATCGTAGGATAGATTGAAATTCAACCAGTGTCTTACTTAGGTTTTATTTTACTAAATAAGTGGAATTCACTGGTAATCTTCAGAGTGTTTCTCTATACTGTTAATCAGCTAAACGTAACCATCAATTATAAATGCAAATTGTCAGGGTTAAATTGAGTGTTCAGATGCTCTAATGTAGCTTTTATTGGCTGTACATTGCCAAGTCTACACAACACAAAATAAAGTGTTGGGTCAATATTTATTTTGAAATGGAGCTCTATAGAAAGTTAATATGGGGGTAATCCAGGTTAAGAAAAAGAAATAGTGTTACAAACGAATAAGAAGGGATTTTTTACTTGTGTATTTTTGCATGAATTATCTGGATTATGTCAATGTGTAGTTGTCTGTCGAAGAGTGGGATCTGAGAAGTCTATTTAAATGCTGACATTTGTAGAGAACACTCTGCATATAAGGAGAATACAGAAACCAGAAAATCATGTTTTCATATGTGAGGAAAAGGAAAAAATCATGGAAATTTTAAATTATATTTATTATGATCATTTAAAATTATATTATGATCATTCTTTATCCACAGTTTTTCAGTGAAAGTTTAATGAATTATCCACTTCCTTATCAAAATTTTATAGAGAAAAAAATGGTGGAGTTAAATCATAGAGCCCATTTTTTCATTTTTTTATCAAAATCTCTAAGAATAAGAATCATTTATAAGCATTACCAGCAGTATGACATAGTGACAGGCTTCCAAACAAGGAGAAATAATTTATTAGCTCACAATGTTTTTCCAGTCTTCCTCCCACCCCACCCTGAGGTGTTGTATAGGTTGTGGAATGAATAAATTAAGTATATTTTCTGCTTGTGCTTGTCATAAATCATAACTTTTCCAGTACCAAAGGGTGAGTGTCTATTTGCATCACTATTTTGGGTTAAATCAGCTCTGTAATCAAGTAGAGTGGGGATTTCACTTTATTTTTTGCAAAATATTTATTTGTAACATGACTGCTATGATTAAAACCACACGTTCCTTTGTGAAAAGATAATGTCACTGAAAAGGGAGCAAGAGAATTAATCCTTGCAAAATCAAATTGGTTTACTGAGTTTTAACTTAATGGAAAGATTTTCACCCCTTCGGTTATAATTACAGCTTTTACACAAAACATAACGTATCCATAATGTTATTTTGTTATAATTATTTCAGTTAATGACATCTCAACTTACATGGAGGAAATTCTTCGCAAAGATAGTTATGCACATATAAAATGTGTCTTATTTTATAATATGCTGTTTCATGTATTCCCAAGGAGACTGACTATTACTGGAGAATATATTTTAATCTGGAACAAGTGAGTAAATGTTTTGAGGGAAGACAATTAAAACACTAATCAATGTTGTATACTTATACATTTTAAAGCCATTTTACATTTTAATAAACTAAAACAAATGACATATTTCTCTTTAACAGAGATTTTAGGGAAAATGAAGATCATAACCTCATCTATAGCTCTTTTCAAGTTCAAGGCATTGCATTTGATTTTTGAGTCAGAGCAACAGATGTGAACAATGCATTGCTCCACCAAACAAGGCATTTTGCAAAATAGGTCTCACATTCACTTTTGTTCATCCGTCTTGAATCTTGTTTAAATAAAGAACAGAATGATTCACTGAACTAGAATGTTTAAAAAGTTGAAAAATTATTGGGAATAATAAAAAATACTAAGATAAAGTTAATTTAAAAATAAGTAAGTCAATATAAATGAGATGATATGCAGTTTTTAAGGATGATGCTATAAATGAAAAATTTAGGAGCACATATAAGGTGCATATAATATACCTCTACCTAGATAAAGCAAGTTATGAAAATCAGTATGTACGTCATAATGTAATTTTTTTTAAATTTCACAGACTTACAGGAGAAAATCTGGAAGGAGATAACAAAGATTTTAAAACTATCTCAATTTAAATTATTACCTCTTTTGTGCTATATTTTCTCATTTTATCCTTCTTTCCTTTATAACATAGTATCAGATTTTCTAAATTATCAATATTTAGTAACAACACATTCATTACTGGATATAAAGTTTAATTTATATTTTGTTTAGTCATTAATTAATTTATCAAGCCATGCATGTGCCTGTTGTTGTGCTGGAAAGCCTAAGTATAGTACAGACAGCAAAAGTATCAGCAGATGTTGTTCATTCCCTCATGGAACTTCAAGTCTAGCCCTTGTTAGTATGTTTTTGTCTAATTTAATATAATCTTGTGGCTAGCTCTCTATATTTAATTTTATATATTCCACACCTAAAATTTTAATTAGCAACATATAAGAAGCAACATTAGCCCTTCTAGTATAGTGTGTAGTGTTCTTGAGATCCAAATAAGTAAAAGTTTGTGTGTGTGTGTGTACATGTATGTGTTTATTTGATGCATTCTTAAAGAAAGCATAAGACCTACAAAGAAATAGTTCATAGTTATAAAAATTAAAAGTTATTTAACTTAACATAATCTTCAGATATCATTCAAGAATCCATGAAGAGAAAGATGTAATAATGAGAAATGATGTGAAAAGAGAAAAAACATTTACATGTTTTCATATGTCATTTTACTTATGTGTCAACCAAAGACTTTAGAATTCCTTCACAATATTTTGGGAAAAGTATGAGGTTTCTAGAATGTCTTGAACTAAGTATTTTAAAGTGACTACATAAACGAAATGTATCATATTATAAATGTCTAATAAATAGAGAAGATTGTGAGCACTTTTTACTCTAAATGATTTAAGTATAATTATTACTTGACATTTCTATTATTATAACAAGGGATATAAAGAGCTGAATTCCTGAAAAGTTTGTGATATTTAAGTGCTGTTCTGGAATATATCACTTTTCAGAGTCCTCTTAAAGTTTCTCTGGGGTTTTATGGAGACAATCTGTGCTGAATACACATGGGATCAGAAATAAAAATGAGAATCATTCTGAGTAGACCCTGAAGGGCAGATTGTCTGAAGTATGCAACGTTTAAGTTAGCGCTCTGCTGCTTAAAACCATAATCTGACTGGAATATTGAGTTTCACAGTGTTCACAAAAGAGTTTAGAGTTTGTGGTTGATGTTTTTCATTTTTTTTTTAAAGAGAGGCTGCACACATAATAAATATTTATAGATTGTGATAAATAATACAGTATACCTCAGACTAAAACAGCCTTGCAACCAGATACAAACCATTTACCAGATCACATTTTTTTTCCTTTTTGTCCCCAGGACGAACAGGTTGGTTAAGCCAGAATTTAAGTGGCAGAGAAGAGAAGTAATCATTGTTGCTAAAGGAAGTAGTTATGTGAATAAATGAGAACCATCACAGACATCATGAGAATTGACCCTAATTTCCCTGAATGACTTAAGCATTGGGCTTACAGTTAGCAATTTGTTTAGGCAGTTTTGTCAATAAGAAGTATCAGAGTCAATCCTTTTGGGTCTTGTGTTTCTAGTTGAAGAAGAGTTTTTAGTTAACCTCTAGGCAACGTGCTTTTTTTTTTATTTTTGGTACCATATTCATTTCAGTCCATGAATTCTTTTAGCACCAGAGTTTCTATAATAATAAGGTATGTAAGTATAAGAACAGAAAACTTTTCAATGCCATTCTTAGGATTAACATGACAAATCCCAAAACTTCATATCTTAATGAATAATAAAGTAATCATTATTTTTGGATAGAGAGATACTCATTTCTCTTGTACCATAGTCACTTCAAAGCAAATATCATGTAGTGAGTTAAAATGAAGAACTGTTTATCGGTTAAACTTCACTAAAGGGTGGAATTTCTTTTCAGATTATCTATCTCTGTCATTCTGCTCTTTGTCAAAATATTATCCAGTATGTGATTTGACCAGTGAACACTGCATATAAAAGAAATCTAAAACAGACTGTTCAAAATATTTCTGTTATCTGTTTTTAGCAGAACAAAGGGCTTACTATTGACCTGTATCCTGAAAGTCACGTGACCTCCTTGCACTTGAGCCCAGACATAAAGAATTTAGATGAGGCATCAACCAAAACCCAAACCCTAATTAGAAATGAACTTCAATGAATCATCTCCACATGACCCAAGACTGGAGATAGAGAATTCATTTCTACTCTTCTCTGACTGCTTTTGATTCTCTTCTAGTTAAGAGCAGACATGAAATTAGGAGACAAAGGCTGGAGAGTAACACTGAATTTTGAAATTCAGAGAGTCCTCCTTTTCACTCAAATATTTAAACACTTCAATCACATAAAAATAGGTTTCTTCTTGATTATGTGTAGTTTAAATATCTCAAAAAACAGTAGAAATCTGTCATTTTTTACAAAAAGGGTCACTTTTCTTCTATTGTTAACCTATGTATTACTTTCAACATGCTACCATACTTTCACTGATTGTCTTTGTTTGAGGGAAAATATTGAAACTTTACCAATGATTAATGATATGAATAAAGAAATGGGATACATAACAATATCTTGCAGTCACTACATAAAAGACTGTGCATTGACAAATGTTATTGATCTTAACACCAAATGAGAGATAAGGGAGTTTAATTAAATAGTGTGTACACTTCAAACATTGGGCATTATTTCTGCTTTTATAAGGTTCTAAGTGTTTATGATTTTAGGAAAATAACATATAATATGAATTAGTGAACACATTTGGAGTCCCTTGTTTGGGACAATCACTATCTGGTTTCTGACTGCATTGGAACTGGAAATTGATCGTTACGGTAAGATTAGTGGTGAGGTGTGGGAAATCATGTCCAAGTCAGCTATATGTCAAGGACAGTTTTGTGATATCAGTCAAGGAAGAACTCTGAAGCAGCTGGTTCCTAGATGCAAAGATGAAGGAACATGCGGATTCCATTGTGGGTTAGGAATTGTTGTTCTCTGAGAGAAAGAGAGATTAGAATTCCTTTAAATAGTTTTGATTGCAAAATCAGGTATCTCTTAGTTCTTTCAGCAGTTGTGTCTTATGCTTCTTTTGTTCCTAGGACTAGCTACACCACCAGATTTTTTGAGTAAATGGCAGACAGTTCTCTGCCATGCACATGTTACTGATTTTGGAATGGAAATGCAGGGTTTTACATTCATCTTTGCCCAATTTTATCAGTTGGCTTTGACCAACTTCTTAATCTATCCATAAGTCATCATTTAAAATAATATTAGTGGACAGATAATACTATTTGTTGCCTAAATTTTAGAAAACAGCACATTTTAAAAAAGAAACCTAAATCTCATTATTCAGCGCTAACATTATAAAGGATAGTGTATTTCCATCCAGTTGTTTTTACCCCTGTACACATTCTCTCTCTCTCTCTTTCTCTCTCTCTCCCTCTCTCTCTCTCTCTCTCTCTCTCTCTCTCTCTCTCTCACACACACACACACACACACACACACACACACACACACACACGCAGGCACTCACAGAGAGAGAATATACACATGGTTTTATCCCCTTTTAAAAAACATTGTCTTCTGGCATTAATCTTCAAAAATCTTTTCATGGTGGTATTGCATTTGATCCACGAAGCTGGGTCAAAGAGAAAATGATGAAGAAAACAACTAAAAATGGAATTTTTCTTGCTGATTCTTATCGATTAATCAAAATTTGGCTATTTTTATTTCAATATCTTCACAACATGCAATTAACATTTATTGTCATTTAAAAGTCTTAAAGTCATTGTTTTTCCTAAATGCCTGACTGAAATCAAGTTATACCCTGTCAATGGCATTCCCCTCATCTACCACTCGTTAACCATATCAAAAATGGAAATGAGTTCAGTTTGGCATAACTCATACTGTCATTTGGGAAGAAGGCAGAAGGAGCTGCGCCAACATTAATGTGCACTGTGTGAATAATTTACTTTAATTTCAATTAAAGCACCAGGATGAGACATAGGAAACCTTTCCTGTGGCTGCTCTAAGCTCTGGGATTTAACTTGGTTAGCAGAACAATTTAGATAGTTTAGGGACCTAAATTCAGAGCCAAGATGCTATGGGTAAAGATACAAAATAAATAGTAGTCTATGGTGTCTGCAGGCTTCACAATAGGAGAATTAAAAGCCAAGAGGAAAACAACAAGATAATTTGCATGGCTGAAGGCTGCAAATTAGTAACTTTTATGAAGGGCATGTAGAATGTGAAGAATAAAACAAATGTAGGGTAACTCTGGAGACTCAATGAAATGGAGAAGTAGGAAGAGTTTGCTTTTACTGGGGATGAGACAAGTAGGAAGAGAGGAGATACTATTTCACTTGCCTTTGTATCTCAAGGATTTGGGGCTGTCTCTGATCCAGATTTTTATCTTTGATACTTATCTGAAACATTTGGTCAGTTTTATTCAAAGTCTTCCAGAAAGATAGCCACTATTTTTTCTGGGATAACTAAACTGATTTTATTATATTTCTAATCTATAACTACCCTGTTCCTGCTTAAATGTTCTTCTGCTAGCTTTGTCTTTCTTCTCAGAAGTTTGCAATTTATGTTTTATCATACTTTATTGATCAAGATTTCCCAACTTTATATTCACCAATGTTCCTTCAGTCACAATTCCTACCACACCTGCTATTTAGCTTCTTTAAATCCTTATGTTTCTACGGGCAACATCCCTACGTGTTAAAGATTGACCTAAAAGTAAAGGATAATACAAAGACTCCTAGCATGCAAGCATGTGATCAGGGGCTATAAGGATAACATTCTGTATTATTCAAAGATTGTAGTGCAGAAATATTCTGTGATTTGCCCAAGATAATATAATAAGTAGAAAATGAGCTGGCCATAAAATACATAGTCCCTAATTGCCCCCCTCCAGTATAGTTAACACCTCCAGCAGTCTACTGTATTTGACTGCATTACTGAAAGAAATAGTCTGTAAATGTTGCAAACTACGTAGAAATAGAATTTTATTCAGTTAGGGTATACTTTATGCATGATGAATGCTATTATCTACTTATGAAAGCATGGACAATACTTAATAGACTTGCAAAATATTTATAAGAGTGGCTAGTACAAATTTTATATAGCAACAAAGCAGTCTAATAGTCTCATATCTGGTCAATGGCAAACTTCATTTCTTGGGTCAAATCTGATCCACCAGATTTGCTATAGCATTCCTTTGGATATTCTCTATGACTGACTTTGTTCTAAAATAACAGAGTTAAGTGGTTTCAAGAGAAAGGCCCCTGAAGCCTAAAATGTTGATGACCTGCTCCTTTACATAAAAAATCTGCCAAACTCTGATCTTTTACTTTAGAAAGCTCACAGAAATTCAAGTCCAGGAAAAAGTTACTAAAGCAGGTCTCCTGACATTAATCCAACTGAATGCTACAGAGTGCCTGTTCAAAACAGTGAGAGTAGAAAAGCAATAGAAACAAGATTCTCACTCTCTTACTGTTGTACCAAATAAGTAGGAAGTGATAAGGAAGCACATTAAAAAGAATAAGTGGAGAAAGCAGTGTATTTGCTCTGCATGGTCAGAGGCAGCATTAAAAAGGACCCAAAGAATAAGAAGACATCACTTGATCTAGACAAAAAAAGTAGCTAGTGTTGACATGACAATCCCGATATGCCTATTTCTTTAGCAAAGGAGCTAAACAAGGAAGGAAGAGTGTGAACTGAAGCCTCCTTCTGAGAAGCTGGTGGTGGAGCTGGCACTGTCAGGGAGCAAAGAGAGGGGGAGCCAGATGCTGGCCCTTTACCGCTAGACCCTCGGAATGACCGGAGAAGTGCTCCTTCCTCGCCTCTCCAACTCTACCTGCTATGAATCTATGCTCCTTTATAACTCTTCTAAAAAAAATTGCTGGGGTTTAAAATAAGAATGACAGCTCTCATAATTTCAAATTATGAAGCATTATATGAAATTTTAGAACCTCTAAAGAGTCTTGTGGCCAGCTTTTATATAGATGAGTAATCATGGACTTTTAAGTCAAATGTGTTCTTGATGCACATGTTTGACTTATTTTCATTGAATGCTTTTGTCTGAAGATGTGCAGAAATCACCCTGTTATTTTCAAATGGCATATACAGGCACAGTTTGCTCACATATGCTCTTAGTTTAAGTATTCAAAGGTTTCCAGTAAAAATGTTGAAAGAATCAATTTTGCTGCTATTCACTCCATTGAATATACCTTCTCACACCATTTGTCCTATGAAATAGATGGAGGCAAAGCAATGGCAATGGTGCCATCTGAAATGGTCATCTGGTTTCATTTGTTCATATGTCTACACAGAAAATACACTTTTAACAACCTCTAATTCTGTACCCTCTTTTTCCAATAATGATTTTTGAAATTCACCATGAAGAGAGATTAATTCACCCAAGTAAATCTATTTTATAAAGAATGTCTTCTTTATAAATGCAGTTATTCCTGAGCAAAGAAACACCATCTTGCAAGTGGTTATCAAGTCTCCCAATTGTCTGATGGAAACAAGCTATGTAGTTTTAGAGCTGGGCAGAAGAAATTTCAGAACATTAAAGGGAAAAAGGGTGGTTGTACAAGAGGACCACCAGCCAGATGATATGGATAAGGGTAAAAAAACTAAGGTGCAGTAACCGAAAGATACTAGTTATCAGTTGTTTGATGAAAAAAGACTACTTCTCCTCCCTCATGTAATAGGCCAAGGTGGAAATTTGGACTGCTCTGCTCACACAGTCACACAGCCAGATTCATATTTCTTCCATTTTGTATTTTCCAGTATTTTGCAGATTGTGGATAACCAAGTAAAGGTGGTAAAAGGTGACTGGGAAGGACTGAGTCCTTCCCTCTCAGGTTTTGTATTTTAAAATTACGTTTTTCCTATTTTAGAAACTGTATATAGAAATTACTTTTACTTATTTTAATTAGCTTAAATTTTCCATTTTTTTATCACTTCTTATTAACTTAATAAGTTTTCCATTCTCTTGTCAATTCTAGATTAGAGTTGTTTTTTTTTTTTTTCCTTTCTGCAAGTATATTCTTTTTATCCCAGAGAATTTCCTAGGGAAAATTTTTATATCAGATCTTTTACCTTTTTTTTTCTTTCTTTTTTTTTGGCATTTCATTCCTTAGGGCAACTTTGTTTTTGGCATTCTATTTTTCATGTCATCAATAGCTTTCTTGACTTTTCAATGCCTTTTTAATATCAGGTAACAATGTTAATCTGTTTTATTCATTTAACCATGTTTTTCAATGTCCTTCTACTATGTGTTCACTATTCAGCTCATTTTGCTTTTTTACAACTGTAACACCGTTGAATTGGAATATACTTGCAGGTTGAACTTATTTGTTTATTTATTTATTTACTTTATGTCATGATCAAGTGAAATGAGATTATTGTGTAAAGATTTTAGGTTGACCAGTATTCTATTTTGGATTCTCTACTCAAGATCACTTATCTCTGTGCCATCTCAACTTCCTTTTGCAAAAATGCCTCTCCTTTCACTATTTTTACCATTCTAAGTTGCTTTTTCTCCCTATCCTGGGTATATGAACCTCCTCTCCCCTGGGCCCCTAGTGTTCCAGCTCTACACAATGTGCAGGACGGGGGATGGGGCGATAATGCGGCCATTGCTCAGGACACCCTTCACCCCATGTGCTCACAGCATTTCTCCATAACCTGTTCTTTTTGAATTGTTGTCATTCTGAATTGGTGAGTCTTAATCTTCTCCTATAGGAACATATTTGATGTCCTTGAGAATCACTCCAAGTGTTATTGCTTATTTTAGGACCCTTTAGAAGAGCTCTGTGGTCTTTCATGAACTAATTTACAAATTGGAGCCAAAGTTACCTCTTAGTTTCCTTAGGTTGTTCAGATGTGCTCGCTGAAGATGCCATTCAGAGGTGGGTTCTTTTCTTTGGAGGTAATTACTGATGTTGATTTCTTTTTTATTTAGCATTGCATTTATTTAAATTTTCACGTTCATTTATTTAATATATATTATATGTATTTAATTGAGGTAATGTTGCTATTCTGGAAGAATAGGGTCCCCCCTCAGATATTGACACCATAGTACACCTGCCAGCAAACCACACGCAGTCCACCACCATAGTCAGTTACCTCCCTTTTCTTTGTTCTCACCCCTCCCTCACCTGCTCTGGATGCTTCAGCTCTATAGTCAGATTTCAAGGGTTACTTTTTAAGCTTGTCTTTATTTGATCCTTCGTTTATTTTCTCTATATTCTACATATAAGTGACACCACCTGGTGTTTATCTTTGTCCTTCTGACTAATTTTACTTAGCATTTTCTCTTCCAGTGCCATCTGTGTTCACGCACACACACACACACACACACACACACACACGTGTGTGTGTGCACAATGGCTTATTACAGCATGATCAAAAATGATGATTACTGTTATTTTTTTTTTAGGACAATAAAGACCTTCTTTTCTCTTTCCTCTACTTTTATGCACTGTTTGCCTGCACATGGCCATGCTGGACCAGATTCTATCCTCAACCACTTACACTCTAGGGTTATAGAATATTGTCTTTTCAAAATGTTATATAAAGGTTATCATGCAGTATAGAATTGCCTTATTTCATGCACTATTATTCCATGAAAATGTACCCAAGTTATTTGAAATAGGTTGTTTGTATATATTCCCATATTATATTCCATGGTATGGAATATAAGCTTATTTATATACAGCTTATTTAAACTGTTGAAAGATATCTGGACGAGTCCCAGTTTGGAAATATTATGAATAAGACTGTGATAAACATTTATAAATATAAGTTTTCATTTTTCTGGGACAAATGACCCAGAGTACAAATGGTAATTGCACTTTTAGGTTTATAAAAAACTGCCAAGCTATCTTCCAGAGAGGCTGTGACATTTCCTTTCTGACTAGCAGTGTATGAGGAACCCAAGGTGAGTACAGCCTCACCAGCGTTTGTTATCGTAACTATTTTTTGTTTGTTTTTATTTGAGTCCTTCTGATATCTACCTAGTGACATCCAATTGCGATTTTAATTTGTTTACTCTGACTGATTATTGAACATCTTTTATATGCTGATTTGTCATCCACATATTGTCATCCATGTAGTCTCCATAACATGCTCTTTCTGTCTTTTGTTCATATCTAGTAGGACTTCTTGCTTTTTTCACTGCTGAGTTGTGAGAATGTTTTGTGCTTTGCAAATATTTTCTCTCAATTTGTAGCTTGTCTTTTTTCGTCCTCTTTATAGGAAATTCAGTACAGCAAAAAAAAAATAATTAATTTTGAAGAAATTGCTTTTTATGGATTGTTCTTTTAGTGTTATATCAAGGATTCTTTGCCTAGTCCCAATGATTTTCTTCTAAGTTTTAAAATTTTATATTTATATTTAAGTCCACTATCCATTAATTTTTGTATGAGATGAGGTTTAGCTCAAAGCTCATTTTTCCCCATTTAGACATCTAATTGTTCCTATACCATTTATTAAAAACAAAACAAAAAAAATTCTGACATCTTCATTTTATTACCAGGCCCAACTGAGTTTTTTCAATTATAAATTATATATCTCAGTAACTTCAGTCCTGTTTGACTCTTTTATATAATTTCTGTTTCTTTGCTGATAATTTCTATTTTCTGTTGGTATTTCAAGAGAATTTAGAATTTACAGTTGTAGAGTTTTTATCATAGTTTAAGATCCTTGTCAAATAATTACAATATCTGATTGATTTGAAGTTTATCACATTGTCGCATTTCTCATTCAAGTGGAGATTTTCTTGTTTATTGCTATGGTGAATGATATCCAATTGTATTTTTTGTATTTATAGTATATTTCGGGGTTCTATATAAATTGTTTACCCTAGAACACATTTGTGGGCTGGAGTTTCAATGATAATTTAATCTTCAGTGATTGTATGTTGTTATTTTGATATATCTAATCTATCTGTGCTGCCAGGGCTCCTAACGGTCCCTGTTGGTGTGGTAGAAAGGGGCAAAAGGGGTGTCCTTACCAGAGAGCTAGATCTCTCCGTGTGGGAGGGAAACAGACCTGCTTAGACAAGCAGGCTTTTCAAGGCAGGCAGCTCATGTGCCTGTGACTGCCAGCCTGATCTTTCCTGGTGGGAGTAAGGTTTCAGGTCCCTGGGAACAAAGAGGCTTTCCTGAGAGGGCATTTATCATAGAAAAACCTCCTGTCTGCTAGGGACAGGGATGGCTGTGGTGGTGTACTCCGTGCTTGTGTGGTCTGTAAACCGGGGACCAATGTCCCCCATTTGTGGGAACAAAGGGAATTTCTTGGTTAGTTGTCATAATGTGTCTGGATGCCTCTGACTGCTCCGCCTACCAAACTCATGTTTCTCTGTGAGGAGAGGAGTCTTTGGTCCTTTGTAAAGAAGAGCACTTGCACTGGTGTCAGGTGTTAGCATCTGATGCTGTCAGAGGGAACTCAACTTAGTCCCAGGCCTTAATGAGCCAATCTGTACTGCCCTCTTTTGGGTGGTCAGGCGTCTAGAAGATGACCTTGTCTGAGTCATCTTTTCTGCTGGGTGTATCATGTGGGGAGTCTCAGGTAGAGACCATCTTGATTTTAGACCATATGCATATATATGAATGATTTGGGAAGATTATGTAGATTATTCTGCCATCAAAAGTTTGCCCTAACAGAAAGTCCAGATTATAAATGTTTTGTTTAGAAGGGGGTCAATAGGACTTATTCAGTGATTTCATATAGAGTTGGAGAAAAAAAAAGTAATCAGACAAGAATCAAATTGGGATCTGAATAAATATATGAATTGAAAGAGAAAACTTACAGGAATCAAGGTAGAATAGAGGTAATTATGGATTTTGTTTGTACATGTTACATTGTGGGCACAGCATAGTAGAGGCCAGTCAAATAAGCAGTTTATTATATGAACTTGGAATTCATAGTTTGTGGGTCTTTCTTTTTTGAATAAGTAACTTTGAAAGCCACATGTTTAGGGAACTTATAGTATTAAAATAGAAAAGATTTTATTATGTTGAAGTTGAAAATATTTTAATATTATGTTAAAAATGAAAAAAATATTTTAATATTATGTATATGTAGCAGTGCTAAGTCAAGTTATTTGATCTTGGTATCCCAAATTTAGAAGCCTATCCAATCACTTGCTGCTGTTTTTAAGTGTCTATTAACCTTTACAAGGATGGAGATGATTATATCTAATTTTGGAAACTGAATATAATTGTGTCACTAAGTAATTCTATGAAATCTAGGGAGAGGAGATTAACTTGTTTAGAACTTTATCACTCCAGAATTTCACCCCCGTACCTAGTCAAAATGACAGTGGGTGTATATTCAAAATGCGAGGAGGAACATATGAGAAATCAAGAACAGTCTTACAAAATTGTCATTTTATTGTGGGACAAAGAAAATTCCTTATGGCAACCAGAAGACGTTGATCATTGTTGAATCAGATGAAGGATGAAGCAAGCAGTTATATGGTAGAAAAATAAAATAGTAGGGTTACTCCAGTCTAGTACAAGGTGCAGAATCTGTATAACTCAAAACCCAGTAACAACTTCTCTTTATTTGTTAATCTGTTATGAAAACAAAAAGAGTATAACCTTAAGTTCCATTTTTTTTTAATTTTTTGAGGGAAAGACCTAACTTTTTGGAGTTTAGGCTTATCCAATCTTAGGCAAATATTGTTAAAGACTTTGTGTAATAAGTTTATAATGAAAGACAAGTCACTAATAATTTCAGGCACTAGTAAGTTCAGAGACAGCCAACACAGCAACCTAAAATAATTTTTGAATAATCATTGTAAACAAGTATTTAAAAATGACTTTACATTTCAAAAAGATAGATCTACCAGCGAGAAAGAAGGGAGGACTGGGGCTCAGAACGGGGGAGAAGGGAGCACAGGGGACTGTGGTGATGGTTCACGGGTGAACTGGTGGTGGGAAACCTACGGGAAATATACAGTAATGTAAAAGACACAAATAAAAAAAAAATAAAATAAAATAAAAAGAAAATGATGCAATAAAAACAAACAAACAAACAAAAAAAAACCCCAAAAAGATAGATCTATAAAAGCCTTTTAAAAAAAAACCTGCAAGTGGGCTTCCCTGGTGGCGCAGCCGTAGAGCACTGCTCTGTGGAGCTGTGGGCAGCGGCGACGCGAGTACAATGCCTGGCCGGGGAGATTCCCACATGATGCAGCAGACCTCTCCTGTTTCGCCCGCTGCTCCCCTCAGCAGTGTATTTCGGTCGATCTGCCTGCTCTGCTCCCCACTCTGTCTCTGGTGAACCCTCTTGCTGCCCCACACCTCTGGCCTGTACTCCAGCTTATATGCATAAATAAATAAATCTTAAAAAAAAAACCCTGCAAGATTGTGTAATTCATCTAAAAAGTATAAAAAGAAAATCTCACTTAAGCAAAGGGAAAAGCTTAGTTGTGCTATCACAATGTTATTGAACAGTGTGTTAGCCTCTTATGCATGTGTGGTTTTCTTGATGCAATTACCATTTTTTACATGTAACTTATAGTCTATCATATAATTTATTGATTATTCTGACTTTTCCTTGTGGCACCAAAAAAACACTGAGAATCTTAACATCTCTCTTTTCAATCTCTTCATTTTGCTCTTTTCAATTTAAAATGTGTGGGTTTGATCAGTTTGCAGCCCCATCCCACTTTGTGTTACATTCACTAGCATTAAATTTCTAAACTGCCTTTGCTATGCTATAAAAGAAAAATAAAATATAATACAGAAGCCACAGGTTAAAAAAAAAAACAAACAAGTATATATCCATATCTTCTTGATCACATGCATGGTAGACTTCTTTGAGGAAAAATTTAAAACATGCTGTGTGTCTAGATTTCATGATTAAGTTTGAAGCCAAATATTTTCACTTCCTACAAAATTTTAGTGTCCTTCAAAGTATATCATCTTTGTTTTGCTTAGTGCAACTTATTCTTTGAAACTGAAGCATTTCATTCTAATACTTCACCCAATCAATATATTTGTTTGCCTTTTTTTTTTTTTCTTGAGAACAGTCAGCAGAAATTATGTTCTAATGTGCCCTGAGAACAAGGGCATTGATCTCCAGTTGGAGTTTTGGGCCACCTTCCTCTTGTCACTCTCAGCTGTAATTTAAGTTACCAAGCTTTAAATTATTTAGTAGTTTATAAGTATAAATAATTCACCAGTCAACAACTCAGGTGACAGCCCATTAATCAGCCCAGGAACGTGTGTACAGGTGTCATGCTGTGGCCTGCATTGGGCTGAGTCTCGATGAGGTTGACATGTTTAGAGCCACTCTCCTTTCCTTTCTCTTCCTAAGATGCACCCGGTATGCTTGCAGACTGAATTAATTGGGGCCCAAATTGAGAGCTGTACTCAAGAACGCTAACCTTCAGAGATAGAACCAAACTTTATTGCAAGTGTGGTTGCAATGTTGGATTTTACGATGCTGGCTAGTTGCAACTACACCGGGACTTCACCAAAGGAGATACAGAGGAAAAAACAGAACTAATAGTGTTTAACTAGAGGCTGTGATACTTTTTTGAGTAAAGGATACATAGTAATGTTGAATGTCTGTTTTTATCTTCTTGTCCAGGCAGTTAGTTTTTAAGTCTTGCCTGATTATATTTTAACAGCTATATTCCATGTCCTCATCTGTGAAAAATAACAAGAACATGGCGGTTTCTTTCCAAAATGTTTGGGCATGTTGTTAATAATTCAAATTTTTGATGGCTTTCTCCCCCCAATAGAGTCAGTACTTTAAATCTCTTTAACTTGATAAGGGTATATATCACCTTCCTAAGAAAGAATGGCTAATGTTAATTTAAAAGCCACTCAAAAATTGTACAGCAGACTGAGGAGCATATACTTTTGGTAAAATTGTGTGCTCTCTACAGAAGGGTAACTGGTAAAACCCAATTATTGTATGGTTATTGGTTATGCAGAACCTCCTTCAGGATCTTAAGATACAAAGAGAACAACAACAGAGCACTATGTGTTTGCATTCTCTAATGTCTCCAACTGGTTCATGCTATTAGTCTCTCTACCACTGTTTGAAGGCAGTGAGTCAGTCCAAAGTTTCATTCAGCCTTTCCTCCCCAACAGAGTACTTCCACCCTGGCTCAAGTGTGGATGTCTCCATGAAAAGGGTCTCCTGGTGGGCAGGTCCTTTCTCTGCCATTCCGAGTCCTTCGGAGGCAGAGGTTCACTGTTACTGGAGGACATTCTTTGCCTGACTGAGTTTAATTTAAAAATCTGGACCAAGGATTGTGCATTTTTCACTCAAACTCTTTCAGTGCTGTCATGGATTCAGCCCCTTTTGCTTAGCTTGGGTTGCAGTAGACTGGTGTTGGCTGATGTCCAATGTTCCACTGAAGTTATGTTTGGACTAGAGCAGCAACATGGGTCCTCTGCTTGAAGGATCCCTCCCAGTTTTCATGTTCATTCACTCAGGTAACCCATAGTCACATAATCTTCACTAAACAGAAACTCTTTACTCAAGTGCTCTACATACTCAAACCTTAGTCTAAAAATTCACTTGTAGTTTATTCAAAATCAACATCCCTTAATCATCGGCCCATTATCTAGTTTTAATCTATGTAAGTGTCATATTTTAAGGCTTATAATTTGCCAAGCACTAAGGAAATAATTTTATGACATTTTACCATTTAATTACTTTCCTCACATAAACATGTTAACACAAATGGTGCATGTCTCTGAACTATACAGTAAAAGACTGAGGACCTAATTTAGGGCTGTCTGACTACAAAGCTTACGTCACTAAACACTAAACACTCTACTGTGCAACCTTGATGCAAGCTAAACATTACAGTCATTGCTTCCTGCCTTCTCTCTGAGATGAATTCCCCTACCTCCCAAATGTTATAAAAATGATATAAATGATATAAAAATGCCTTGGCTCTGCTACCTTAGGGTTTCCTTGGGGCAAGCTTTCCTTCTCACGACCCACCTTTTTGAACACCTTCTATCTCCTTATGCTCCTCATATTTTCTTCTCCCGTAATGTCTATTAGTCTCTATCCCTGGTTGCCCAGGGAAATTCTAGTCACTTTCCACTTTATGAAGAATTATCTGTTATCTCTTTGTATTTGCTTTTTCTTTGCCAGTTCTTTCCCAGAAGCAGAGCTTTTTTTCAGTCAAAGCCTTTGTCAACTACCATTTATGAGTTTTCTTATACAGCATCAACCACATCTATATAAGAGATAACTTATGCTGTGCCTGTAAAAGGCAGTTATTTACATGTAGTGGTCAGTTATTTTCTGAGTGAAAAAGTATTTTATTTAAAAAAAACATATTTTAATATGCGACAAATTGGGAAAAGGGTCCATTGGTCTATGGTAAAAGGATAAATATGCTTTGCTGGTGGGTGTGGTGTGGCGACATGCATCTGAGGTGTGAGCTTATTCCCTTAAGTCATATAGACTCTTGTAAACCCAGTATCACCTTGATAATAATAACAAATAAGGAAAGATAGTATGTGTGGTGAGGAAAAGGCTTTGACAGCCCTTATCTAGCTAGATTATGACCTCAGGTTTCTATGTGAAAACCAGTGATAGAACAGGAAAAATAGTTACAAAAATGATGTTTCTGACAGATGGTGAGTTTAGATGGAAAAAAAAAATAATTGATGTATATTGTAAGAATATAAAATTACTCCAATTAACCTATATTCTTCTTAAATAAGTCAACTTATAATCACTTTGAAATGCTAATAGCACACTGGAACAGTAGACCCAGGGCCAAGCAAGAGCAAGTTTAGATATTTTCTTCATTAATTTTTCTCAACAGCTACAATCAGCTACTATTCTGAAAGCATTGCTGAAGTGAGCACAGGGGATGTAATATGAACAAGCACACATGTGTTCATCCATGTCCATTTAAACATTTGTGAGCTTCAGTTCATAAGCAAACCTTTTTCCAGGCTTAATTCCATGCCAATGATGACACTGCTTTCATTTCTCTATATCCAGTGCCTACATAGAATCTGACAAAGAAACTCAAGAGTTATTTGTTCAATTAATTAAAATAGTAATTTTATCAATAAGAAGTTCACTGATATGAATAAAAAAAACACAGCAGCCTTATTCTGAAAGTAACAATAGTGGTCAATGGCTTATGTCACAGGCGAAAATGGTAGCACAGTTAACCATCATATCTGGTTAGAGCGGATATTGTATATTTGAAACAGTGTAAGCCAGTGACTATGTGTTTTTAAATATATTTGGGTTTGTTTTATCACTAAACTAAGTCTCCAGTTTTTCTTATTATCATTAACAAATTATTATACATTTAACAAATTTAAGACATGCATTTTGAATTATAGTAATAAAATATAGTTTATAAGATTAAGAAATGACTTCCTGTCCAGATGGTATGATACTTAGTAACAGAGTACCTGGGAATAAATCCTGTATATGTAGGAAAGTGATGAGGAGGTTTCTAATATACATATGTGAAAAATTATAGTACTAAAACTGAGGGAAGCTCAGAGTGAAGCTAAATGCTACACACAAGGCAACACCTTTGATTTTAGTACTTACCACTTTTTTGTGTTATTCAAATAACACTGGTCAGCAAGTTTTTAGAAAAGTCATGGTACTGAAATAAAATTAGTCATTTCTTATCAATTTGTATGTGCTCAACATGAATATGACATTCAAATTCTAATTTTGGCTCTAGTTTTTTTGTAATCTGCAGTAAATGGATGTTTACATCATGAAATGCATGTCAATAGTAATAGGCCTACGGTTAATAACTGTAAAAAATCAAGTCATAGATGACTTCTTAGATAACTTTGCGTGTCTCTTGTACAGCTGTTCAGGAGCATCTCTGGGGAGTGTCCAGCAGTAGTCAGCGGCATTGTAGTGGACCATTTTCCCTGGTATCTTTGTTCCATTTATGCAATATCTTGATGAAAACGTTTGCCATGTTCATCACTAACCATACCACAGTTTTCAGGGAAGAAATCCAGATGGAAATTAAGGAATTGGATCTTTAGAGATATGTTGCAGCCAAGTTTCTGATACTGAATCAGCATGTCTTCTGCTAGTTCCTTGGAGTTTTCTGCCCTAACATTCCCAAGAAAGTTTGAAGACACTAGGCGAAAAGCATTCCATGAGTGTTTCGCATCACCCTGCAGCAAGTTGTCGAACTGGTCATCTGCAAAGAGCTCCTGAATCTGAGGACCCATAAAAACTCCCTCTTTAATCTTTACTTCGCTGAGTCAAGGAAATTTTTCATGCAGGTATCGGAAAGCTGGCGAGGTCCAGTCCATGGCTTTCACGAAATTCTTCAACAAACCTAGTTTGATGTGAAGGGATGGTAGCAGGATTTTGTGAGCCTCAACAAGAGCTGGGTGCTGGATAGTCTTCTCTCCAACTGCTACATTTTGTCTGCGAGTCCATTCCTTCCGCATCACTTGCTCGGCTATCCCACTCACATAAGAAACACGTGTATTTTGTATATCCTTGCTGCATTCCCATTCAAAGGGCCACTAGCTTCAAATCACCACAGACGTGCCAACTGTACTTGTTATACTCAATGGAATTCAGTAGCTGCTTTAAGTTATGTCTCTTTCATGTGGACAGCATGCACAACTGGAATAGATGGAAGACAGTTTCCATTGTGCAAAAACACAGCCTTAAGACTCAGTTTCGAAGAGTCTAGAAATAGTCTCCATCGTTGTAGGTCATGAGTGATTTCTAAGGCATTCATGAGGCCCTCAATATCAGAACAGAATACCAGAGTACTTTCCTTTCTGAAGAAAGGTTCCAACTGCTGGTGGCTCTTTCAATCTAAAGTAATTGTGACATCTTCTAGAAGATTCCATTGCTGGAGTCTTGATCCTAGTAATTCTGCCTTGTTCTTGTATAAGCCCAAATCATGAATCAGGTCATTGAGTTCTTCCTGTGTTAGTCTGTGTGAGGTTGATGATGCACCACAGTGAAAATCTGGATCACTGCATGCAGGAAAAGAACAGGTCGGCTCACCCTTGTCCTCATCAGATGAATCAAGAGAATATCTGTTGGAGGTTTTGGAATAGGAAGTCCCTCACCATGTGGAACTGGTCTCAATGCAGAACGAGTGTTGAGTAGGCTATTCTCGACTTCTTTTGCTTCGTTATTCCACCAGAAAGAGGAAGAACCAAGCATAAGTAACAGTCTTTTATGTGGTTGCTTGGCTCTCTCCACACCATGGGAACCGCAGGTTCCCATGGTCGTTTGCTATTGATGGTCGTTTGCTATTTAACCACTTGAAAGCTGTGTTGGACATGTAGCACAGCATATATATGGGCCCAAGGCTTGTCTTGTCACCAGCCTTGCATCCCAAGTAAAGATGATAAGCCTTCACATGAGAAGTGAAACTTTTCTTCGGGTTGGCAAATGTCACTTCCCCACAAATAGAGCAGAAATTGTCCACACTATTAACGCACTTTTGAGGTATTCCTGTTCTGTATTGTGCCTAAATGCATAAAATCATAACAGTTCTATGGAACAGTAGCTTAAATTGTCTCGCACAAAGTCTGAAATATTTTCAATGTTCAACCTTTCCGACAGGGCTTTCTATAGTCCACTGCTGACATCAGCTTACTTCAGCAGCTGCCTGGCAGTAGTATTTCCTTGCATCAGGAAATGATGCAGTCAACTCTGGATGATGTGTGCATGATGGTATTATGCAACGTGATGCAATATTACATTATGCTAGGCTGATTTAGGATGCTGTTACAGTCCTACTGGATAAATTGACATGGTGAAACACACAAAATGAATTATATGAAATATCTTCAAAACGAGAGCTAATAAAAAATTTTCAGGGTTATATTCGTGTTCAGCATGGTAGACCAAGATACTGTAGATCAGGGCCTTTTTAAGTCAGTAACTATCTCAATGTTGACCAGTGTAATTGAAGAATAGCCTTTGAAAATGCATATGATAAAGAAGCACTTTTTCAATAAATGCTAAGAAAGTCTAGACATTTAATTACCAAATGCTTAGGATTATGCTTAGGATTATAATGCTTAGGATAATGTAATTTGGGGGGAATAGGGATCACATGGTTCACTGAAAGTATATTTGAAATGTTATTTCTAGTAGTCTGAGTCCTTCTATGCATGTTTTATTGGCTTAGAAATGGCAATTTCTAAATGGTCAACTCATAGACCTAGTCTAAAAGCAGTGCACAGGACTTGTAAGGATGTCCATCTCAAGCTTGGATTCAGTACTATGAATGCAGGTCCAGATGATAACATGCAGTTGTTTCAAGGGAAATTTTCTTTCAATGAACATGCAATTTATCTTAATGGAGAATAATCTCAATGTGATGAGTACACTTAGTACAGATCTGCAGAAGTAGTACCTCAATGTTCTTTCCTAGCATACAGTCACTCGAGTCAGTAAGAAACATTCAATCTGTTTGGAAAAAAGAATCAGAATATTTATAGATTTTTTTTTTTAGAACTGATTTCTTCTCAAAAAAAATCAATCTAATACTTGCAATTATATTTACACCCACTAATTTGTAACACAATTATGTTTGACAACTATGTGATGAGGGATAGAATTAGATTGTTATTGGTAAAATTAAGTAGAAAATACACATGCTTATTTCAATGATGCACAGCTGAAACATACAATGTTACTTTAATAAAAATAAAAATAAATTAATTATTATGACGCTGATAAGTGACCATCACTTATAATAGGTTGATTTATGTTAGAAAATTGAAGAAATAAAGCAAATTAAAGGATGTTTGACAAAAGTTGAAGAAGAATATCTCCACTGAATTTTAATTTCTGGAATAAGTATATTATTAATCTTCATTAGAGAATATAGGCATGTGAATTATGTAACACAATGTTTCAAAACATAAAATATTTTTGTTTTAGACTATTGAAGAATATCTTAAATTTGGGGTCCCAGGCTGAAAAATCATAGATCCCAGTACAATGAATATATACCAAAGCATATATTCAATATAGCTAAAGTGGTGGTACAATAGAAAAAAAAAATGAGTATTTATAAATGAAGTTTGTGTTCTCTTGGAAATGTTGAAACATAGGGACAATGTCAACATGTATGGAAAGTAAAATCTTAAGAAAAAGTAAATGTTAACAAATACAGTCAAATGCTTTTCCTGATCTAGTAAAGATATAATTTAACAGTGAAAAGCTAAGATGAATAATGACTACTAAAAGAGAACAACTTTCCCTGCATATCTGCCATAAATCTTGAATCTCAAAAAAGATAAGGATGAAATGCTCTTAATTTAACTACCATATTAATGTTTTCCCTGAAGCAATAAAGCTACTTAGGTGTGTGGTGCATGGAAATATTTTTCAAACATTAAGGAAATTCTAACATCTTTCAGAAAGTGAGAGCGAGCAAGTTGGAGAGAATCTCCTAGCCCCAAAAGAAACTATCAGAAGAATAAAGTAGCTTCTTAAAGCTTACAATATATTCTTGAAATTGAAGAATAAAGCATATGAGAAAAAAATATATAGTTAGAAATCATGAGTTTATGAATAAATTATTTAGAAAACATAATTTAGGCAACTTTAAAATCTGTTAGCAAAAAGGAAAAGCATGCTGACTTTCAATTTGTGCCTTGTCTCTTCTGAATAGAAGACATGGTCCTAATACTGAATTCAGAGTTTCTTTCCTTTCTTATGAAAGAATCTTTATTGTGTTATGCTTATGTCTGTTTATGGCCTTAATTGGCTAAGCTTTTCTTAAAATACACTTTTCTAAGTCTACCATTGTGACTTCTAGGCAATGTCAAAAATGAAACATCCATCAAATCTTAAAAATATAGAATTGCCATAGTCAATGCTATTCATTGCAGAATGTATGACAAGAAAAAGAACTGAAGCACTTTTCGAAGTGCTCATTTATAAACTGACTAAATTCTCCCTACCAAAATTCATATCCATTAGTGAGAAACTGCATGAAATTTTTGACTATCCCTGGAAAACAACATGTGTCTGAGTATAAGAATTTTGAAATGAATGGACATTAATAACTACTGCTATTCTGGGCCTCTCTGGTGGCCTAGGGTTTAAGTGGCAGAGCTATCAACGTTGCTATCTGAGTTCGATCCTAAGCCAGGGAGCATACCCACATATGATGCAGCAGACCTCTACTACTAGCTCTCTGCTCTCCTCAGCAGTGTATTTCAGTCAGTCTGCCTGTTCTGCTCCTCACGCTGTCTCTGGTGAATCCTCTCTCTCACACACACACACACACCCACCTTTGGCCTGGGCCCCAGTTCTTGTATGCGTAAATAAATAAAATTAAAAAAAAAAAACTAAAAAACTACTGTTATTCTTCAAGGGATTCTTAGCATAAATACAGAATATCACTCATGATCTGTGTGTCATTTGTTAAATCATGGCCTCTTTGCAGAGATAGAGCATAAACTAAATACAAATAGAAATCCCTTTCAAACTTAGAATTTACTTCTTGCTAAACTACAAAGGGTAACAAGAAATTCATCTTCAGATTCACGACCTGGGAACCTCTCTCTGCTAGAGCTGACTGAGAGGACCTTCCTTGTGTGTTTCTCATGAGGCTCAATGGGCTAAGACCTCAGCCCAGCTAGGGGCTTTGATGGAGGCAGTAGAGCGCCTTCCCAGTGAGACAGACTTCCTCAGAGGTTCCCAAAAACAGTTATCTCAAGCAATTATCAAATGGTGAGAAGACCAAGTGTAATTATTATTGACTTTATTTTTGGCTTGTAATAAATATATAAATAATGGGATTTTTTTTTTGCCTTTGATCTTCCTGGATCCATCTAAATATTTATTTGCATTTTATATTTTATATTGAAGGATCATTATTTCATATCCATATTAAATTTTTCATATTTAAAAAAATTAAATAAAACAATGATAGTATTATCATGTGTTATCTCTATCTCATTATATCCCATCTATATTTACATTTATACACATATATATAGTGAATATGTGTGTATATATATAATAATATTTATATAAACCCTAAAGAAATGGGGATTTGTCCAGTCTCATAATCTGTAAAAATAGATAGTGGGCTTTAAGAAGTTATCTCACAATTTCGAGAAAAACATATTTTGCCATTTATTTTCATTTGTCTTTCATTTTTATTTAATGTGACTTTCATTCAGTCCCCCAAACTTAGCACATAGGGCTCATAATGAGGATCTGAGAGAAAAGAACTCTCGGGCCACTAATCCTAAGTTAACTATAAAGTCTTCTTAGTCTTCTTCATGATTAAAAACTTCTACAAGCTCAAAAATTACAAGGCAGGGGGGCAACTATGCTGACAACTGCAAGAAACATTTCATGGAGAAAAAAAAACTCATCATTTTTCACAAGCTGATTCTTTTTTGCTCAAACCTATATTATAAGCCTGCATTGTTCTCACACCCAATTACAAATGTATGTTGATGCCTTTTTCTTCTTTTAAATACATTTCCATCTGATTTCTGTTTGCCACAAATGCTTAAAACACAGCTGTCTATCTGCAGCAGTTCTGCATACTTGTATGCTGAAGACTTCATTCCAGCGAATGTTCTGTATACACCAACGGTACTCTAGTCCTTTGTTCCTAAATCAAGTCCCTAGTCTTCTGAACTCTAAGGAATTATTATTTCTACATATTACTAATGATAAACAGCAATCCAAACATACTTAGAACCCATAATCTAAAACTAAAGCATATTATCCTTTTAATATCCTAATATTTGAAATTTTCCCAAATGGGTTGTTGCAAAGACAGTACTTCTGAAATGATAATATCAGGTTGAGGGCAGGGGAGCCAGGTACAGATGTTCCATAACAGAACATGAGGAGAGGATATAAAAGTATGTGGCTGTGCACACTTTCAAGGAACAAGGAAAGCCGGCAAGCCTAATCCAAACTGTGTTAAATATCAATATAAGACCCTATTGAGACACAGTAAGCAAAGTTTCATTTAAAATGTGTGATAAAGGCTTGCATGCTAAGACTGCAAGAAGAGGGAAAATGTGTTTTTAACTTGAATTTAGTGAAATGCAATATTATGCTTGTGGATGTGGCAGAAAAGAATCTTAGAGTTCTTGTTTGCAGCTGACAGGAAACAACTCTGGGTTATGACTGTTTTAAAAAGATATAGGGACTAATCTGATGCCCACGAGACTGGGTGTGAGCTTAAGAAACAGACAGGACACTGAGAACCTGTTGATTAAAGAACAGCAAAGATCCAGGAAAGTCAAGTAATAGGAGTTGAGTCTGTTCCCTGATGCTGCCATGTCCTTCCATGCTACCCAAGCGCCTCCTGTCTCTCACCCCTCATCCCGGGCTCTCCCCTGCCCAATATGCCCCATCTCTTTCAGCACTCAACTCATGCTCACATTCCTGACAGTAGTTTTTTCACATCTCTATCTTCCTGAGCCAATGATAGTGCAACAGTTATCACCAACCGTGTAACTTGAAAGAACATAAATCCACACAAGACCACTCTCACTTCTAATGCCACCTGCAAGTTCAAAGCATTTCCAAGACACCTTGAGTTTCAACAATTCAATAGGAGGACACAGGACTCACTAAAAGCTACTATATTCATGATTATGATTTACTACAGGGAAAAGATGCAGATAAAAATCAGCCAAAAGGAGAATCAGATAAGGCAGAGTCTGGGGAAATTCTAAATGCAAAGCTTCTGTTTATCTTCTCCCATGGGATTCTGGCCCCTACTTTCCCCCAGCACTCACATGAAATATTCTTGGGGCACTGCTAGCCAGGGAGGTGCTGTTGACCCTCCATCACATAGAAATGATTGACTAATTTGTAGATGGCAGAACTCAGTCTTTAAGATAATTAATAACACATAACCCAAAGGCCCTACTCCAAATCAAATTGTAAGTCTTTCTGGCATCGCCAGTCCCTACCCTAAATCATATTGTTAGACTATCCAATCCAGTGTGATCTCAGACTCCCAGGCCAATGAAGACACTCCTATCAGGCTAAACATTGTAAGGGTTTAGAGATTACCTCCTAAAAGTCAGCAGGAAAGGTCAGACCTCTTTGGGGGCAAGGTTAAATTCATTACTATTAGGATGCCATCTTTGACCTTACTTTTTACTACTTGTCTGTATTTTCTATTCCATGTTGATGATAAAAGCTACAAGACAGTGCAGTTTTCAAGCTTCTTTCCACTGAACAGACCCCAATTCCTACACCTGAACATATCTGCTCATTGTACCTTCTGTTACAATGGATGATAATCTTTCCTTGGGTCTAAAACTAATTTCTGTACCTATGCTTTGAATTTTTCTCTGACACTTTTCCAGGAAACTTATTCTTAGGGATATTTCTTTTTCTTGTAAATTGAGTATCCCTATATTATCATTTTTCTGTTGGCATTTAAGGATGCTCAAGAGACTTCCAACATAAAAACAAAAATTCATTCTCTGCAATCTTCAGTTACACGGTCAACAAATTTTTGCAAAAGTCACGTTACTGAAATAAAATTAGTCATTTCTTAACAATTTGTATGTGCTCAACACAAACATGACATTCAAATTCTAATTTTGGCTCTAGTTTTGTTTGTTATCTGCAATAAATGGATGTTTACATCATGAAACGCATGCCAATAGTAATAGGCCTATGGTTAATAACTGTAAAAAATCAAGTCATAGACGACTTCTTAGATTTCTTTGCTTGTCTCTTGTACAGCTGTTCAGGAGCATCTCTGGGGAGTGTCCAGCAGTAGTCAGCCAGCATTGTAGTGGACCATTTTCCCTGGCATCTTTGTTCCATTGATGCGATATCTTGATGAAAATGTTTGCCGTGTTCATCACTAACCATACCACAGTTTTCAGGGAAGAAATCCAGATGGAAATGAAGGAAGTGAATCTTTAGAGACATGTTGCAGCCAAGTTTCTGATACTGAATCAGCATGTCTTCTGCTAGTTCCTTGGAGTTTTCTGCCCTAACATTCCCAAGAAAGTTTGTAGACAGACACTAGGCGAAAAGCATTCCATGAGTGTTTCGCATCACCCTGCAGCAAGTTGTCGAACTGGTCATCTGCAAAGAGCTCCTGAATCTGAAGACCCATAAAAACTCCCTCTTTAATCTTTACTTCGCTGAGTCGAGGAAATTTTTCATGCCGGTATCGGAAAGCTGGCGAGGTCGGGTCTATGGCTTTCACAAAATTCGTCAACAAACCTAGTTTGATGTGAAGGGGTGGTAGCAGGATTTTGTGAGCCTCAGCCAGAGCTGGGTGCTGGATAGTCTTCTTTCCAACTGCTACATTTTGTCTGCGAGTCCATTCCTTCCGCATCACTTGCTCAGCTATCCCACTCACATAAGAAACACGTGTATTTTGTATATCCTTGCTGCAGTCCCATTCAAAGGGCCACTAGCTTCAAATCACCACAGACGTGCCAACTGTACTTGTTATACTCAATGGAATTCAGTAGCTGCTTTAAATTATCATATGTCTCTTTCATGTGGACAGCATGCACTACTGGAATAGATGGAAGACAGTTTCCATTGTGCAAAAGCACAGCCTTAAGACTCAGTTTCGAAGAGTCTAGAAATAGTCTCCATCATTGTGGGTTATGAGTGACTTCTAAGGCATTCATAAGGCCCTCAATATCAGAACAGAAAACCAGAGTACTTTCCTTTCTGAAGAAAGGCTCCAACTGCTGGTGGCACTTTCGATCTAAAGTAATTGTGACATCTTCTTCTAGAAGATTCCATTGTTGGAGTCTTGATCCTAGTAATTCTGCCTTGTTCTTGTATAAGCCCAAATCATGAATCAGGTCATTGAGTTCTTCCTGTGTTAGTCTGTGTGGGGTTGATGATGCACCACAGTGAAAATCTGGATCACTGCGTGATGATGGAACAGGAGAAGAACAGGTCAGCTCACCCTTGTCCTCATCAGATGAATCAAGAGAATATTCTGTTGGAGGTTTTGGAATAGGAAGTCCCTCACCATGTGGAACTGGTCTCAATGCAGAACGAGTGTTGGGTAGACTATTCTCGACTTCTTTTGCTTTGTTATTCCTCTAGAAAGAGGAGGAACCCAGCAGAAGTAATAATCTTTTATGCAGTTGCTTGTCTCTCTCCACACCCTGGGGACTACAAATGGCATTGATGGTCTTTTACCATTTAAGCACTGTGAAAGCTGTGTTGGACATGTAGCACAGCATATATGCGGGGCCCAAGGCTTGTCTTGTCACCAACCTTGCATCCCAAGTAAAGATGATAAGCCTTCACATGAGAAGTGAAACTTTTCTTCGGGTTGGCAAATGTCACTTCCCCACAAATAGAACAGAAATTGTCCACGCTATTAATGCACTTTTGAGGCATTACTGTTCTGTATTGTGCCTAAATGGATAAAATAGTAACAGTTCTATGGAACAGTAGCTTAAACTGTCTTGCACAAAGTCTGAAATATTTTCAATGCTCTACCTTTCCGACAGGGCTTTCTATAGTCCACTGCTGATGTCAGCTTACTTCAGCAGCCACCTGGCAGTAGTATTGCATTGCATCAGGAAATGATGCAATCAACTCTGGATGATGTGTGCATGATGATTTATTATGCAATGTGATGCAATATTACATCATTCTAGGCTGATTTAGGATGCTGTTACAGTCCTACTGGATAAATTAATACAATGAAACATATAAAATGAATTATATGAAGTGTCTTCAAAATGAGAGCTAATAAAAAATTTTCAGGGTTATATTCATGTTCAGCACACCAAGATACTACAGGTTAGGGCCTTTGTAAGTCAGTAGCGATCTCACTGTTGACCAGTGTTATCATCGTTGTTTTCACCAAAAATCTCTCCTCCTCCTATTGGTTCTGTGTTTTTCAAATAGCTTGTACACACAACTCCATTTACACGTGTGTCATTCTTGTTCAGTTCTACATTTTGCACCTAAGCATTGCAACAACACTTTCCTGTGCTATTTAGCTCCTGTCTTTCTTCACCTTAGTTCTTATTCCCCTGTCAATAATAGCTAACTTTCTAAAGTGCATAATAACTCTTAAAGTCTTGCTGTCTTATTTCTTCAATGATTTCAGTGACCCTTTCTCTAGGATGAAGTTCAAACTCTCTAGTGTGGCTTAAAGCACCTTCTTACCTTCCACAGTGTTTTTCATCACCCCTTTAGACCCTGGTTCTATTTATTTCTGCCTCCTCAGCTTTTGAGACAAGTAATTATTGTCCTTCAAGCCTTTGTATACCATCCTAACTCTCATTTAATCTTCCGATCTAAACTTTGACATCAATTATTCTGGAAAGCTGTCTGTTTTCCTGAGACTGGATTAAGCTACGTATGTACTCAAAATGTTGTGTTTTATTCTTTTGGCTCATAATTTGTTATTGTGATTGCCTATTGAATTCTCTGGCTTCTCTGCTAGTTTAGGTGCTTGAAATAATAGAAATTCTTGTTATTTTTGAACAGTCTTATATTTCCATCATTTAGAATAGCACTTGACACATAGTAGGTATCTGTGAGGTGATTGGAGAGAAATATGAAGCTGAAAATAAGCACTGAGGCCTAGTTGTGAGGGAAATTTCATGCCAGACTACTGGTTTTGTCCAAGAAAGCCTTTAAGAAGAAAAATAACAAAATGAGTGCCTATAGTTTTAAAATTACCACAGTATCAGATCCAAATGTCACTTAAACAATTTTTTTCATCTTTATATTCTTTTTGTGGGTTACATATTATAAAGTTTTTTTTTTCATTTTTATCCTCTTTGTTGCAGAGATTCGATTGTAACCTATACAAAAAGGCTATATGCAAATGCTTTGCTGTGGCAGGTTTTATCTAGTCATAGTATTGCTAGTCTTTGCTTTAATAAATGTGATTTCATTTTAGAATTTGCAAAGTATTTTCACTTGAAAGTTCCATTTCATGCTTGAGACAACTTTGTTAAATCCCATTTTGTAGATGAACTAAGAGAGGTCCAGAGTGTTTAGAGATACGATGACATTAGAAAAATGCTAAGCAAATGAATCTTGTTAAGGCACATACATTATTAATTTGAACTCTATGAAACTGTTATTTTTGTAGGTTAATATAAAATGGTTGAATACTGATGATTTCATACAGTTCTACCTAAGGCATCTTGAAATAATTAAGCCACAGCACAAGAAGGGGAACACATAAGCAATTGTCAAAATAAATGACAAATATAATAAATGCTATGGACAGACAATAATTGCATCAACTTAGGATGAGCACAGAAAAGACAGAGTTATCAATCTTTTCTCCAAGACTGTCTCCTTTACTTAATTTTTCCCTCATTACCAATACTTCCTTAGTACCCTGAGTCAGGTATATGTTTCCACTTGAAGATACTGTCTTAAACCTTGGACTTCTTATAATACATTAAAGCTGACATGCCCCTATCCTTACTTTCACCACCCCTTCTCACCTAGAAACTACATTTCTTTGAACTTAATTATTTTCTTTATTTTCCTATGCCAAATCTGAGGCCAAGTGCAATGGAAGTTCCTTTGAAATTGTTAACACATAAATTTCTCCTTTGAGAATATTTACAACGTTCATAATTTAAGCATAACTCATAGCAACCCACAGTATAACCATAGATTTTTTAAAAATAACCTCTTCATGATATGAAAAAAAAAATACACACATCATAAGAATACAAGTCAAGAAATTTCACAGTGTTATCAAACCCATATAAGCAACACCTAGAGAAAATGATCACATATTGATATCACTCTAGATATTCCTTTATGCTTATTCCCATCGCTGTCCTATCTCAGATAGTGACTATCCTGACTATTCTATTATCTTCTACATTTAGCTTTTGAGTTGAGAATTTAGCTACTAACATTATGGTTACTTTATTTTTCTTCTTTTTTAAAGATTTATTTATTTATGCATACAAGAACTGGGGTGTAGGCCAGAGGTGGGGGTGGGGGATGAGAAGATTCACCAGAGACAAAGTAGGGAGCAGAACATTTACACATCATACCTAAGGCACCAGTGTTCCTATACCATTGTTTATTGAACTCCCACTCCTCATTCTCTCCTTTGATAGCCTCATTTCTACAGTCAGATTTCTCAGTTGAGTTTTGTTCTAGTTTGTTTGTTTCTTGGTGATTTTCCACCTTATTCCACATGTAAGTGAAATTGTCTAGTATGCATTCCTTCTTCTGACTTATTTCACTGACATAATCCCCTCTGGTTTGATCCACGTTGTTGCAAATGGCAGCATGCCATCCTTTTTTTTTTTTAATCTGAGTAGTAATCCACAGATATATACTTAATCTTCTTAATCCACTCATCTGTTGTTGGGGAGTTAGTTTATTTTGATAACTTGGCAATTGTAAAAAGTGCTACAATGACCATAGGAGTGAATATATCTTTGTGAATTAGAGTTTTTGCATTCTCTAAGTCGATATATAGAAGTGCATTTACTGCATCCTATGGTACCATTAGTCCTACACATACTGTTTTGATTACAATAGCTTTGTCATATAGTTTGAAGTCTGAGAGTTTGACACTTGCATTCATCTTCTTTTTTGTCAATATTGCTTTGGCCATTCAGGGTCTTTTGTAATTCCATACATATTTCGGTTCCATTTGTTCTACTTATTTGAGAATATCATTAAAACTGATTAGGATTGTATTGACTTTGTATGTTACTTTGGGTAAGAATGTAATTTATTTTAACAATGCTAATTCTTCTAACATATGAGCAAGGAATATCTTTCCATTTCTCTGTGTCTTCTTCTACTTCTTTTATCAATATCTTACTGTTTTCATTGCATGGGTCATTAATCTCCTTTGTTAAATTTATTCCTAGGTGCTTGATTTTTGATGCATTATAAGCATGACTATTTTCTTGATTTCTGTCTCTTTTAGATTACTGGTGGCTTGTAGCAACACTGCACGTTATTGTAATTTATTTTTTAGCCTACATTTACTGTACTGATATATATTTTTTTCTAATAGTATTTTAGTGGAGTCCTTAGGGTTTTGCATGTATATTACCATGTCATATGCAAATGATGATGGTTTTACTTCTTCTTTT
Source organism: Scalopus aquaticus (assembly GCA_004024925.1). NCBI lineage: Eukaryota > Metazoa > Chordata > Mammalia > Eulipotyphla > Talpidae > Scalopus > Scalopus aquaticus. The sequence goes on along the minus strand of PVIJ01001223.1, from coordinate 174,093 downwards.
CAATTTGAATTCCTTTTATATCTTTCTCTTGTCTAATTGTTCAAGCTAGGATTTTAAATACTGTCTAGAATAGTGTTTGTGAAATTGGTCAAATTTCAAATCCTTGCCTTGTACCTGATTTTAGAGGAAATATTCTCAGTTTTTCCCCCATTGACTATAATGTTGGCTGTGGGTTTGTGATATGTGACCTTTACATTAAGGTATGTTCTTTATCCACCATTTTTAAAAGATAATCTAATTATAAATGGATGTTTAATCTTGTCAAATAAATTATCTTTACACCTTAAGGAACTAGAAAAAGAACAAATGAAACCAAAAATCAGTAGAAGGAAGTACATAATAAAAAATTAAGACAGATATATATGAAATATAAATTTTTAAAAAGTCCAAAATATCTACCAAACCAAACCCAGTTCTTTGAGAAAATAAAAAGAATAGACAAACCTCTAGCTAAATACTCTGAAAAAAAGGAGAAAAATCTTATAAATAGAACCAGAAATGAAAAAGTTTCACCAGTTATCTCAGAAATACAGTGAAGTATAAGAGACAACTATATACATCTCTATGCCAATAAATTTAATAACCTTGAAGAAATGGACACATTTTTAGAAGCATACAATCTTCTGAGGCTTAATTAGGAACAAATAGAAATCTTGAACTGACCAATTATAAGGAGATGGAAATAGTAATCAAATATCTCCCAAAAAACAAAAACTGAGGACGATGGCTTCACTAGTGAGTTCTACCTAATTTTCAAAGAGAAACTAATACCAATCCTTCTCAAGCTCTTTGAAAAAATTAAGGAGGAGAGCAGCTTTCAAACACATTTTATGAGATCAACATTAGTTTGATACCAAGAGCAGTTTGGATATCAACCAAAAAGAAAACTACAGAAGACCAAGATCCCTGGTGAACATAGCTATAAAATTCTCACAAGATATTCGCAAACTGAATTCAATAATACATGAAAAGGAACATACATCTTGACCAAAAGAAATTTGTTTCTAGGATGCAAGGATGGTCTGACATCCATAAAATGATTTGTATAGTTTACCACATCAATGTATAAAGAGAAAGCATTTGATAAAATTCAACATCCATTTATGGTTGTTCTTTTGAACATGATCTTTCTTCTCCCTCCTCTGGATGAGTTTAGTATTTATTAGGTTTCAACAACATAATATCTATGATTTACATTTTTATGGTCCTGTGTGCATTTGTAGTGCTTCTAGAATCTATTCTTAAATTATTTGTTTTCAAAACATTTTCTGAAACAGTTCCATAAATAATATTCTGCAATATTTTGGTTTTTTCCTTCTATGATTTTGAGTAGATATATATTTTTACGCTTTATAACTTTCTTATTCTCATTTAAATATTTCTTATAATTTTCTTCTCTTGTTTTAGTATGATATTTTCTACTGATTTATGTTATAGCTAATTAATTTAATCTGAGCAGTGTTTTATCTGTTATTAAATTCATTTATTAGGTTTCAGTTTCATTCTTTTATTTTTCCACAGTTTATATTTGTATGTCTTAAATTCCCTTATAGTCATTCATTATTATCATACTAATCACAGTACTTCATTGTCACTGTCTAATAACAAATATATCTAACACTTTTGTCAATTTGCTTCAATCATTCCATTTCGTCTTTCTTTTCTTCCTGTTTCTTGGGATGGCCAGTGATTTTTGATGAAATTTTGTTGGAAAACACACACACACACACACACACACACACATACACGTATATGTATATGTATGTATGTATATGTATATATATACACACATGGGGTATGTGTGAGTGTATGTGTGTGTAGGACTTGTAATCATGGTGCTTTCTCAGAGAGTATTTGTTTTTGCTTTTATAGCCTGTTAGCACAGATATATTTTACTTTAGACAAGTTAGTAATTTAGGAGATTTTACACTGAATTTAATCTTTGTGATTGTTGGTTCATTTTCAAGTTAACCTTACATCTAAGTGATAATGACCCCAAGTAAAACTCTGGATTGTTTTCAATGTCCTCCCTCAGTAGTCCTGAACTCCAATTTTTGTCTCCACAGTTCTGTGAGACTACCAAAACCTCTAATTACATTCTTGTCACTTGACCACTTATAAATGGGCAAAAGTTTTGATAGATAAAGCAGTATGAAATGTTGCATTCATGTCTCTCTAGAATCCTGATTTCTCAACCTTGAGTACAAAGAAAGATATGAAATAAGCCGTGTTTATTCAGCTCTTCAGCTTCTTAAATGATACTTTATCTTAAGAGTTCATTATATCAGCTCAAATGCCTTCAGAGGAAAAGAAGATCCATTCTTGATTCACTGTAATACATTTCCCTTTCTAGGATCTTGGCTTCTCAAATAATGACTGCTTAGGTAATCCCCTGATTCTGCATCTTATCTAGATCTTCTAGTTAGTCTTATCAGGAGGGCTGGTATGATCTTACCTGAGATCTAGTATATCTTTGCTAGAGGTGAATTCTGAATGATAGAATCACCAAGAAGCTTAGATATCATCAGTGTCCATGCCTTCATGAACTTCTAGGTCATCATTTTCCAATGTCATTTGATCCTAGAATGAGTATTTTCATGGTTTAAAACATACTTAGATTCAAAAAATACTTCTGTAATTTACTAGCTATGTGACCTTTGAGATGTTACATAAATTAAAAACCAGTTTCCTTGTTTTTGTTTTTTAATTTGAAGATGATAATACAAAACATCTACCACATAATGCTGCTTTAAAACTTAAAGCTAATAATATACATAAACTAATTTAAAAATTCTCTTCAAAGACTTTGTAATATGAATTTCTAAGTCTCAGATTTCATGGCACAAAACCTTTTTATATAAACATGCAGACATACACATTTTAACGTCAAATCTATGAGAGATAACTATTTTACTTACCAACTAAATGGTCATCAGACTTTAAATTATTTTAGAGAATTTTACCTTTGTTTTTGATAACATAATTTAAAACATTTGTTTTTAAAATGTTCTCATTCTCTGCACATTTTCCTAATGGAGGGGTGTTTAAAATCAAATGGAATAATCAATACTCCATTTAAAAAAAACATTTATTTATTTATTTAAGTTTATTTATTTATTTATTTATTTATGCATAGAAGAACTGGGTTGTAGGTCAGAGGTGCAGGTGTTGAGAAGATACACCAGAGACAGAGTGGGAAGCAGAACAGGCAGATCTGCTGAAATACACCACTGAGCAGGTGGGCAGGAGAGGTCTGCTGCGCCATGTGGGTCAGCTACCTGGTTGGGGCTCAAACTCAGGTCACAGTGGTGATAAGGCTGAGACTTACTCCCTATGTCACCAGGGAAGCCCTGATACTGTATTTATATTAGTAAAGCAAATGAATGAACATTGTTAGAAATCAGCTTGGAAATAAAAACAAATAAAAAAAATCAGTCGACAATTGACAGTTTGCTTTATTTTAATTTTGAAATAGTTCTCCCATGTCTTCACTATTCAGAGTGGGAGGCAATCGAGATGCAAATATATGTGTAAAAATGAGATCAAGTCCTTGCCTTCTACAAGATTGCAATTTATTTGGGGGGTAGAGGGTAGTAACATAGAAGAAAGAAATGTCAAAAGCCATATGGAATTGTTGTTACAGGAAAAAAAAAATGTGCTCAGAGCACCAAAGGAATAGAATGTGAACTCTTTTCCAGCAGGAAGTATTCAAAAAGGCAGAGTGGAGGATTGGGGTTTGAGTGGGGTGCTAATATAAAGCTGAAGAAGGTATTTGGGATCAAGGGCAGCACAAAAAAGAGGTACAGAAGCAGAAAATGACCAAAAAAATATTCATTAACAGCACAGTATGAGTGGGGCAGCATGTGTCTTGCAAGGACATAAAAGACATTGCGACAGATAGATCTGTTTATGAAGTTTCTTAGAATGTAAGGCTTAGGAGTTTGAACTTCATCCTTTGGGCAGGCAGTGGAGAACTGCTGACAAATTTTGATCAGGAATGTGATTTAAAAATAAAAATAAAAGATGGGTAGTATGAATTGACAGAACACACCCACAGGGTTTGGAAGGAGCTGTTAAAACTGTGATAACTATTTCTGTCCTGGTTGGGGAGGATAACAGCAGGGAATTTAGAGACTAAGTGTCCATACCACCTCTGGGATACAGCAGGGACTTACTAATTCACTCACTATTTTCATTGGGTTTATATGTCTTGAACAGACATGAGTTAAATTAATAACTCAAAATAAATCTTTGGAAAAGCAGCAGTTAAAACAAAAATATTCAAGCACAATGTTCTGTGTCTAGCAGGCACTCAAACTATTTTTAGAATAAATGAATGAAAGAATGTGTGAGAGGCTCTACATTAATATTTGGTGTCTGAAACTTCAAGAATGATTTGGAATAAAGTCTCAATAGTCAGTACATAGATTTGTTCCCATTTGAGGATAATTTCTTCCCATGAGTTAAATTGAAGGTGGCCAGATCTACTGCAAAAACTGGAGTTTTTCTCCAAGAAGACTGCTTTCATACATATAACCTATTTAAAATAAAAGTATGTAGTGTATTGAATTATCACAGAATTCCTGGCATTGTAAATCCAGTCTGCTGATTTCACAATTTTCAGAAAATCAATTGGACCAAAGGGCTCTTGTCCAGATCAAAACTCATGTCGGCTTCAGGGTCCCTGGGAACTACAAATAGAGATGCTATCCAGGCCTGCTTGGTATTCCACACATGCTAAGTAGTTAGAAAGCAGTTAAAGGTGCTGTCCACTAGCTTATAGTTAGTATGGATATTTTATCACCCTTTTGGGTCTTTTTTCCAACCGTGAAAAAAGGCATACAGCATTTCATTATGTTAACGGGACATGAGAGACACAAATAAACCACTTGGTTCATACTGGGTACCTGTGAAGAGAGAATATTTTTAAATATCTGTAGGTGGTTCACTAACACAGGTAATTGAGTTTCAACATATTTCTCCTTTGAGTCTTTCCACGGGTGTTCTGTCATACCGTTAAGTAAGGTGGGAAATAAAGAAGTGAAACCTTTTAAGGAAGTATTACCTTCCTTAGCTTGATCCTTTAAAAAAAAATACTTTGTTAACTTGCTTAATGCTCCCTTTTATAGCAATCCTCTTTTTTTTAACTCAAAAAGAAGCAAACCCCATTTTTAGAGAAATAGCAAAGGTGTTAACACTCCCACTTAAAGTAAGTGACATAGCTATTTCACAAAGCGCAGAGAACTTGTTCAAGACAGCGTGCGCGGCGATGACATGAGCACCCCTCGTGTGCATTAGGAGGACAAATAGCTCTCTTGATAATTCTAAACATGTGTAAGTTATAACCTTCTCTCCTGAAAAAGGATTTTCTTCCCTCTCTTTATTGTAATCATATGCCTTTCAGTACAGGCTTACTTTACCTTTCATCTACATTAAGAATAGCTGGGGCTGAGGGATGCATTTAAAATTAAGGATTTTTTTTTCTCTTGCTTTCCCTGATTTAATAAATCTGTAGATGCTCTTCTAAACAATATTTTAAAAGAATGTTGGACTCTAGGCCCCAGTCACTGCCACAGCCTCTTGTTATTCCTCAGTACTTACTTTCTCTTGGACGCCAGATGATAAAGGTAACCACCAAAGATGAGTGTCCAGTGGTGTTTAGAAGTGAGAAGACACTGTTTGCCATAGAAGGGAACTAAACCTGAGGCACGATTTGTTGTGTTTTCCAGGTTTAATGAGATATAATTGACGTTGAACACCGTGCAAGTCAAGGTGTACGTTGTGTGGGTGTGATACACTTATGTATTGCCACTGATTGTTACCAGGATCCATTTTTGACCTATCTAGTTAAAGGGCATAAAATGAATAATGAAAATTCCTAAGCTTAGTTTCAGAGCTAGAAAAGACATCAATTCTTATAAATAAGGAAAACAAGGTACTCATGACTCACCTGCCCCTGCAAAGTTAGATAACTTGTTCAGGATAGGCAGACTAGATCGTGGTTCCTAAGCTCAGCCACTTGCGCTATCACACCCTGGTTTTCTGTGGTACATTCTGGGTCTCATAACAACTATCCAATTTATTGACTAGGAGCATAGCATTTTTTTCAAGTGGTAAAGAGTTAATTTCTATGCTAGATTTCACTCCACTGATTCACGAGGAAACATATTTTAAAATATGGGCTTTATTTGTATATTTGGAAGAACATATTCTATTTGACCCAAAAGTTTTGAGATATTTTAAATGCATTTATAGCAAAATAATTCATGAACATACACAAGATGACAAAGAGATATTTTAAATAAACTCAGCCTTTCCTTCCTTTATTAATGTATTTATTCATTTACCCACTCAATCAATAATGATTTACTGAGTTCTAGTGATATAGATAGAGTAGTTAACTAAATGGTCAAAATTCCTGTCCTTGTGAACTCATATTCTAGTAAGGGAAGACAGTGTGTCTGAGGATGAAAAGTATTCTGGAGAAAAGTAACTCTAGGAAGGGGAAGAGAAAGTGCATTGGAAGTAGGTATGGTGGTTGGGCAATGCATATATTGTACTTTTAATAGGCATAAAGATGATAATGGTGCCAGTTATTTTTAGAAATACTATATATATATATTGTCTCATATAGATCTACTCAACTATACAGAGCAGATTTATTTTACCTCTTCAGGGCATATGATGTTCAGACAAGTTTGGTGACTTGTTCAAGGTCGCAAAGCTGAGACACAGAGATTTCAGAAATCTGCATGCACATAGTCTAATAGATCAATTTTTTTTAAAAGATTTATTTTTTACTTTTGCATATAAGCTGGGGTGCAGGTCAGAGGTGTGGGGCGGAGAGAGGGCTCACCAGAGACAAAGTGGGGAGCAGAACAGGTAGATCAACCGAAATACATTGCTGAGGAGAGCAGCCAGTAAGGCAGGAGAGGTCTGCTGCGCCATGTGGGAATCTCCCTGGGCCGGCCGGGAATCAACCTCATGCAGCTGCAATGGCCGACAGTTCCACAGTGCTGCGCTTAACCCGTTGCACCACGAGGTAGGCCTAGATCAACTTCTTGTTAACACTTACCCATGATCTTATATTCAGCAAGATCTTATTTATTAACTGATGATGTGCTGTACTTGTGTCTAAGTGTTGAAGATAGAATTAGAAATTCTTTCTAATATGCGAAGAAAGGAATAAAAAATAATTCAATCTTATTCTTAATAACAAAAACAAAATAAACCAAGTTTGCTTTTCCAGATTAATACAAGAAATACTATCAAATACTACTGTTGTCTCTTACCCCTAAGGCATTAAGGAATCAAACAAGGAATGCACATGCTCCTGTTCAGCATCTTAGCATGTGGAAAATTGTCATGTTTTGTCCCTCTAAAACAGAAGGTTGCATCTAGTATGTCTGTGCAAGAAATGCAATGAACAAAAAGACATCTGTTGGAAATAAGAACAATAAGGAAATAGTTCAAGAGTCACTGCGCTATCTTTTGCATTGTGAGGAATGTTCACATAAATTTCCTTGCCAGGTAGTTCTCGAAAGGGTCTTAAGTCCCGATGGGTGAATATCAATTTTGTGTGACTTAGTTTGGGGGTCCCTATCCTTCTACATTCCATATGCTGAAAAATCACACTTCAGTGAAGACTACATCAGAGAAATAAGTTCACTTTGGGATTCTTGGAGCAGCAACAACCAATTTCTATGCCAACCACGCTTTCCTTATCACATGAACTTGCCTCTCTGATTGTGATCATTAGCGTGTGCTCTCAAATTACTGAAGACTTTATTTTATTTATTTATTTATTTTTTAAAGATTTATTTATTTATACATACAAGCTGGGGTACAGACCAGAGGTGTGGGACGGCAAGAGGGTTCACCGGAGACAGAGCGGGGAGCAGAACAGGCAGATCAGAAATACACTGCTGAGGGGAGCAGCGGGCGAGGCAGGAGAGGTCTGCCGCACCATGTGGGATTCTCCCCGGCCGGGCATCGAACTCGCATCGCTGCTGCCGACAGCTCCACAGCACAGCGCTTAACCGCTGTGCCACCAGGGAGGCCCAAATTACCGAAGACTTTAATTCATTGTTTAATTTGTAGATTTTGATTGTTTGGCTTTTTTTTTGGCAAGGAAAAAAAATGAAAAGCTAGAGTTTGCATTCCAAAAGCAGCTGGGTTTTGTAGCGGACATTTGGGTAAGATAGAGATGCAGGTAGCTGGTTTAATTGCTGTTCTTCTGACACCAAAGTTTGTGATGTACGTTAAGGCCTGGTCTTCTGTGAGCTGTTTGTGCTTCAGGCCCTGGGTGTGGAGAACAGCTGTTCCTAGGTCTCTGTGGGGATGATAGTGACCCACCAAGATACACCAAGGGTGCTGCTGGATATGCTGTCACTATTCAAGTCACTTCCTACAACATTTGGCAGGCACTGCCTGGACAGCAGGGAATGATGGAGGTGGAGGGAACCCAATCAGCCACGCTGCAATTGATATCTGATTGATGAATGCATGACATTGTGGAATCAATCCATATGACTCAGAGAATGAAAGCGTTGGTTGCACTTTCGTTTGAACTTAAAAGCTTGAAAATGATTTTACTCTTTAAGGGTGAAGAAAACTATTTTCTATTTATTTGTTTAAAAGAAAAATGCAAATACAATACATTTCATATCAAGAAAACTAAACAAAAAGAAGGCAGCTCTAAATTATTCAAAGAGAAAATGAATTGTGACTCCCCAATCAGATTGAAGTATTTAAAGCATTAGTATTACTGGTCTTGCAACCTTATTTCTGCATGTAAAGTAAAAATTGCTATGAGATCAAGGATGACTCTATAAACAACAACTTTGTTTAGTTGAAAACTTAAATTAATAATTATTTTCACCTGGAGAAATGTCATTTGTTTTGATTCAAGGTTAAAAAAATCATTGCATTAATTTTGACTTGTGTTTATTTTTATTCCTCGTTTAAATTTAGTAATGAATATTTCCTTATTGTATAGTCTTGTACCCTCCTTTATCCCCCCCCTTTATTTACTTAGATTTAATCAAGCATTTGAAATCTTCCAAATTTGCTTTCCCCATAGAATATTTGATAGCAGTCATTGCTGAAAAGGAGAATTCATTCTGATATTGATTATACTTTGTTAGAATTTATATTTTTCTATAAATGTGTAAAGGCTATAAACACCAGCAATTCCTCATGGTTTAACAGAATCGTTCCTTCTCTGATCACATAATTGGTAAATTGTGCATGTCAAATGGCTTCAGGATATTCTGTCCTCTTTCCAGCAGGTTATCACGGAAAACTTGCTGGAGAATGATGTTGTTTGTGTGTCCTTTAAGTTAGGAACTAAAAGGTCAAGAGTTGCCAAAAGCATTTTTACGGAGTAACTGCTGCTTTTCCCAAGCCTTATAATGTGCTCCTCACTAGTAAGACTCATCATTTATTTCTAAGTGTGTCTGTTTATTCTCCAAGTCAAAGCCAACTTTTATACCCAAGCTTTATTAGAGCTAATCACAAAGACTGGTTATATATTACATGCTTAATGCATGCCTATATGTCATAGTTGCATGGTAACATTGAATTACTTTTCTCATAATTATTTTTGAGGATATTTTTTAAAAAAATGTATTTTCCCCAATGATTTTAATCCAGTACAAACAATAATGAAATATTTAGTGTACAATAAATAGTGTTTAGCATGAACTAAGAGCTCTTAAGTGCAGTAAGATCGAAATATATGGTCTTAATGAGTGTTTTTGTCTGATTTCAGAGCTAATTTAGGAGTAAAAAGGTGCTATTAATATATGTGAGTAATGTTAGAATTGAACTGTTGGATCCATTTGGTGTATAGTTCACAATCTCTGCTCTTTTGATTGTGTTCTATGAGTCATACTGCTGAGCAGTTACCATTGGTTGTTCTACTGGTTAAACTGCTATTGCAAGATTAATCTTCAGCTCTAACAGTTAAAACAGTTGCAGCAATTAATTGCTAGGGAATAATTTCCCATCCCAAAAGTACAGAGCAAGAAAACATGTTCATAAATATGCTACACTACTTAACTGTTTTCCTCTAAGTATAACCTAAGATAACTTTGCAATGACAAATCCTAAAACTCACAAATTGCATATTTCTATAACTAAAAGAATTGGGGGGGGGGTGAATCACAATTTGATTGCTTTTTCAAGTGAGATGTGAAAACATATTTAACATTCACATTTGATCAGAATTCCATGATTACATTGCCTACATGGACTTCACGACAATCTTCTATAAGATCTTTTTTTTCCTTTCTTAATTGTGGTGATATCATTTCAAGTTTATGAATGTAAAAGCTATAAGAACAAAAGAAAACAAGGATGAACATGACAGGACACTATATTCAAAATACAGACAAAGAATCTAAGCAGCAGATGAGACCTCATGCAGCATCTGAAACAAATGAAAAGAAAACAGATTGTCATCAAATCTCTTTTTTTTTCAAAAGTTTGATACATATTTCTTTGGGGAATAGTTTGCAAATGATATATAGAATATGTGAAATACAATTGTAAACAGACATGCAATTTACCTAGGTTACAATCTGTTCCATGATCTTTGTTCAATCTTAAGAAAAAAGACAGGGTACACCACGTGGAACAGGATTGTACCAAAATAAATTGGAGATTGAATTATTAGAACTGACATTATTAATATTTTTTTAATATTCCATGGCTCTCTCATGATTCTTTGCATGCCACATCTTTAGCAAACTCCAGTGCCTTAATCATTTTAAGATTTTCTGTGTTCTCAATAGCTGTTTGCTGGTATGCAGGCACAATCTCTTTGAATGACAATAAATATGCATGGCTAAAAAGAAAACTACAGTCAGAAAATCCTATGTCTAAAGTATTAACTGCGATATTCAGTGTTTCTTACACTCTTGTTCGCTGAACACATGTTGCCCTCGGGTCTGAAACTGAGCTACCCTTGGCCTTTTGTGGCACTTTGGTCTCTTTCTTTCACCAAAGACAGGGCACGGTGGGGGTGAGGTGAAGGGGGAGGGGCGGGGGCAGAAAGGGCAGGAGAGGATGGTGGATAGGCAGGACAAGAAAGGAAAAGCTCCCCGTGGGTCGCTTGTTGTCAGAGCCTGGGAAAACGAGCGCCATTGCCCCAATGTGCCTCCTTCCACCCCACTTCACCCACACCCCGGTGGAACCCGGCCAGCAGTCACTGACCAAGGCCTCGCTGGGTTTTCTTTCACCCTTTGAGGTTGCACATGTGCCAGAGCACTGACTGACACCACATTTTGAAGCTGATTGTACGACATTGTCCAGCACAAGCCATGCAGAAATCGCAGCCGGCTGTGCGCGGGGCAGGGCTCACAGCAGAAAACATTTCTTTCTAGGTGGTCAGCCGTGGAGCTCACAGGTCCTGACAATTGTTATTGTGTATGTATCTTGCTACAGAATTGCTGGAGTAGGAATGCGGGATGCAACACTTGCTGAAGAAAGAAAAGGCAAAGGATGAGATAGATTTCTATCTTGGGCTTTCACGGGCTTTAGCAGAGGGGAGACCCTAGTGTAAGAAGCAGAGTTTTCAGCCTTCTCCTTAACTGTGAGGTATCAGGTCCCAACAGGTCAGTTTCCATGGCATTATTAAAAGGTATAGTTTGGACAAGCCATATGCTGATCTTACTTAAAACAGAGAAGAATTTTCAAGAAAAAATAAGCGATTGCAGCTGGTAGAAATGGGAGTTTACTATTTTTGAACGGCTCTTCAGTATAGGGTATTTTAATTCATCCTACAGATTCAAATTGGACTTTGTGTCACTGGGATATACTGTATGGTGTTCTGAGTAATGCTGGTTTGCTAAAATTGCAATGTAGATTGATGCTAAAGAGACAGCTTTGCCATTTCTAAAATCTTTTCAGGCATTTCATACAAAATGAAAATGCTGACGGGCTAGCTACCTCTGTAAACATGGGGGCGGTAAATGCATATAGTCTCCATCCTTTTACTTTCTAAGTACAGAATGGGTAATTAGTACTGCTCAGGCTGCAATAGTGAAAGATTTGCAATATTCCCGTTACACCAAGAATGTTGATTTTCAGGAGTTTTTATTCAGGGCAGAAAAAAAATGCTGTAGATAGAATTGGTACTCGATTTTCAGTGATAGGCAATCTAATTTTTAGTTATGAAAATTGGAACTAAAGTAAAATAATCAAGGCTATTTCCAGGCAAAAGACATCTAGCAAATGGGCAACATCTAAATTCTCTGGATTCTGCGCACATTTTCTTTTTCACTTTGAGCTTGAAACGCTACTCTGTGTACTGTTTGCCTGAATCTTATAAACTCTTAGCTATGAGGTCTTTGTTGCTCAGCGTTAGTAGACCACATCAGTGTGAAATTCTTCTAGGCTCTGTACATCAGATGGTCGTATGGTATGGGAACTTTCCCATTAGCTGCTTGCTGCTTTAACCAGCCAGATTTCTGTCCCTGGTATTGGTGGTCACATTGTGTTGGGTTTCCTTATTAATACTCTGCTAAGCCAAGGAAAACCTTACTCAGGCTACTCCACCACTGAAAGCAATTAACCTGTAACATGAGCTCTAACATCGTTGTGCACTGCAGAGAACCAACAAAGATTTGTTATTTGGCGTTCTGACAAGTTTTAATCCTCTCCCAGTAGAGCTCTCTGGGGGATTTTTAGCACATGGACATTACTGAACAGACATGTTCCAATTGCCCTGGTATTATGCACTGGATTTGTTCCAAACATGGAAATTCTACCGAAAAGCCAGTGCATAATACAAACAATTGACCATAAAACACCCATTAAAAATTGTGTTTTATTCAAAATCTCTAGTAAGTCCTGAGCAAGTTCTAGTGATAACTCATACAGCATTTAGATGAAAATATACCAGATTAAGTTTGCTGACCTACAAGAGCTATGTAAATATTTAGAACATTATCTGAAAAACACTTTCTTTTTCTTTCTTTTTACTAATCATGGATTCTGTTCAGAACCAGGCCATGGGCCATGACTCTATCTCTGCCTGCTTCAGAGTAATCCCTGGCATCATCATCTTTCATCCGTTCAGTAATTCATCCATTCAGTCATGCCACAAATATTGATTTTGTACTTTCTCTGCTTAGTGCTTTTCATTGCATCACATTTAAAAAAATTAAGTATATTAATATCTGTTTCCTTTTCTCTAGCTCCCAACTGCTCTTCATATGCACTTGCACTTTCTTCCTCTAATGCCCTTCTTCACATGATCCGAGTCCACCTTGCCCAAAAGAGCCACAAGAGCATCTCTATCTTCTGCCATACTAGTTGCTCTAAAGTGCTGCCCAACTGAAAATTTCTACCTGTTGGTTAATCCAAATAAATTAATGTACCATAGTCCAATCACAATAAAATTTAAGTATTTCACATGTCTACTTATTTTCCCCATTATTTCCCAGAAAGAGAAATATTATTCCTCTTTCCTTCACCTTTTAGTTTCCTTAACTTTTCTTAGTTTCTACATCTTCTCCCCTCCCCCCACAAAGCAAACCAGCTTGAACAGCGAAGTAGCTTCTTTGAGGAGCTATATCATTGTCTCTTACAGAAGAGGACTTATGGATTTAATTTTACTCATATTTAATTTAGCCAATGTAATGTCTGATCAAGTAATTTTAAAGCCTGAATGTTTTCTATAATGAGATATTTTGCTTGTAGCAAAATTGATTTACTTAGCCATTTGTATTGTAACTGATTTGATATCTTTCAGCTTGGAAAGAAGGGGACCATCCAATGACCAAGACCGATCTCCTAGCACCAAAGAATTTTATCAGGAATGAGCACTGTCAATAACTAATTTTTATTTTAATACTTGAATATCATGAAATATTAAAATTAGAAAGAAGCTTAGAAAATCTTGAGTTGGTAACTTTTATTTTTTTTTAATTTTTATTTTTAAAGATTTATTTATTTATGCATACAAGCTGGGGTACAGGCCAGAGGCGTGGGGCGGTGAGATGGTTCACCAGAGACACAGTGGGGAGCAGAACAGGCAGAGCGACGGAAATACACTGTTGAGGGGAGCAGTGGACGAGGCAGGTCTGCCACGTCATGGGGGAATCTCTCCGGCCAGTTGTGGAACTCGCGTCGCAGCTGCCTACAGCTCCACAGCACAGCGCCCAACCACTGTGCCACCAGGAAGGCCTGAGTCAGTAACTTTTAAAAGAGGATGACAGGAAGTTGTCACCAGCCTCAGCTCTACTGCAGCTGACCAGCAAAACAGAGATTAACACTAAAGACTTCTAAATTCACTTTCTCATTACCATGCTCAGCAAAAGAAAATACACAGACAGGCAAAAATACATGATTACTGTCTTGTAAAGGAATGTATAACTTCAAGGAAACCAAGTAAGAAAAGGTGAAAATGAAATGCACCAGTTATGATCTTAATGACATTTAGTGAGATGGAACCCAGGAGTCATGGGGTCACATGTTACTGTGGTTTCCCACAGATGAATTCTGTACTTAAGGTTTCATTTAATAATCACATAAGACAAATGTTTATGAATGCTTCCCACAAGAATGCTATGGAATTGCTAATACCCTCTTTGTACTCAATTAATGTAAGTGGTATTCAAATATCAAGTTGAGGTCTCGAAGTTTGTCCTCTTGTATATAAATAGTTGGATTTAAGGATCATGGAGCTATTAACACTCCTGCATTCATTGTAAGATATAAACATTTAAGAATTTTGTTTATGGTATCAATAACTGCTTGTTATTTTAAATCATTTTTAAAAGAACGTAAAAAATCAAAACAAAGAATAAAAACAAGGTTTGTCTTCCTGTGTACAGCGGTCCTCTATGCTGTATAAAACTTCCCCTGAATGAGAGCATTCTATTTCATTTCCTCTGCAAATTTCAAAGATGTGTCCTGGGCTCTAGCTGGCATTTTTATCCACTTTTCCACAGGCAATCAGACAGAAAAGTTTCACATTTTGAGCAACAGTTGCAGAAGTTACTGTGACATTCATCAAATGAGAAGAGTAGGCAAACCTGAGTGCTGAGCCACGAGACTCCAGATTCTTCTGGTAGTTTTCCCAGGCAGGAGGCAGAATCAGACCTTATGTATAAACAGTAGCTTCAGAAAGAGAAATGATTCAGTCATTAATCCTTTGACAGAAACATTTTTTACAATAAATTTTACTATGTAGAGTAGAACAATATTTTACAAATTAATAAAGCTTTTCGAAGTGCCGAAACAGAGGCATATTGAAATATTTACTCAGTATTGAATATTACCTTTCTAAAAAAACGGCCAGGTGCAGAATTTCATAGAATAAAAGTGAAGTTTTCTGACTTTCTCAATAATAGAACATATTTATTGATAATTTGGTTGTTTTGCTTGGTAAGCTGTTTTGCCCAAATTTATCTGGTTGTCAGCAGGATGTTGTCTGAGAATAAAGAAGCCCTTGTAGATAGTGATGATTGGTTAGGATTACTTCCTGTCCTCTTATTTATTAACCCACTAAAAACTGTGCTTGCAATATCATGGAGTCTCTTGATACCCACAGCTCTTCCTGTTTAGCTGTTGGTAGAACTAGCTGCCTTTTATATGTACATATGTGTGCATGATATGTAATGAGTGAATTCCCTTCTGTTTTAGATATTTATTTGTCATTATAAATATATAATAATACTAATACGTACCAATTTATAAGATGATGACATTTACGTAAATATGCATTATATATTCTATATTTATATATCTCACTAAATGTGCCAACCCAATTAAAATTACTGAAAAGATCACTCTTAAATGAGACCCTTCCATCTTATTTTACACGGTGGGCTAGGGGACACTTTGCCGTTCAAAGGGCATGCGTGACAGATTTAGCCTTCTTATTATTCAGTGTTTGACCTGAAGTTGTGAGTTTTTTGTTTTTTCACCTTTAAAATAGGAAGAGTTCCTTTTTTTAATATTAGAGCAAGTGGCATTTTAATATATGCCCATGAAAGGAAATGTTTGAAGTAGTCTGGGTAATATTTAATGAGTATTGGATACTTTGTACTTTGATGTGAAAACTAAGGCTATTTTTTCCATTTGCTTTTAAAAATAAGATTTTTCTATTGAATCAGCTCTTCATGCCTTTTAAAAAGCCAATGTTTAATGTTTTAGTAATCTGAAGTGTTAAGAGATGGTTTTAATTTTCTTTGTTGGTCTTGAAGAGACTATACAAAAATATTTGCTGTTGTTTTATTTGCCTTAACTTATTCTCTCTAACTGTTGCATGAGTTTGGGCTTTTGATTCTTCTTACTCATCTCAGATTATTGATTCAAGAGCAAAACGTGCTGAAAATAATGTTGTTTTATTTTTAAATATCTTTAATTTCCTCTTGTTGCCACCCAGTGCAGGTTTCTTCTTTTATGAAAACCTGAAACATTGATTATTCAATTGTCAATCACATTTCAAGAAGTAGAATTTTAAAAGCACTTAATTATTCCTTTTTAAATGAACTGTAAGACTGAACACTTCTACACAAACTTAATTTGAATTACCTTAAATGTAAAATAAAGTGACCTCTTTTATGTTTGCTTATACATTTTTTATGTATATATAATTTTTAAATTCCTTAATGTCTTAAATTATAAGTAACACATATTCTGCAATATATTTGTAAATAAGACCTTTATTTGGGGAGAATGTATCTTTTTTTAGTATGAGAAGGAATGTAAATTGCCTACAGATGATATCTGTTATAGGTTATAAGCAAAAATAGCATAGAGCAACATTTACTTTAAAGAGCAAAGACAACCAAGATTTACTCATTTCAATACTAAAGAAATTTACAGTTCTCCATTGAAATATTTGGAAAGGAGTGCTTTAACATATGTATTTTTGATTGGAATTTCCAAAAAATACAGTTTGTTTAAATTTTTGTGTACCATTATTCTATGAAATCTGTGTAATAGAAGTAGCAGACTTTTAGATATCATTAATATATGATGATACATAATATATCATTAAATAATAGATATTATTTATATTTATTAAATAGTACCTAGACTCTTTTTAAAAGCAGAATTAAAATGATATTTTTGATAACAAAGAATTATATTCTTGGAAGTTAGTTTAGTAAAAGTAGTTGCAATAAATGGGTTAATTGTTTCTAGAACACGTATAAGTAAATATTATTAGCAATATTTTAATTACTGCACTTTATGTGGTCTAAATGTAAGCATTTATTAATACAAACTAAGCACTCATTACAAATTTGCCCAGAAAATGATAAAATATTATGTATGAAATGAAGCATTAGCATGGGCCATTAAGTCCTCTATTTTCATTTAATTAAATTTGTCAGTAGTACCCTCTTTAACTGAAAACCAGTCATAACCACAAAATTAAATAATAATTAAAGAAACAACTATTGAAAGAGTTGCTTGGAAGCTAAGGTGCCATTTAACCAAAACATAGCAATTTAATGTAAATTGCAGACCATGTAGACACAGTTCTGAAAATTATGCATCCTGTGGTTCCATATATGTTTGATGTAGCTGCATTTTCAGCATTACAGAGCAGATGTCCTACTTGAAAGATCAATCTCTAATTCAAAAAGGTCAGAAATAATCAAAAGTTCTTCTAAGCATACTTATGCCATTATGAGTAAAGTTCCATCTGACAATTCAAGTTATTGCAACATAATCAATAGTTTTGATTTATTAATATATGTATCAATGTATAGGACTATAAGTATCTGTCTTAGTATTCCTGGTAAGTCACTATGCAAATCAGTTATATAACTATATGTCTAAAACTATGACTACATTAAGGTACATTTCACTATTCTAGCATATATGAATGTGGGTGTTGTTGCATGTCTTTCAAGATGAAACTATATAACCTATTGAAATAAAATTTTGTTCATTGATTATTACCTAACGTAATTAAACTTGACATTGTTTAATTTACCAAAAAGTCTGATTTCCTTGTGTGTGTGTGCATGCATGCATGTGTGTGCACGTATCTGTGTGTGCTTCTTTATGGTCACATGTCTGCATGTATGTACAAGCCTCTGTATTCACATGTATGCAGGTATTCACTTTTACCAGTTGGCTTTCTAAAAGACCTTCTAAAAGGTCTCCAACCTTTGCTAACTAATTTTTCTTTCTACATAAGCCATTCCATGTTCCACAACCAGCAGGGGGAGGTAAGATTTAAGGAAATAGCAAAATGAAATTGATGGGATCAACTATTTGGAAGGCAAATAAACAAACAAACAAAAAAAGAAACACTTTCTCTGAGAAGGGTAGAGGGGTCTCTAGCGCATTTGGGATAGACTTAGCATTTTTGATATAACACTGTGTGTCAATTCAAATTTTGATAAATTTTTCCCAGTGTAATTTTAGGGTCTAGATTTTCTATATGAATTCTAAATTTTGGAAGCTCTTGTGATACTTCCCCATAGGCAAACTGTAACTGAATTTATGTATGCAGATCTGTGAGTCAACTTAACATTAAAGAATGCTCATACAAATATTGTCATCAACATGGAGAAAAATGCTGATTTTGCTTTAAAATTTTACAGTGTCATGTCTGCTTGCATAACTAGCAACTTGTATGCAGCAATTAATAAAAGATAACCACAGAGTAACTGATGGATCTATTTTTCAAGTATAATTAAAATTATTTCTTTGCGTTTATATACAAGTGGTGAGTTAACGGTGTGCAGATGTTGGATATAGAGTGTGTTCTGAAAGAGACATGTTTCTTTGAAAATGATCAAATTGATTATTTAGAATAAAGTAGTACATTTTTCATATCTGCAAACCTCATTTTGATAAACACTCTCTATCCAGGATGAGGGCTAACTCAGCTTTCTTAGTACTTACAACTTTGAACAGTGCAAACAGTGAATGTAGTTAACATGAAGTAGATTCATTACATAAAAATGCACCTCAATGAGGACAATATATTGAATAACATTATAATTGTCACCAAGGAAAATAGTATGTTAAAACCATGTCTTAGATTTGTAAGTTGCTTTATCATTGCAACACATTTCACATAATTTTATTTCATTTGACTCTCAATATCTTGTAAGGAGAATTTATAACCATTTTACAAATTGAAAAATATGTTTTTAATGATACTGTAAAATAAAACTTGGTTTTATAATGTGTATGGATTCTATTTATTTTCTTAAAACGATTGTTAACTGGTTTTTAAACTTAATAGAAAGACGAAAAATTTTAGTTTTTCCATTAATTCATCTCTTTTACTATGACAACTTAAAAGGGATGTATAAATATATCCTTTCACATTTTTGTTTCATCATTGTAAATATTAATATTAAGAATCTGAAGATCTTATTTTTAAGAACTGCATTTCAGTTCACCATGTAAGGCAAGAATCAAGTTTCAACAAATCTGATTTCAGGTTAGAGTAATTTAAAAATCTTTGCTAATACACACCCTCCCTCCCACCCATACACCCACCCACTCACCTATCCACCCTGATCCCCCGCCCACACACACACCAGCCACCCAATAACCCTTAAGTTCTAATGCAATTGTATTTAATTTTCCAGTGTTTCAGTTTTGATCTCTCTGAAGCCAATACATAACACTTGAATCTAACTTCAAATGCTTTTTAAGAGGGTAATATTTAGGAACCGTGTAGTTCAAGGATTTAAGGTTTTGCAAAGACTGGAACTCTGGTGCACACATGTGCTGTGATGACACGAGGAGCCACTCTAGGTGTTTGATTCTTCAAATCCAATGTCAGGTTCATATAGAAGACAGAGTGTCTGCTGACCATTTTTGCAAAAATCTGATTCTCACTAAAATATTTCATTGTTTTAAATTCCTGAATACATCATAGTACACAGATTAAGAAGGGATTCATAAAATTTAATGGGGGAGGGTTGCCTTTCTGGTGGTGCAACAGGTTAAGAGCAGCTCTGTGGAGCTGTCGGCATCTGTAGGGCAATTTCGATGTCTGGTGGGGGAGATTCCCACATGGCGCAGCAGACCTCTCCTGCCTCCCTTGCTGCTCCCCTCAGCAGTGTATTTCGGTAGATCTGCCTGTTCTGCTCCCCATTCTGTCTCTGGTGAACCCTCTCACTTCCCCACACTTCTGGCCTGCACCCCAGCTTATATGCAAAAATAAATAATCTTTAGGAAAAAAAAGAATTTGATTTGAACTATTTTTTGTTTTTTATACAGGCTTGTTTTGCTCCTCTATAATATTAATATACTTCCCTCTAAATTTATGCATATTTGGTTTTTCTCAAATAGTACTTTCCCTCTCATGCTTTTCCAGAAGCTGCCTTCATTTTGAACTACAACTCTTGACTATTGGAATGAAAAAAATATCCTGCTAAATTCTCAATATTTGTGAATCTATGAATACAACATTGCTATGTAAATCTGTCCTGTTCCAAGAGTTTTTGAAAGAATAGTACTTATGTTCTTGGATTATAATTTACCAGAATATTTCAGAGGATTGTATCAATATTTTATGGGATCATTTCAGTGAGTAAATTACTCTACAGTCTTTGTCATTGAGAAGGCGGGCAAAAAATTCTGAAATTTAGAGAATGTTCAGTCAGACTAATGGGCAAATATACTGCCATTCAGTAGAGGAAATATTGTTTTACTCAGATAGTTCAGATTATGCTGAGATAGCTTCACAATCTCAAAAATCTCAATAGCTTAAAGCAATAAGTTAATGTTCAGTCCTGCTAGAGGTCCACACGGGTTAAATCAGACAAGGGAGAAGAAAATTGTTTTGCTCCACCAAGTCACTCAGGGACCTAGACTGATAAAGTCTCTACCATTTGACCCAGCTGACATCTAAACACAGGAAAGTGCTGAGACTATGGGCATAAGAACAGAGGCTAATGTTTTGCCTTTCAAATATTTCACCCAGAAGTGACACATGATAGTTCTTGCATATGTCATTGGCCAAAGCAAGTTATAACCACATTCCACTTTAATGGACTGGAGAAGTATAATTTTTCAGGTACCTGGAAATAGAGGGAAAAAAAGACATTTTGGTGAACTTGCAATATCTCTCACAAAAACCAGTAACAATCAAATGAGTGTTAGGAAAGGTATAAGAGGAATAAACAAGAAGATAAAGACTTGTATAATAAATGTTTAAAGTAGAATTTTAAATATCTCTCAAAAACGTTTGAATAATAACAGAAGAACTTTAGAAATCTGCAGTAGAGAAATAATTAGCATTGATCCTCTTCATAGGCCCTCAATTCATGTCTGACATCCCCCATGATATCCATATGTGCACCATATTGTCACACAATAACATGTCTAGTACCCAGTGATCCTATTTTTTAGAACATTAAACTTACATTACATGTGGCAAATCCAGACTTCTTACAATTCTGTGACCCCGAGTCATATGAAATCATTGCATCATTTAATTCCTGAGTGCTTTTGACATATTTTGACCCTGATGCTGATCCTTCCTTCAAGCTGTCTTTTGCATCTGAATAGGAGGGCTTGTTAGCATCAGAACTATGTTTGGATTTCTCAGTATGCAGATTTCCCTTTGTGTGTGAAGGTTAAAATTCAGGTGTCTAGGACTACCCTGGTGGTGCAGGGGTTAAATTCTCAGCACTATCAAGCTATCACCAGCCACTGCAGCAAGAGTTCAATCCCCAGCCAGGGAGTCAGCCCACATGGCATAGCAGACCTCTCCTGTCTTGCTCACTGCTCCTCTTAACAGTGTATTTCAGTAGATCTGCCTGGTCTGCTCCCCACTCTGTCTCTTGTGAATTCTCTCACCCCCAGACCTTTGGCCTACACCCAGCTCTTGTATGAATATATAATTAAAAATAACTAAGAAAAATTCAGATGTCTAAAAAATGACTCACCTATCTCACTATTAGAAACATCTACATATATTAAGCAGAGCATAAAAGCAGTTGTCACCATTTTTAACCATTGCTATAGAATAAAAGGGAGACAGACATAACTAGCAAAGAACAAAGCCCAAACAAGTTAAAAAAAATGATGCTGTATTTTGAACTATAATCCAGAAAGAGTATATGATAAGAACTAAAATTATGGCAAAGAATAAAGGAAAGTTCTGATTTGGAATTGAATGCCTTGTTTGGATTTCCAAAGTCTTAAGGACATTACTTCTTTTTTTCCTCTATAAGTTTGACAACAAACTCATCAGGCAACAGAACCCACGCTGAATTTGGAAGAGCTTTTTAGGTTTTTATTTGCCCCATTAAGTTTGAATAGCCACACCTAACATTACATAAATGTTAACATACCTGTTTATGGGTTTTATCTCAGCTTCTACTAAGGATGTTACAAATTATAGAAAATACACAACTAATACTTAACTCTGAAACATTCAGAGTCCAAGCATATGACCCCAACAATTTCCAATAAAGAATTGTATGCTTATTGTTGAAGTACAAAAGTCTACGGTGGTGAGAATCAAGGTGTTCGGGCTTGAACTCTCGGTATATTGATTGTTACTCATAGGGCAGTTATAATTGTGGTTCTCTGTTCTTATCTCCTTCACTTGTACTATCAGAGAGAATGTGGACTCATAGACTTCTAAAGTGTTTTTCTTGTTCTAGTCCTGACTTTATTAATTTTCACATAATATCCCTTAAATTCTCCATGTTCATTAACTTTTAGTATAATACATTGTCTCTTTTGAAGCAAAAGTCTTCTAGGGGACAGGCATAGTTCTGAGCTCCGCCCCAGCTTCATGTTTGCCAAATATGGTGTGATGAATTTACTTAAGGATTTATTTTCTTAATTCCGCAGAGCCCATAAAGAAAAATGTTAAAATTTGAGACAGTTAAAAATTGATGTAGTCATGAAATGAAGAGAACTTTAATGTTGCATTTGCAAATTAGTTCATAGTTCTTTCAAATCATTTGGTTTCTATTTTGGCTGTTTAATATACTACATAAAACCTTTTAGACATCTACAAGAATTGCGGTTTAGACTAAAAGAAATATTTTATGATGTTGTCTGTATAAGATGGAAAATAATACTTTATTACAGATGGTGTGGTTGTGTCCTAAGTTCACAAATCAATGTCATTTTTGTTAGAAATGGTTGGTGTTATTCACACAATAAAATAACTCATTTGATTGTTTCCTGTAATAGCCTTATGTACATATTATGAGTCAGATTCTGCTCTTGTATAAGCATGAAAATTCTCCTTGAATTTAATACTTTAAATTGAACCTAACTGACTTTATAGAGGGTATGTGTGTTTATATGCATTCATGTATATGTATGTTGTATGTTTCCATGTGTTCAAAACCTAGCTTTGACATTTTTATTAAATCTTGTTAAATATTTTTCAAAATTTTTATTAAGATGTTTAAGATAAATTAAGTTTTCTTTTACCCAATTTTTCATGACTAAGACACAATTCTTTTTAACAGAAACCCAGAACACCTTTTATTTCATTTGTGAAAATAAAACTTCATTTTTTTCATAAGAATAATCAGCAAAATAAATGCATAAAGTTTTGGAAAACATCTTTCAAATGGAAAGATGCTGGATGATTAGTCACCCCAAATCTTAGGAACATAAAAAGAGTTACAAATCTTTATGAATCTGTGGATGGATAATCTGGATAACTCAATTGCTGGTTTACCACATTCATTTAGAGGGTATGCTTTGCTTAAAAGTTCAAGATCAGTCAAACACAGGTATGACAACTGCTGCAGGCTATTGGCTGAAGTGTTTTGGTTCCTCTCCATGTAGCCACTCACCATCCAGCAGGCTAAACTGGGTTTCTGCATACCATGTTGAACCTAGGCTCCAAAGAGTGTCCAAGCAGAAACTGCAAAACCTCTTAGGACCTAGACACTAGTTTTGTGACTTCACTGTTTAAACAAGTAAAAGGGATAGTCAAAATTCAACAGGAAGAGCAGGAGACCAGCATGTATTGCAAAAAGAGGGTGGGCAGAGGGGCATGTTCTTACTAGTAATAGACTCCAAAGACCTATTCAAATTACTTTTTCTAATTAAATCCATTATTTCACTTAAGAAAAGCAAGCTCTTATCACAAATAATCTTCTCTCACTTTATAAAATTAAGCATACTTCTTTCCTGTCCAACATTATACTATGCTTCATAATCCTGGGGTGCTAACCAAAGGGAACATGCAAAATATTCTTGTAAGTAAAGATTATCTCCTTGATATTCTTGACCTCAGACATGTTATAGAGTGGTGAAAGGTGATAGTAACTTTACAAAGGGTTTGTTTCTTTATTACCTGTACTACTGTCAAAGAATATATTACTTCAGAGGGTTTTTTAAGAGCAAAGCAAATAGAGAAGCTAAGAGACACACTCCAGAGCAAACCACAATGAGAACTGATCTGATGACATCAACTCATCATAAAACTCCATACTTTTGCTATTAATCTTCTAATATGTTGCTTTCATCAACTGCACTGAATAGAGTTATAATGATGACTCCACCCAGAGAAAATTTTAAAACATAAATGGTTACAGTTACAGAATATTATTTTTAGAATTTCAATTACATACATTCTTTCATTGTAAGATTTCATGATCAATAAAATATTTCTAAGCATAAAAATATATTACATTAGTATAAGTCTTTAGGGGAAGTGGAATGGAAATAGAGTTGAAGAGAACAAAGAAATATAAAATTGAAAATGGTTCAACAACATCATGTGCATTTATTTTCCAAATGAATGGTGGTCCAAATGGCATTTATATTTCATTGGATACATTTTAAAGAATGACATGCTAGTTTTCTTTTTAAATATTAATATTTACAACATACCAGAAATCACATTTTTAAAAAATATTTAAACTTCTGGAGGGCCTCCCTGATGGTCTAGGGGTTAAGTTTCAGTGCTATCACCACAATGGCTTGAGTTGGATCCCCGGCCAGGGAGCTAAACCACATGGCACAGCAGACCTTTCCTGTATCACCCGCTACTCCCCTCAGCAATGTATTTCAGTAGATTCACCTGTTCTGCTCCCCATTCTGTCTCTGGGGAATTCTCTCACCTCCTGTATGCAAAAATAAATAAAATCTTTTTAAAAAATAAGAAAATAAACATATGGGGATTTTTTTTTCCTACTCTTTGTAAGACAGAGTTTACATTGATTGTCCAAAATTTTTATGTTTATGTGAATACAAAAAAAGAATGGAAACCCATTATATATAGTGTGTCTAATTCACTGTCTCCTAAATTCAGGGCAAAACTAATATCCACTTGGTTGCCTGAAAAAGACTGATCAGGCTCTGAAATGCAGTTCAAGTTATCATTAATTTCATAGGAATTAAATAAGACAATACTAACACTCACCAATGATGCCAGATTTTGTAATAATCCTCAAATTCAACATGGCAGTATCCCAATTAAAAAAAAAAAAAGGTTAGTATTTGGATTTTTCTCAGTTGCCATTCAGATGCGACCCAAAATAGTTAATGGTAAATTTTTTTTGTAGCCATGGGAATACTTTAAGGATCTACAAAAAGCAGTATTTTTATGCTACTCTTGCACCACATCTGTATAAAAGTGCATGTGCATCCATGTAAAAATATTTTCATACTAATTTCAGGGGTTCCTGGAAAGTAAACCCAGTCTTACTTCAATTAGATTTAACCTAATTAGATATAATTTGACACCAATATTTGGGTGAAATAATCACATCTTCCACCCAATGGTAGAGGGTAAATCACAACTGGGCACTTTTGTGGTGTCTGTGATGTAGTGGCATCCGTGTACCTGAGGAGGGGTAGCCTATTCCCCTATGTCTTCCACAGTGTTGTAAAGCAATGCCATCTCAAAAAAAAAAAAAAAAAAACAACAACAAGATATAAGATATATTATATTATTGACAATATGTATTCACTTAAATTGTTAAATAGGTTATGATTAATCCAGGCATTACAGTTCCCTTAAAGTATTTTTGAAAATACTTTAATGTTGAATTAATGTTCTATAATTAAAGATGTCTAGGAACTTTGCCATTAAAAGAAAAATCAATTAAAATATTACATCTTCCATCTGCTTTGAAAGCCCAACACTGGACATTACAGATAACCATATTCAGCAAATACTTGGTGGTGGTCATGTCTAATATTTATCTACCTTAACATTGCTTTTAGATTGTCATTTTTAAAAACCGATATTCAATATGAAAATTAATTTTGAAGGAGATGAATTCTCACTTTCAACATAGTTCTAAAAGCATTTTGTAAGAGACCAGACTCACTGAGGAAAAACCTAGCAGGTTGAGTCTATTCCCTTTTGAACATTCTCTGAACAGATTCTTGCTTTCATACTTCAAAACATTCTTGTTCCAACTAGGATCAAACTTTCCATGAGGTGTTCACTTTATGCGATTTATTATTGCACATACTTTACTTTAAAATAATGTAATATTTCAGCAACCAAAAAGAAGACAATGGGAAAAAAAAGTAACTTGTGACATTCCATTAACTTTCCTGTTCCTTCTATGCTTCTTAGTTTTAGGTTACCTCAGTCTAGTGTTTCATCCTCTAAAACCAAGATCTTAATATGGTGTAATCACAGTATGATTACCCTGTGAGGTTGTCAGACGATAATATATGTCTTGAGGAAAACTTGCTATACACGCAACTTGTTGAAGATTAATCTACTTTCAGAATTCGAGTTTTAAATGTGAATAAACTGACTCACATGTTGTTTTTGAATCTCTATTCATGGGAGATGCTAGTTAAATAAGCTAATCACTTATTCCTTGGGGAAAGAAAAGTTTCATATGAATAATACATTTGTTAATATTAGTATTAAGTGACCAATAGCAGAAGTCATCTTAAACACCATGTTCTTCTTAATTTCAATACTTGCAATTTTATATTCCATTTATTTTAGGAGCCAACCTAAGAAAGTCTTAGCTAAGCCTGGCTTCTGCAGTGAAATGTAAAATATAAACCTGTATAACGTCAGTAGTGAATATTTATCAAGTGCCTAACATATGAAAGTACTGTTTTAAAGCTTGGCACCTTATTTAATCCTTGCAGCAATATATGAGGTAGGTTTTATTTTCCCATTTCACAGATATAAAGACTGGGGCTCAAGTATGTAGTTTCCCCCAAACCCAGAGCAACCAACGAAATCATATTTCAAACTCATATGGTCTGGCTCTAGACCAGTTGGTATTTTAATATAAACACAAAGCCATTAAATCAAAGAAAATTAAAAATTCGGTTTCTCAGTTTCACAAGTCATATCTGGTGTAGATTACTCTGCCTTACCAATCACTAAGAAAAATTAAATTGAGGATTTTTTTTAATCACAAATGACTTTGATTTATAAGTGATACCCACATTATTAAGTTTGCTGATTATTCTTCCTTGTTGACTAGAATTAATATTTTGTGATGATGCAGCCATAACAGGCAAAAGGTTTTCATTGACAAAACCTAAGTGACAACTATCACATTCTACACATAGAAACTAAATAATGTCTGAAGAATCATGAAAATGTGCCGAAACAATTAACCAAATTAAAAGCATTGCCAACTCTTGTCTCACAAAGAAAATATGGCTCATAAGAAAGTGTGAAGAGACTACAAAATTACAATTAAAAAATGAAAAAATTAAAATTCTGTTCATTTACATTTTAATGCTTAAATAGCAATTGGAACGTTGGTGATATGGCCCACAAATATTATAATCTAAAGACAATTTAAAGAAAACACACACATTACATATATTTAAATGAAAATTAGCAAATAAATTTTGAAACTTGGTAGATGGTAGAAAAATCCTTACAGCAAATAAGGAATTAACAATTATTTCAAAATATTCTTTATTTCATGAAAGATTGCATAGAATTCATTTAAATTGCAAAGTCTCTGGGAGATTTAGAAGGTTATTCAGTTGAAATGCAACCCTGGAAAAAAAATGGCAACTTCACTTACCCATAATAGTCCCATAATATATTTCAAAATCAAGCAAGTGAGCTAAAATTTTAAACAGCAATATGATTACTTTGTGAGGTTGTCAGGCGATAATGTATTTCTTGAGGGAAACTTACTATACATGCAACTTGCTTAAGATTAATCTACTTTCAGAATTCGAGTTTTAAATATGAATAAACTGCTTCACAGGTTGTTTTTGAATCTCTATTATGGCTTGCAACATATAAAGGCTTTGCAGATAATGTTGGCCCACTGTAGCCTGTAAATCTACCGAATGTGTATGGTAAGAATTGTGAATGGGCATTGATGTTAGAGTTCTCAGTGCATTCTTCCTCATTAACTCTGTGGGCTTCTTGTTATTTGGAGTGTTTAGGAAAGAGAAATGAATCCTATTTAATAAAGTATTTTTTTAATAATATAGAAGAAAAGATTAAGCAGAACAAGACACCAACTGTTAAGATCTTATTTCTGCACCCTTAGAAAATTTTCTTTCCTCTATTTTTACCCAAGTGGGAACTGCAGCTGTAGCCCAGCTCCTGCTGGGTCCTCTGGCCGGTGTGCAGAAGCTATTAACCACCACTGTTCAAGTTGGTCCAGGTAAGAGGAAGGAGATCTGATGATCAAGAGACTGCTACTTAGGAGTCTGGGGATTTAGAACCAGTGCACCCTTGGTGTTGCTATTGTTTTATAAGTGCCAGGAGAACAAATTTTAAAAGGTTGAGTTTTATTATAACTTGAAATTAGCAAGAGTAAAGGTTCAGACTGACCATTATATCAGTCTGCTAAATTTCAAAGGCAAACATTTAAGGGAAAAAGACATTATGGGAATTATTGCATTATGCAATCCAAAGCATGAAGTGAGGTAGCATGGACTTACTGACTTTGAAAATTTCTGAAAACTAACACTTTAAGACATTTTTAGAAAGGAAATCTTCATCCCTTAAAACTATAACCTAATATTTTTTGTTTATTTGAAATTTTTGCAAATTTTTTTCAAAACATGTAAATAAATAAATGGATGGTATAAAGGTTTATCGTATCCAGGTATCCAGTTAAAACTCCAATTACCAGTAACAAATACTGAATCTGTTCAAATTAAATCAATGGTTATAAATTTTGCCTTTTGCATTATTGTTCATTTTAAACATAAATGGAAACACTTGCTTAGTCCATTTATATTTCTGAATGTCATGTCCAGATATTGACTTTTGATTAATCGTGTACTTATATATAGAAATAAAATAATCATTGAAAAGTCTACAATTTTATGTTACATTAATTTTAGCTTCAATATTCTTGCTATAGTAAAATTGAAATGACTACAAAGACTGAACATTTCATCTGATTTATACCAAAGAGTTAATTCATTTGCAATTTTAAATTGTGTTTGAGAGAAATCAAGAAATATTTTTAAATTCACACTGACTCCAAAATTTTCAAGCTTATAAATTCAGTCTCACTTGACTCTCCAAATATCTTAATTTGCTTTGAAGAGAAAGTATTTTTTATTTCATTCATATAATTCAAAACAGCTAAACAGATTCTACTTCAACAATTTAAATGATTCACATGTGAGAACAAATATGGAAAATTTCAGCCCCAAACAAAATTGCAGACTTAAATTATAATGATAATTTAAAATGTGTGTAATATAATTATAGTATAGGGTCTGCTATAATGAGCTCGGCGATACTATATCTATACCAAATGTGTTAGGACGGTGATATTAGATATGCCTTTCTCTGAGCATTTTTTTACACATTTCTGAATTATAATACCTGTGCCAAAATCAATCTACTGTATCAAGGATTTTTTGGATGGAGAAGTGAATTTTTTAAATTGTCAAAACATGATAGAGCAAACTTCCATTTTCTACATAGGCTTTACTAAAATATGAATATCAACTCTACATGAATTTTAGATGTACAAAGATAGTCATGTATTAATTTTGAAATATCTCTCAAAGAAAGTTGAAGATACAGAAATTGATAATCTAGTCTCAATAATTTTTGTAAGCAAATTGTAGACATTTGATCAGAAATATTATTAATATTATGTCCTTTCATATAAATGCTTAAATGACCTCTTTAAGCAAATATTTTAAAGCATGTAAAATATACCAAGACACAATCTAAATCATCTTTTAAGAGTTGTTATGTTTTTGTTAATAATAAAATCAATACTATATTGTTATATTGGCTAATATACACCACTGCACCATAGAAATATTTAGTACAGTAATAGGAAACTATTATTCTGCCAGGAATGTTTACAGTGAGTTGTTCCATGATGAAGCACATGAGGAATTATCTTATTTGTTGTTTGATATGGAAGTATTGTTTAAATTAAAAAGTCATTAATTCCAGATTGCAGCAGGAAAGCAATGCAGTCATTGCCTTGAGCAGTGACGGACAATGCATAATGAGTTCAAGGAACAGAGGGCATAATATTTAACTGTATGTATGCAAATAGTCATCCATCCATCCATCCATCCAACCATCCATCTATCCATGTATCTATTGGTTCATCTGTCCATCAACTATTCAAGTAACAAAGAGCTACTGCAAATAAACAGTTACAACCCCCAAAGTCCAGTACACTACTGGAAGGACACAGTGCATATGTATAATTTTTCACCTAATGGTGAGACATGTAGATAAGTAATTAAAATGAAACCCTGAAAGGTGTATATATATATATATATATATATATATATATATATATATACATATATATACACATATATATACATATATATGTATATATGTATATATGTATATTTATACACATATGTTAAAATATTAATCAATACCTTATATAAAAAGTATAGCACATGCTTGTATATAATTTACTAATAAATTATAAACATACATGCATACATATATACACACAATACACACAATATATATGTGTGTGTGTGTATACATACAAAACAATATATACTATATATTGCTTTGCATTCCAGTAGTGGTCCAAATTAAAAATAGGAGAGAGCAGTTTTCCCATTGGAGGGCAGAACTGAGTGTTGGGTGTTATTAGTAATAAGGAAGCTCTAGAGGTCACTTTATTGTTCCATCTATTCCTAGCCTAGTGTAAAGACATGGGTGGGCTTCTGTAAGCATTTTCTGCATAACTAAGGAGAGAGAAGCATATATATGTATACTGAAACAAAGACACTTGCAGGTTCAGAGGCAAGGCAGGAGCTACAGGGGTGGCTGGGGTGTTCTGTAAGTGGGGTGGCAGAGTAAGAAGGACGCCACAGAGAGAAGCGAGCCCCAGATGGTGAATCATATGGAAATTATGAAAACTGATGAGATAACATCTCCTCTGCTTTGAACTCTGCTGAAAATGACAAGATTATGTTTGGACACTGAGACATGAATCAGTAAGAGAGCAGAAAGTTCAGTACAAAGACTGGAGAACAAGATCTTTAAATAATGCATATTTGGCAATATCTTCTCTTCCCAGTTCAAAGAATTCTTTGTTTTCCAGGAAGAATTGTTGTTCTGAAATAAATTACCCTCATAGGAGCAAGTAGTAGTTAGTACTTAGTATCTCTTGAATGACTGTTTTCTAAATAAACAAATAGCTGTGAATAGATTTGTAGCTCTAGATCTTTATTATTTACTACTTCACTCACTATGAAGGCTTTTTTCACCTTTAGCAGAAGCCTACAGAGGCTGGGCCTGGCTGCCAGGTGTGGACCTTGACTGATGAGGACACAGTAACCTGCTGACCCCACCCCCAGCCCTGGTTTCCCAGTTGCCTTTTATCTCCCGCTAGGGCGTCTTTTTCACTCTCTAAAAGGGCTGCTAGCCCTGGGCTGATCACTGCCCATCTCCAGTCCCCATATCCAGGCCCTGTGGACTTCCAGGCTTCCGTTCACATGTATGCTGACCCTGCTTTTGGATTCTGCTTCAAGTTTAGGTACCACCTCCTATCCAGTTTCTGATGACAGCTGAATTTGGGAATTGCATGCCATTTTTCATTTGCCTTTACCAGAAATTCTGATTTTGGTTTTCTAACATTGCTTCCTTACCTAGGATTCTGACACCAATTCTAGATCAAAAAGCTTCCAGGTTTCATTTATTTATTTACTTAGGTTTCTAACTCAGCTTTTCTTTCTAATAAAGATAATCTCTGATTTCTTACAATTTTGTCCGGACAAAGACAGGCATGTTACAGTGTTCTGTGACACGTGACTTTATTGTACATGCTGGGCTAGGTGGAAATTGGTGCATTCAATTCCTAAGGATAACCTGTGCTGCCAGTGGACAAGCAAACCTTACGACAGAATCCTGATACGGTCTTGACATATGTGTTTTGAATCACAGTGAGTGTGCTTTAAACAGATTACCGTTTTGCTGTTACTTTTTTTTTTTAATAAATAGTATTTTTTAAAATCCTTATAAGTAATACCATTTTGCTAGTTGTTATAGCCCATCTCCCTGCAACTTTGGGTTATCCAGGTTAGAGTGAAGTTTTATATAAACACAAGCATAGACTACATCTTCCCAGCAGAAAATTCTTTCGAAGACCCTGCTGCTGCTTGTGGTGAAAAATATGTGAAACAACTCTTTTGCAAAGTAATAGAAGTTTTAAGTCAAGTTATGCTAATTTTTACATAAATAGACACAAATTAAGGGGGGTAATAAGATGCAGTATGAATCATGCCCAATCTTCTAGACTGTCCTTATGGATGGAAAACATTTTTTTTTTTTGTTAAGAGATGGAAAAAAATGATATGTTAAACTATTTTTCAATTGCCAGTTGACTCATTAATATGTATTTAAGAAATTCATACAGTAATAAAAATCACCTCCTCACCAGTTTTCCAGGAGTTTCAAACAAAAATTAATTTACTCTTCTACCAATAGTAAAGATCTTTTGTTGTAGTCACTATATCCGGTGGACACAGTAGTCTCTCTTATTGCTACATTTAATTTTATTAATACAGGGAGAGTTTTGCAATTTTCAGGAGCATAGATACATTTATTTCTTAAATATCAGTCAACTGCACTATATTTTTAAATGTGTCTTTAAATGTATTTTTAAATGTCAAATGACTCTATGGCTCTTCTGAAGTAATCAAAGGGAGGTTGTTGTTTTTTTTTTTTTTTTCACGTCAAACTGTCACTTCTGTCTAAGACACAGTTTTAAAGTTTCTAAATGTTGATCTACTCATCACCATTATCACCATATCACATTCAATTTTAATTGGCTTGCCTATAGAATGGCAAATATGAAAATAAATAAATGGCAAGTAAACTATATTGATAAAACCTATAGCAAGCAATTATTAAATCAGCTTTTGTTTTCTTTTCCTAAACATTATCTGTGCTGAGAGATCAATCTTCCTTCTTTTTTTCCCTACTTCACATCCTTCCTTTGCCCCTTTTTAAAATTTCTCTTCCATCTTTCTCACCTTCTTTATTTGCATTTTTTCAGTTCTGTTCATTCTATTTTTTTTCATTGTCTTTTTTCTTTTATTTATACTTTACATCTAGTATTCTAAGTTTCATAGTCTGGGCTCATTCTGTTTCTTCCAACATCATATCTCACATACATGGCACTGAATCTGCCTTCCTCCCACTATGATTTGAGAAAAACAGATGACAAATATAGAAAAGAATAAAACGGACAGCTGAATAGTCCTTTTCACCTTTGTGTTCTTCATTGCAGTCTAGTTGTTTTTATTGTCGTTTTGCACAATGAAAGTCCCATGTTACTGCTAATAAATGCAGAGGGTTAAATAGGCAGGAGAAGCCACTGTGTCAGTTCTTGGAAATTGTTGATTAACAGAAAACGTTAAGAATTCTTTTGGAAGGAGCCCAATGGACTAAGGTGGCGGCTGCTTTGCTGGCAGGTGTGCACATTAACTACACCTGAACGAGGGGATCCTCTACTTCAAATATACCAAACGCAATGTAAACCAAATTACCTCAACTTAAAAGAAGGATAAAAAATAATTATTTGGGGACCTTCTTAATAGCTTCATAAGAAGATTTTAAAGTCTCTAAGTTCAAAATTTAATGAGGTGACCTAGGGAATTATCTACCTGCATGTTTTTATATTAAACTCTTCCTTTGTGCCTACTATCATTCTGATCTTGACCTGCATAACAAGCATTGGGTACCTCTGCATTGGGTGCAACTGTATGCCAGTGCATGGACAAATGATCCTAGCTCTTGAATTTTTGTAGACAAATTCACAATGTTGTTTGGTTGTGACTTATGATTTGTTTTTGAAATTGTAAAGTGGCTTTGATGTGAAATGCTATTCTCTGAAACTTTTCCAGATGTGTTCAAAACACCAGATTTGTCAAAGAAAATTTTGAAAAATAAAAATAGTAATGGTTAATATTAAGTAAAGATTGTTCATTAGTGCTTTGGATTTGGCACATCATCTTGGACTGTCTTGCAATATTTTTTGGTTTGGCTAAATTTATTTGGCCAAGCATTTACCCTTTAATTTTTAAACCCCTGAGTATTTCAGGGGAAACTTAATCCATATGTTTCTGGTTCACTGCCTCTTAAATCATCAAAATGTTGTTTTCCAAATGGTTTTTGGTACTCAAAAAAGTTTATCAGACACTGTACAAGTTCTCAAAAGTGTTTTTTGCCTCAACTTGCAGATCCCACTGGACATGAACTCAGACTCCTAGAGTTTGGTTCTAAAATTAACATCAACAAAGCTTAACTGAGATCCAAAGCAGTCTGACTAAAGTTAATACTTTGAAAAGTACTACATTATTTGAAGAACACATGTTTTGAATGGAATATACAAATAAAGGCACACCAAAAGCAAAATGTGAAGGATTAATGGCAAGCCATCCAAGGAATGACTGTTGTGTAAATTTCTATTTGATTAGATTCCCTCCCTTAGTTGCTGGTTCCACCCACCCACTGCTCCTCTGACCCCCTCAATGCCAGAGTAGCCAGGGTAATTTCATCTTGTATACAAAAAGAGGAACGTTTTGAAAAATTGTTCTGATAATCTTGTCAGAGTAAAAAGGATCAGGAAAAAGACTTAGGAACTTATTGTCTAGAATGCATTAGTACTTTCCATAATTCACCAAAAAAAAATTCATTTGCTCCCAGTTTATTTGATTTAATATCATCCGAAGTGTAAGGTTACATGGAATAAATAGCTAATTGGGTTAATTTAATAGCAGGTTAAATCTTTCTTTTATTTTGCTAAAAGGCACATTAAAATAGTGCAATTTTCAAGTGGTCTTGGAAATCTAAAGTAGAGTTTCTTGATAAAAAAATATATAGCTTTCCCACTGCTGGGTTTAAAGTGGGAGTTTCTGGCTTGCTTCCAATTCACTGCGTGAAAATCTAAGCTGCCTGTGTAAGTGCAGAATTTAGTGTTGGGTCTTAAGGTTTTGTTTGGCATCTTGCCAAAGATGTTATGCATTTAGCTGGGAAAATTGCCTAGAAGTTAATTGAGAGGAAAACACTAATATACAACCTCCCCCCCCCCCTTAAGGAAAAAAAAAGCCACGGATATGCATATGGTGCTGTTCATTGATAAGATTTGTATGTATACAATAAGGACTTATAGTAAAGTTGATCCCAGGATTGCTTAGGATGGATTTTCACTGATTATCCACCCACCATATATCTGCTCTTTTGTGAATGGCAGGAGTCTCTGGGATCAGGATTTCTCCGTCATGCATGCTTATTAGAGACATGAAGTTATTGAAGTCCTTTAAAATTATTATGGACTAAAGGATCAGTGATTATTCAGGAATTCAGGAAAATATATATATTAATTCCATCTTTTAATGAAACGTTTTTAAAAAGGGACAGTTTAGTGCAAGATCTGTTTCTTCTGCCCTGACAAGATGGGTGAAATTTGTATTACATCCTTGTAAGATAGGAGCTATGAGACTCAGAATAACCCCTCCTATCCTGCCCCCACCCTACCCACCAATGCCAACAGGGCCTGAGTCAGCGCGCAGGTTTGGTCTCTTCAGGGCTGAGGGGCCACTTCCTGTTCAGGATTTCAGGATTTTTTTATTTTTCCAGACATCTCAGGACCAAAATTTCACTGCCTTTGGCAGTAGCTTGTGCTTTTTAATATGCGTCTCCTCTTAATCTATGGACTTTTTGCATTGGTGACATATCCCCCTAGTTCTCTTTTTTTTTTTTTTTTCTGATTAATAATCATGATGGAGAACTGCAGGAGTTCCCGAGGAGTTAGCTGCATTTTCTTCTTCAAAGTGAAAGTAGAAGAGTGTTAGCTGTACATTTTTGCTTTTTGTCTGAGTAGATAAAATTTATCTGGAGACCCCATTAATGAACAAATGCCATATACGTAATTAAATCCTCGTTCCCAGTACCTTTCATCCATCCCATACCCTCCTCCTTTCTCAGGGTCATTTTAAGCCTTGGATAGAAAAATAACACTTCTCAAAAATGGAGTCCAGCCCGAAGCTAGAAAGCCCTGCTCTTAAATGACAAAGCTCGCAGTAAGTGGGCGCCTTGGTCACTTTCAGAGTCTTTCTTTATGGTTCTTACTGTGTCTTCGAGAAAGGGCTTGACAGGGGAGGGTAATAAAGACAGAGGAACAAAGCTGGGGGTGACTTTGGGCTGGAAAAGGAGGGAAAAGTGATCCTTTAATTAAGATGAGTGTTCTTTTGTACCTGTACTGTATCTTTTTGATGTGTTGAGGTAGAGAAGACATGCGCACTGCAGTAACAATGAAAGTTTGCTACTGTATGAATTCCTTCTCCTTGTACTTAATCCTGGCCTTATTGGGGCCTTGGGTGGAAAGCTGATAATTTTGGTGAGCCCTAAAAGAAAGACTGTGGCTTGAATTCCTGCCACCATCCCCATGATAATGAACAGGCCTAATGAATACGGGTAAGTGGTAAGAATCTGTGACCAGCTGCATTGGGGCAGGTAATACAGCTCAGATTTAATTGGGAGCAGGTATTGGAAGGCTGTATTACTTTAATTGGTGAGGGGTTTTCTAAATGGAAAGGACAAAGTATAATGGACAAATTGTGCAGTACAATAGCACTTAAGCTGGGATTGTATGCATTCGTTAATCTGCTGAGGAATGAGGCAATTCTAAACAATTTTCTCAGTGAAACCAACTCCAGAAAGCTTGTCCCTTTTGTTCTCCCTTGGGAAAATGTAAGATTGAAACAGAAAATACCTTTACCGAGGCAATCATTTGCCACGTGTGGAAAGCGGATACAGCTGTAAACTCTGAAAAAGGGATCTTTGTAGTACAATAAAGGATGGAAAAGGAGATAAAGCTTGGGATAAGAGTGTGCCTGTCACTGCATCTAAAGGAGGAATAAAGTGATGGCATTTACAGTGACAGATGAGACTCTAAAGAGAATACAGGACAGTTTAGAGAAGGGAATTTGATATGTAAAAGAAAAGGATGTGATAATTAAAAGTACGATTACATTAAACTTACTCATACCATTAATGATGGGAGGAAACTAGTGCCTGTTAAAAAAGTAATGATTCCTATAAATCCATTCTTAAAATCTTAGACTTTTAAAAGTCTATATGAATATAACCTGGCCTCCCAGCTTGCATTTAGTAGTCCCAACTTTCCTTTAAAAAAAAAAAAGGAAAAAGTAGAGCAATTGGAATTATACTCCAATAACTATATGGCATTGTTCATGGAAGAGTGTTCAAGTATTGCATAGCCAGGAAATGGATGGACCGAGATCAGTCATGTAAACTGCTGTGAAGGCTCTCTTGCTGAGACAATAAAATGAGCCCATAGAAAACATTCATTGACAAGCACATGCTCTGGCCTGTTTTCCTTTGATAATTTATATTTGACAACATCCAAGAGCATATCTATGGAATGGCATTTATGAGGGAAAAAAAATTGCTTCCAGATTTGTAGAAACAACTCTGATGTAACTGTTTAATCATATTTTCAATGGTTTCAACTTTATGGTTGAAGAACAAGTGTACTTGAATTCTCTTAATGGGGCCCTTGCACTTGTATATTTCATTACAGGTGGGAAAACTGGAAAGATTGAATGTCCTTTGGAGTTCATAAGGGTTTGGCGGTGTGAGAGGCAAAACAAAACGGAGCATAGCGGGAATGTTGACCAGACTTTCCCAAGATCCCCAGGTGGGTTTCATGTATTGTCTAATGTGAAGAGCCAGACTGATTCGGTACTCCACACTAAGCTATAAAGGAGGAATTATCTTACCTTCGCTATTGTTCCCAGTTAGAACTGAATCTACAAAGCTACAGTTTATATAAAGATTTGTTTGGAAGGAAAACTATTTTGTTATCCGCATATCTGGATCCCACGTATTAGACAGCACTAACTTTGACATGAATCTACTAACTTACAGACTAAGGGAAAAAAGTTCCTTACTGTAAAATAATATTTATTATAAAGACTTTTCCTGGCCATTGTTGTATAATGGTCCTGCCTGGGACTCAGGAAGAGATGCCTGGACTATAAGATAAAACTGATGATCCGTCACATCAGAACATACAAAGAATCAAGATCTCACCACCTTAGGACATGTGAAAAGATGTTTGTAATGATGGCAACTCAAATTTATTTATTGCCTTTTTCTCCAGGTTTGTCCATGGAAGCAACTCAAATTTATTACTGGACCTCCATGTTAAAATGGTAAAGTCTATCAAATTCCTTGGGGGAAGGTGGAAGGATGGTAGGAGTAAGGTAGAGAGGACAAAGTTAGACTCCCAAATAATTCCCTATTATGGCATGTGGTCCATTACAGTATTTGTACCAAAAGTCACCCACTGTTTTTATTGTGTGTGTGTGTGTGTGTGTGTGTATGATTTAAGCATGGTTAAAGTGGTTAAAATATGACTTTGTTATATACAAAAAGTCTGAACCATCAACAGAAAAAAATGCTACTAGAACAGTATAATATTTATGAAGCTTTCTGTCCCCCAGGCCACAATGCTCATTTTATCCTAACTAAAAGTAAAGGAAAGAATGCCTCCTGCAGTAATAGTCTTATACAAAATACAGATTGCAATTTGCATTGGCAATATCAATTTAGAAGAAATTCCACTACCCCAAAAGTCATATATACTAGGTAAGTGTTCAAGAAAGACTCTTGATGGAAAGACTTATCAAATACTGATAAGTCACTGTATTTAACTTGTTGATGTGATGGTCTTCTTGCAAATGACAAACTCTGGAATTGTACTTTAAAATTCAATTAGAGGACCTCCCTGGTGGTGCAGAGGTTAATCTCAGCACTATCAAGCTATTGCCAGCCACTACAGCAGAAGTTTGATCCCCATTTAGGGAGCTGACCGACATGGCACAGCAGACCTCTCCCGTCTTGCCTGCTGCTCCCCTCAGCAGTGTATTTCAGTCAATCTGCCTGTTCTGCTCTCTACTCTGTCTCTGGTGGATCCTCTCACCCCCACCCTGCACTTCTGGCCTTCACCCCAGTTTTTGTATTCATAAATAAAAATAAATCTCTAAAAATAAAAAAAAAATTAAAAATTCAATTAGAGGTGTAACAAGCATAATAATCAGCAAAACGTGTATTTCAATTAAATTAGGTAAGGGGAAAACATACAGATATAATTATACCCTTTCTACCATTGAGCTATGCAAAGGTATAGTCACAAAACAGAAAATCAAAATAGAGAACTAATAGAACTTGGAAGTTTATGATGTAAAATCCTACATATCAGGGTAATATCTCACATCACTTCTACTTCTGGACCTCCCTCATTCTTTAGTCTTACAAGAATTTTACTGACAACAATAGCCCCCTACTTTCCTTATGTAAGGAGAAATATTCAATATAGCACATTCAATATCAATTTTAAAGAGAGCTGCAAGTATCCATATATGTGCACATGTATGTATAAAACAAACATTAGTACATTAGATAACAAAACATTAAGTAGAAAAATATAATGAAATTTACAGATAGATACAATATATGGAATACATGGAAAAGAAACCCTAACTTAAGGAGGGTTATTACCCTTTCAATGAGGGTAAGGTATAAAAGGGTTTAGTAATGTCATTGAAAATTTTTGCTCTTATAAGCTTTTAAGCCTTTCCGTGTGTAGGTATGCATAGCTAGTAAAGTAAATCATAAAGTAGTGATATTAAAAATTATTATTTATGTGCATAATTAAGATATATGTAGAGAGAGGAAACATTACTTTAAATAATGCTTGTGTATCTGATGCATTTTAAAAATGCATTGTATTCATTCAGCATTGGATAAAGTCTAAAATTTCACAAAGTGAGTATCTACTGACTGTTCTATTTTGACATTACTCAAATATGTCTGGAGCATATACAAATTTTGGCTTTTTGTGAGGTGTAATTAATCAATGAAATGAAAAGTTCTTCCCATGGGAAATGCCTTTCAACTGTCTGAAATAGAAACTGAAACCTGAGAAATGAAGAGAAAATGCAAAAAAATATTGGAGCTTCTTTTGTTTAAAAAAAATGTAAGGAGTTGCAAATCTGACCCATTTCAAAAAAAAATAGGGTTCTGAATTTATGTCTACTTCATTAAAAGGGAAAAGAAATCCATCCTCCCACCCTATAGTGCAAGAAAACAAGCATTTGCTTTTTCAAAGTTGTGGTGTGGAAAAGCACTCTTTAAGGAATAAAAACCACTAAAACTATACTGCACTCAATTGCTGGAGCTGGAAATATATTGAAATGGGATAATTTGGGGAGGAGATCTCATGCTGCATATACTAAGCAATCCATCAAACGCAAAAGCAACTGTCTACAGGAAGTCTACAGCAAAGGCCATCCTATGAAAAAAATAACGCTCTTAAGGATGAGTTCATGACTCGTAGGTAACAGTCACAGAAGGAAATATACCGGCATTGACTGAAGTAGCAGACAAGACAAATATACGCAAATATAAAAACTAACATAATACTGTAAAAGTGGGTGTAAAATTATTGTTTAAAATCACTGAAAAATGAAAGGATTGCATTTTAAGAGGAAAAATCAGAATTCAAACGAACCAAGTGAAATCACAATGTAATAGTGTGTTCATAAAAAGACAAAATAATGAACATGACATATTTATGTGGTATTAAAAAAATTTTGTTAAATTACTATTAGTTTATGACCCTGAATATGATTCAAAAACATATGATCCAACCTCTTCAGGTATACATCAACAATACCAAAACACAGCCCCTATCAAGGCAACCTTAGTCTTCCACCAGAGTTCATTCTGCCCCTTCTGCCTTTGCGCTCTACCCTCTCCCTCACCATTTCATAGCCTCAGTTTGAGAGACAGATTTCTCGGGTTTGTTTTTGGATTTTTGTTGTCTGAACAGTTATTTTATTTCTCTATATTCTGCATATGACTGAAACTATTGTCTTTCTCCTTCTGACTTATTTAATTTAATATAATTCCCTCCAGTACCATCATGTTGACTCAAATGGCAAGAGTTCCTCTTTGTTATAGCTGAGTAGTATTCCACCATGTGTGTGTCTGTGTAAATAGGTAAGTAGGTAGGTAGATCAATAGATAGATATAAAATCTTCTTAATCCACTCATCTGTCCTTGGACACTTAGGTTGCTTCCATAACTTTGCTATTAAAGTAATGCTGCAATGAATATAGAAGTGTATATATCCTTTTTAATTAGTGTTTTGCATTCTTTGAGTAGATACCTAGGAGTGGAAATTCTGGATCATATGGTAGATCCATTTTTAATATTTTGATAAACTTTTATATTGTTTTCTATAGGACTTGGTCTAGTCTACATTCCCACCAGAATTTTACAAGCATTATTTTTTTCTCCATGCCCTTACCAACTGTTTTAACTGTGTTTACTATATGGACCATTCTCACAGGCATGAGATAGTATCTTATTATAATTTTTATTTTCATTTTCCTGATGCTAAGGCATGATGAGCATTTTCAATGTGTTTTTTGACTGTCTGCAGAAGCATCTATTTATCATCTTCTGATCATTTTTTGATATTTCTTTTTTCTTCTTTATGTAGAGTTGTATAAGTTCTTTGTAGATCTTGGTTATCAACCTGTTTTTAGATACATCATGCAAAATAATTTTCTTCCATTCAGTAGAGTGTCTTTTTTGTTTTAATTATAGTTTCTTCTGTGCAGAAATTTTTCAGTTTGATGTAGTCCTATTGTGTATTTTCTTTTTTTCTCTTGCAGTTGAAGACAACAAACACATCATTGAAAACAGTGTTGTGGAAAATTTTGTGATGTTTTCATCTATTTTATAGTTTCAGGTCTTACAACCAATTATTTGGGCTACTTTGAGTTAATATTTATGTATGGTGTGATATAATGGCCTAGCTTATATGTGGCTGACCAGTATTCCCAATACCATTTGTTAAAGAAACTTTTCTTTCTCCAAGTATACTCTTGACTAATATATTAACTCTCCATATATTGTGGGTCTATTTATGGACTTTTCATTTTATTCCATTGGTCTGTGTCTATTCTTATTTCAATAATGTACAGTTTTTATCACTATAACTTTGTAATATAGTTTGGAGTCTGGAGCATGGTGCTGCCATTCTCCCTCTTTTATGCAGGATGCTTTGGTTGTTTGTAGTCTTTTGTGGTTGATGTCAATTATTGTTTAATTTATTTATAGATTTAATGTGCTCTGCTTCAAAATCTTACAAAGCTTTGTTTTCATTGACATGCTGATTCTGAAATCTATAAGGAATTTATAAAGTTATAAACTAGTCAATATAACTTTGAAATGAAGAATGATTTTTTATCGACTTAAACTCTGTCCAAATTCAAAATTATTATAAAATTATAGTAGTAAGAGTTCTGGAATAAACACTTAAGTTATGGTCACTTGGTGTTTAGCAAATATGTCAATAAGACTTAATGAAGACAGGATGGTTTTATATAAATTGTACAGAGACTACAGGATGCATCAACATACACAACAAGTAAATAAAAAATGAATCAAGCATAATATAAAAGTCAAACCCATGAAGCATTTAGAAGAAAACATAGGAGAAAGTCTTTGTGACTTCAGTTTAAGGAAAAAGTTCTTGAGACAGCAAAAAGTACAATTCATAACAATAAAAAAGAAAAAAAAATCAATTGATGTTCATCAAAATTGAATACTTTTAAACTTCAAGTGAAACCATCAAGATTATAATAGAAAAAACAAATTGAAAGAAAATATTTTCAGATAATATATCTGATAAAATATATTGTCTCCTGAATATATAGTGAATATTTACAACACAATAATAATTTAAAAAAATTAAAACAGGTAAAATATTTGGATAGTTATCTCCCAAAAAATGATATGTGAATATCTAGTAATCATATATAAAGGTGCAAACATCATTACTCATTAGGAAAATACAAATTAAAAAGCAATAAGATGCCATATCACATCTACTAGAAATGTTATCTATTTAAAAATGAAAACACCACCAAATGTTGATAAGGATATGAAGAAACTGGAATGCTCATAAATTATTGGTGAAAATGTACAATGTTTTCGCCACTTTGAAAAAATTTGACATACAATTTTAAAAGCCAATGTAGTAGCTCTCTTGCCTGCCTATGGTTATGCAGATGCCTCTTGTTTTCTTTCTCTTTTTCCTAATAAACCTGTGCTTTTAAATATAAAAATAATTAAAATTAAAAAAATAGAAGTCAGTGTAAAATAGTATCAAATAGTCTGTGGATTCGCACTTTGGTATTTTCTGCATTCTTCTATCACTCGTCAAAATTATATTTTCATATCATACTATCAAATTTCATGTCTTATTATCCTATGAAGCAAACATTTTCTCTTTGCTATTAATAAATATATATTCAAATATCATGAGATTTCATAATTGTACCCAGGCAACAAAACAATAATACAAGGTTAGTAAAATAAGAAAGACACAATAAGAAGTTATAGTGATTGCAAGGTAAAAGTATCAGACCCCTTAGAATTATTCAGGAATGCATTAAGCTATTGAGACTGAAGGAATCAAGAAAAATAGGTGAATAATATCTTGAAGTTCCAGTCCAGATGGATAGCAGATATTATAGGTATTTTAGATATTCATAGAAAATGACGTAGAAGAGAAAATCCCCAGTGTATGTTAAGAAAATAGCAATTTA
Organism: Scalopus aquaticus; assembly: GCA_004024925.1. NCBI lineage: Eukaryota > Metazoa > Chordata > Mammalia > Eulipotyphla > Talpidae > Scalopus > Scalopus aquaticus. Next base: position 130,035 of record PVIJ01001223.1, on the reverse strand, counting down.
TTTATTTTCACTGAGTAGGTCTCTGAAAGAAAAGTTGTGATAGTTGGACAGGTGAATTGAGACCTGAGCTCCAAGTAGGGAGAGAGCATCATACTAATGTGAATCTTTCAGAGTTGTTAGATTGTTGCTATGAAGTATGTTTGGGAATAGTCGAAAACCAATGCTAATGTATATTCACCACAAAATGTAATAAAAGTATGTACAAATTATTCACCTTGGTCACTGGTAAAAGCAGTCATGGAATTATTGGATAATTATTGGATAATGAGAATTTTATGAATTATTAGAGAAAAAAGATGCTGAGAAACCCTGTAGTCCATTATTTCTGTAAAATTTAAGAGAAAATTCTGCCTCCTGAACTTGCTTAAGAAAAAAGAAATATAGTCCAGGGGTAATTTGAATATAAACTATACTTCAAGAATCTGTTACTGTGTACATTTAACCACAAAATAAGATTTGATTTTCTTTACTATCTCTGTAGTACTACAAAATATCAGTAGAGTGAACATATTTTAGACATATGAATGACTTGAGTGTGTAAAGTCTGTAATTAATTTCTAAATTCCAGTAAAAATTACTTTTCCCACTATCTACTCGAGATGTCTTTTTATTCTACACTTTGGATAATTAGAATTCTCTGACTTTTTCGTAGAAAGTCCAGTATGATAACAACTTTAAAAATAAGGAAAAATGCTGTTGTGATTAATGATAGTTATTATCTATATTTTTATGATCCAATATAATTATTGATTAGAGAATTATTTATATGTTGTGTATGTAAGTATATAATTATTTCTAATATTGTCATCTTAATTAGTATATTTACAAACTCTTTTGAAAAAAAATCTATGCCTCCTCACAATGAATTTTCTTTTATAGGGAATCCAAAGTAAAAGTACTTTATCACATTTTCTTGTTTTAATGCTCCTAATTTAATATGCAGTATATAAAATAAAGAGAAACATAATGATTATAGCTAACTAAGAAAACACAGATAACAGACAATAATCTAAAGTTATACAGTTCTCTTGGAAGGTTTTCATATATGATTTTTCAGTGGGATCTCTTCACACAAGACAAAAATTCAATTCAGTTTATTAACAGCATATCATTTCTAAATGACGCTCAAGTAATCTAGAATGGGTCCTGCAAGGAGCTAATGAGCAGACTCCTGCCTGATATTGACAATTAATCAGGCATAAAAGCACTTAGCATCAGGACCCATTGACAAGCATGTAGGCTCATACAAATGACAATGAAACATGATATGTGCACATATTTGTCTAATTGTATATCAGGTTTCCCCACAAATTCTGACCAAAACAATTATCTACAGAGGTGATGCATCCATTTCAAAATATGTAGGAAGCTTTTTGGTTTGCTGTAACCATATATAATGGATTGAATAGAGTTATTAAGCTTTGTTGCCATTTTCCCCATTTTAATTGCTATAGCAACCTGAAGCCAAAGTTGGCTCATTGGACAGAGTAGCTGAGTAATTAAAAGCAACCATCATTTGTCCAGATAGAATTATCCTTGGTCCTTAAAGAATAATAAATCAAAGATTTAAAATAATTGGAAATCTGGAATTTGAAAAAAGAAAGGATTTTTTTCACTTTAAATTAGGGAATTTTAAAGGAAATAGTGTTCATATTTATTTTAATTTTGTAATTGAAAACATTTAAGTCATATAAAGTATATCAACTTTGAACATATGAAATGAGTGCTTTGTCTCATAACTAATAAATTACTTACAGCTGATTTAATTCTGATTTCAAAAGTAAGGGAAATAAAACAAATATCTATTGGGTGGTTTAGTCCCTTTTTTAAAAAAAAGTATTGATTAATTTTTGAGGAGATATATACATACAGGTGTGTGTGTGTGTGTGTGTGTGTGTGTATAGTTCTGTTGATAGCTCTAATTGTATAATGATCTCTGCTTCATGCCCTTCCCAACATGCGATTTTAATGTTTTTTCTCATTTTATTTAATTTTTTTTTAATTTTGGTAACAACAAAGTGAAAATGCAAAATTTATTATTTTAAATGTTGCAGTTAAATACAGCCTGTGCATACTACTGAATATGAAATAGTTCCAGGTGTTTTTTGACTGTATTCCTTAGTTATATATAGTTTCTTTGCTTTTGAATATAATACCATAGTGATATTTTATGCTGATTTGATCTTAGTTTAGAAGCTTGCAATTCTCTTTCAATGGGGATTCAACAATGAATATTGCTTTCTTGCAAATTAGCAGGAAGGTTTCCAGCATATTAAGGAATAATAATAAAAAAAAGTTAACCTGAGGATAAAACAGAATACATAGAATAAAGAACTACAGCAGTAAGAAAGTTAGAGTATTAAGTGTGATTTCAGAGGAAACAGAAAATTAAAGGAATGGATATTTTGCAGAATGTTCAGAAAAATAACTAATAATGGATTATTTCTTAACACTATACTGTATGGAAATCTGGATTTTTTAAAAAGTTGATAGATACTTCTTTATTTTTTAAGATTTATTTATGTATTTTTAAGATTTTATTTAATTATTTATACAAGTTTTGGTGCAGGCCAGAGGTGTGGGGTCGTGAGAGGGTTCACCAGAGACAGAGTGGGGAGCAGAACAGGCAGATCGACAGAAATACACTGCTGAGGGGAGCGCTGAGAGGGGTGAAGCAGGAGAGGTCTCCTGGGCCATGTGGGAATCTCCCAGCATGGGACCTGGCATTGAACTTGTGTGGTGTGACAGCTCCACAGAGCTGTGCTTAACCCTTGCACCACCAGGGAGACCCTAAGATTGATTTATTTATGCATACAAGAGCTGGGGTGTAGGCCAGAGGTGGGGGGTGAGAAGATTTACCAGAAATAGAGTGGGGAGCAGAACAGGTGGATCTACTGAAATACACTGCTGAGGAGAGCAACAAGCGAGACAGGAGAGTTCTACTGTGCTGTGTGGTTCAGTTCCCTGGCTGGCGATTGAACTCACACTGCAGTGGCTGGCAATAGTTTAATAGTGTTGAAACTTTAACCCCTGTGCCACCAGGGAGGCCATCTAGATTTCTTTTTAATATTTGAGATGTCCAGTAGCTTTCATTTTGTTGACAGGGTTTGTTCATATTCGTGGGAACACTGACGTTTAGTTGTTTGCTTTTTTCTACTCATGTCCATGTCTGATTTTGGTATCAAGGTGATGGCTTCATAGAATAATTTGGGAAGTGTTTTTTCCTTTTCTTTTTCTGTTATAGCTCTGTTGGGAAAAAAGCATAAATTCTTCTTAAAGAGGAATGACAGTAAAACCTTCTGGGTGTAGACTCTTATTTGTGGGAAATTTTTGAACTGCTGAATTTATTTAGACTTATCACAAGTCTATTGACATTTTCTATTTCTTCTTGAGTTAATTTCTTGTCTGATGGCAATGAGAGTTTTGCTGCTGAAAAAGTAAATAATTATTGCAGATATTTTTTTGAGAAACATTATGGAAATAGGGTGTTTATCTGTACAGTAAGCTCTGAATTAGCTCTGACAATAATATCCTGCAAAGGTGTCTTCCCACATGGAAACCCTAAGACAGACCCAACAATGACAATATTCTATGGGTGATAGCTTTTGAAAAACTTCGAGTTGACCTGTTTATTCCAGTGGCCACAAGGCTGCTGATTTTCACAACCATGTAATTTTGATGCTGATGACTTTTAACACTACTGACTGAGTTTGAGCGAGGAGAATGGGAGTAGAACAAGTTTTAAAAGCCACTAACCCTGCTATTTTTAACAAGATTCAGCAACTTGTGTTTAATTAATGCTTGTCATAGTATTGCAGTCTTTGGTTAATTTCTAGATATGGAAAAAGCTTAATTTTGGCATGTTTTCCCAAAATTTTGTGTTTTTAGGAACTCGTGGGTATATAAAGGTCCTTGTTATCTCATCCCAGAATTACCCCAAATTAGACTTCACTATTTCCAACTGGATTTGAGGAAGGTATTACCATTTAATTAGGGAAAAGAGCAATGTAAGCATGTTCAAACCAACTTTGAAAAAAAAATCAAAAATTCTTCTCTGGTGGAATTACTGGTTTTCTTTAGCTGTGCTGATCACAACTAAATTAGTGTGAACTACAAAATAAAGTGTAAGTATCAAGATAATCATTCCACATGTCAACAAATTTGTGGACAATATCATGTGTAAAGCTGCTTATTTATGAACTCACTTTTATTGAATAGATTGACTAGTAGCATATATTTTTCAACTATGAAATATTGCAACCCCTAAACAATGTAAGGAACAATATGACACATCTACATAAATGAGCACCAAGTTTAAGATATTCAACATTGTGAGTCTTTTTGTTTCTATGACAATAATTTTCTGAAAATTGGGTCCCTAACTTCTCAATGATCTTTCCTGAATTGTTTTCTGAAAGTAAGAGATTTTTATTTCTTAAAATAAGTGAATGTAAACAGAAAAATGAGTTGTGTGGTGATTTATTTTCTTAAACCTTTGGTGTAATTGGTGATTAGAAACTTTCAAGTTTCCAATCATCTATAATATTTCACTAAAAAGTAACGTACCAGCAGTGATGATGGATCTTTAGAAGTTCTGCTTTATTGAAAATCAACAGTGTTCATAGCCACATTTGCACATACTGAAAATATCATTTGAGTGAGTTTTTGATTTATGAGGGTAGAAGAGAACATCAAATGAATAGCTGGAGTAAAATTCCTGGTACATTAGCCCATATCTGTTTTTAATATTGTAGGAATTCATTTGAATAAGTTGCTTTTGTTCCATAATCCCCCAAACTAACATTTATATCAAACTTACCTGATGATATAACTACAGGACGCTGTATAATGAAAATGACTTTTTATATGTTCATCCCTTCTCCAGGGAATTTAAAGAATTGTTGAATCAATGGTTTTAACTAGAAACACAAGGTACTCACTCAGATGAAACAAATGAAAACCAAAGGCCTAATTGCACTTTTCACCATGATGCTCTTTATACATAATCTACAAGAAAATTTCCATCATAAGAAAAAGTATTTCTGTTGGTCGCTTTTATATCATGAATATTACTGGCAATAATGGAAATAACATGCAGATTTCACTCTGGTTATGTTACCATTTTCATTCTTATAGTTCACAAGATTCCTATGATTTGATGAGTATCACATTTTTTTTTATAGATGATTCACTAGTGACAGTGCTGGATCTTGTTATTGGCGCTGCTCATTCAGACACCGACAATAATTTTCTCTCATCAGATTCTTTAATTTTTGAGTAGTCAATGGGAAAAGGACAGAAATTTTTTACATTACTCAAAATCATAGTCCCAGTGTTACTCTCCTTTATTAAACAAGATAATTCTGAATATAAACTCATGATTAAATTAGAGCTAGGCTCTGAAGGGGACAAATCACAGAGCTGGCCATGAGAATTATGAAAAGAAGGAAACACAGGTCTCAAGAAGGAAAGAATTTTAAAACTCAGGATTTGTGGGTACTTACCTGAGTGGTATAGGAACACTTGTCTACGTGCAGGGAGGGACGCAGTTTACTGGTGCAAACTCAAACTACTGTGAGCAGTGGTGAGCTTCTGCCCAAGTCTGTACCCTGGTGATTATCAGATTAATGTCTTGCTCCCAGACTTCTTTGTTGATCTTCAATGCTTGTATCCATTTTTACAATTTGACATTGCTCGTTGGATATATAACAAAGAACATCCTAAACCTAACACATTTATTTGGGTTGGTGATTCCTATCTTCCTACCTTTTCCCCATACTTGTCCTAATCACAAGAAGAAATTCTATCCTGCCAGTGGCTCTGATCATAAAATCAGGAGTCATTCATTCCTTTTTTAATTCTCTTTTACTCCATATCCAATCCATGAGCAAACTGACACTAGCTCTACATTGAAACTATGTTCAGTATCCAATCATTCATGTTCATTTTCACTGCACAACCTAAGTTTTCATGTTTTGTCCTTTTTCCCTATTACAGTCAACAATGAAAATAGTAGTCGACATTGAAAATAGTAACCAGGATGATGTTTTCAAGCCAAGAGTCACAGCAATTGACTCTTGCCCTCAGAATTCTCCAGTGACTTTCCCTTTCAAAGTATCAGATGAAGTATTAACCATGACACACAAAACTCAGTCCCAGCTGTTTACTAATTCTCTAACCTTAGTGCTCAGTATACTGCCTTTTTTTTCACTTTTATGGAGCCACTCATGCCTTTTTTCCCTTCCACAAATGCATCAAGCCATCTTCATTCTCATGGGTATTGTAACTTTTACCTAGAAGCTTCTTCTCCCAAATATTCACATGACTCCCTCCTACAGATCTCTGTTCAAATGTCACCTGATCACAGAAAGCTCTGATGATTTTGTAAAACAAACTTTGCTTCTCTGATTCCCTGTTCTCCTTAGTCCACTTCATTTATCTCCATAGTGTTTATCATCCCCTTACATAGCCTATTTAATTGACTATAAGTTGCAAAGGTTATAAGATATATGGTGGCTTTATGTCACTGAGAAAGAGAATAAGCTGCCAATTAAACAGTGAAACACTTAACTTAGAACTTTTACACTAACTGTACTAAAATAACTCGTAAATTTATTTAAGAATAAATAGTCTTCAGATCTCACCTTTTTACATAAAAAAGTACAATCAAAAGAAAATGGTGAACTATTCCTAAAATTTCTTATATTAAGAAACAATGAATCACCTATATCCATAGATACAGTATCACCCATAATATGTTCAAGAGCTTTAGTAATTTACTATTTTTTAAAATGATGCTCTGCTACTTTTTTCTTCTTAGCAACTGATATCTGTTTTACAAGATTAATGAAATATTTTCTTACTTGAGAAAAATCAAATGCTTGCATCTATCACTTCACTCCAGCCTCTTATTCCTCTGAAGAACTTTTTTTTGTTGTTTTTACTCCAAGGGATTTAGCATTATTTTCTGTGTATAGTAAAACTATTCCATCCATTGTCCCATGTGATCTTGTTCATATCCACATAGTCATACATGCAAAGACATTCACTACCTTTTTCTAAGTAGAGCAGAACACCTTGTGATCTCTATGGAGCAAGAGATAATGGGAGGCTTGTGATGCGTTGCCCCCAAGCCACCTTCCAGTAGTCTCTGTATCTCTTATAGGATACTGTTGTGAGAGAGTTTTTCACTGCCTCTCGAGTTTCTACTCCACCCATCCAATTCTTAATGTTCAAACTATACACCTACTCAACTGAGGTCTACAATGTGCTTCTGAGCATATCGGTGCCACACAAATCACAATAAATTGTTATCTGATCCCTTTAGTTTTGGCATTGCCTTTTTTGTTAGATAGGATGGAGAACTGACACTTTTGCATATTGTCCAGTCTACCATGTATGTAGGTAATAAATTATCAGATCTAAAGATGTCTCAAATCTTTGCTGGTCAAGTCAGACTTTCACCCTGACCTTGCCTTGTATTTTGGGTTTGATAGCACTTTCAGTTGAATAGCTCGGTCTGTACTAGTCCAATGTCTTTTCCATACATCTCAATTGAAGCATAAAATAAAATATAATCTTCATTTGTGTATCCACATCTTCTCTTCTTTCATCATATAACCCACATGATTATCTGCAAGATAATAAGGAATTCAGGTAATTCTTTAATAAATTATTTTTATTGACTTTAGCTGCTTTATATATCTTCAGATTTTTTAAAAAATTTTTAAACTTATATCCTTTACATTATTGTGTAGTCCCGATAGTTTTCTCACCACCAATTCACCCGTGAACCATCACCATAGTCCCTTGTACTCTTTTCTCCCGTTTTGGTCCCTCTTCCTCCCCTTCCCCTGTACAATGTCTCTTATTTGTGGTCGCCTGCTAGTTTTTGTTTTTTGTTTTGGTTTTGTGTGCTATTTTCTTCTCTTGATCTCTCATTTGCCTCCCTTATATTTCTCCTGCAAGTGAAACCATTTGATATTTTTCTTTTTCCTTCTGGCTTATTTCGCTGAACATGATTCCTTCTAACTCCATCCATGTTGCTTAGCTAATATAAAGGGTATGCCTTGCTTCTCTGTGTCTGTGCCTTTCTGCACGAAAATAGCTTTAATTTTGATGTCATCAGGTAACCTCATAGAAAATGTTTTTTGTGTGGCAAACTCAGCATGTATATAACTCATATAATTTTGTGAAAGTATTGAAAATATGCAAAAGCTATAATTACATTACAAAACACAAATGTCACCTAGCCAACAGTGCTGTAAAATGTCTCTTGATGTCAAAGATGAAAATGACAGTTCTTAGAATTGTCAAAATTAAGTGTTAGTTTGCTTTGTTTGTTCTAAATGTTCTTCTCCTACCCCAGAAATGTAAATTTCATAAGGGGGGGGGACTTTATGAGTTTTACTCACTACCCATCTATCCAAAACTCTAAAATATGGCTGACATATAGTATTCCATCAAAAATTATTTGTGAGAGAAAGGGAAGAAATAAGGAAAAGAGTAAAGACAGAAGGAAGAAAAGAATGAGTCTGTTTAGCCATCTTATAGACTGACAAGGAAGAAGATGGTGTGTTTGTTTTACCTTCACTTGGTTGCCTGATACTCTTTCATTATTAACAGCTAAGTAACAGCTTAATGGGAGACAACTGCAAAAAGGTTGAATGGAAAATACAGATCAAAGTACCTTTGACAGACTAATACAGGGAGTATCATTTTCAAGATGATAGAAACAGATAAAGAAAATGATTGAACTGATTTCTGTTGCCATCTATGTTACAGACCCAGATTTCTCAGCCTTTTGTGACTCATTCAACCATCTTCAGTTTCATTCTGGTAACTCTTCTCACAGACATCATAATTAGAGGTTTTTTTTTTTTTTTTTCCAGAGTAAAGGAACTTTTTGAATGCTCCATATCCCTATAATACTCCTCTCCTTTTGCAACAGGCATGGAGATTTCTTATTGTCCCTCAATGTTAATGTTCTACTGAAATCAACTCTTTTATCTGCCTCTTATGATGAGAAACCACATATAAATGTGGGGCAGAAAGATGCCAATCTAGATATGTGTTTTGATGTACACACACAAAAAAATTGTGTTTGTATTTATGTGCAGAGTCTCATATAGAAATTGATTGACTAGGAAGTACTTAAAATTTGAGCAACCAAGTGTGTTAAAAGGAACTTGGTAGTAGAGGCTAGAAAATTTATGTGAAATTTAACTGTGTAAATTTGAATTAAAAGAAAAGAAATGAAGGAACTTTTTGAGAATTTATAAAGCTGTTTTGTTCTCAACCGTAGAATCTAATTGAGTGAAACTATCTCTTTATTCCCTCTTGTTTTCTCAAGCTATATTGCAGGATTGTTCCTTGAAGATATCCAGTGATCAAGAAAAGATCTCTAAATAGACAAGTTAGAATGGAGAAGGAGGGGGTTAAAGAGAGAAATAATGACCTTAAATATTCTTACTCTTAAAAGACAAATGTTTTAGTTTTCTAGGACTATAATAGTTTCATTTCTTTCATTAACGCTTGCATGTTGGTAATATATGACCCATCTAAAATGAGTAAGTGCCTAGGATTCCAGTGAATTTCTAGATATTGTACAGTAAAATTGGCTAAAAATGATTAACTAGCAGTACAGGATGCATATCATTTAAAGGCATCATGTATATGTTACATACTAGCAGCCACTGATAAATATCTTTTGATTTTGATAAAGCGTCATTAATTTAAAACATTTTCTTTTCATACATACTGCATGTTGGACAAGAATATGGAACCTGGAAGAAGTTAAATTAAATATCCTTATGCAACTTTGTCTTCCAAAAAATTTCTCTAGCTAAAAGTATTAAGTTCCATAGGATTTTAAAATACATCACAATTATAAATTAGCCTTTTAGCTACAATTTAAAACCTAAGTATAAGCAAATACTGAGATCTGAGAAGTCTTAAAAAACACATGTCTTTGAAAATAAGTAATTATAGGTTATATAACCTGTACAATGGTAGGCTACTGAATGTGGGGGGAAGGTGTGAATGGGAATGTGGAGGGGAGTGGGTTAAAGGTAAAAGACTGGGTACCCTGGTGGCAGATGTGTGTGGAGAACTGCTTTAAGGATGTGTGAACCTATTCCCCTAAATCAAGTACAGTGTTGTTGCCAATATTATTAGAAAAAAAAATTAGAAAATTAGAAAAAAATGCAAGATATATTGCAATATTTCTTTGGTTTCCTAGATTTCAGCATAAAGTCTCATTATCATCTTTATATTTTATACCTTTTAGCATATAAAATTGTCCTCAAATTTGGAACTAGAAATTGTAAGAATAGGAAATAAAATGTTTCAGAATAATTAGAAAAAAAGAATAAAGAAGATGTAAAAACAAATGAAAGCAGTATCCTTTCTCAGTCTATTCTCACTACTAATCTCACTACTAGCACACACTCCAGTAGTGTTACCGGGCAGGGTATGGTACAGTAGCAGCCCAGAATCATCATGGAGAGATAAACCTGATGTCAAATAAAAGGAAGAAATTTTTTGCAAGGTCTGAATACGTGCTGTGTCTGTGTATGAGTAAAATATGTAAAATATGTAAAAAATTTTTATTACATATTCCATTATGGACTACATATACATAATTTTCTTATAAATAACAAGCAATAGATATAAACACATGTTTTTCCATTAGTTTATAATGACATTGGAAATTTTTGAAAAAAAAAGTGACAGTTACATTCAGTTACACTTTGGAGGACATGAAGCTCAACTAAAATTATTTTAGGTAAGCAAACTTTCCACTCAGAGAATTTATTTATCATTTTTAGCAAAAATCCTGTGGATTTAAATTATTTTCAAAGCTCTTTATTCAAGATTATCCATAGTGGCTTGAGTGGCCTAAGTATTTATCAATGAGTGATTGTACATATTCTGTATGTATGTTATAAACACTCTATATGTATATTCCATATGCTTTTTGGAAATGTTCCAAATATTAAAATAATACTAGGTATGTTTGTATATGTGTATGTGTTATGTCTATACACATGCATAAAATTTAAAATATCTGCACATAGTATAGTTATATTTAAGCTTTTATATGTAAATATTTGCATATAAACTTATATACTATAATTACTTGTATATTATTAAATGTGGCAATGTAAAAATGAACATAAGTTACAAACTATCAGCTTATAAATTCTATATTTACTATAACAATTTATCAATTTATTTTGTAAATTACAGAATTATAAATTATGTTTATTTCCACCTAATGCAGAATATCAAATATATGTATGTAGTTTAGAATTATCAGTATTTATTCACCTAACATTTGTTGAATAGCAACTTAGTATAAGGCAATTGGTAGATAGTAGAAAAGCAAAGATGAACAAGATATTGTCTTAGAGCTCATCACAATCATTATATCTGAGAAGAAGGTCTGCAGGAACATTAATAGGATTTTGAGAAAATCTGTGCTTATTCTAATGGAGCACATTTCTGTTTGCCAGGTAAAGCAATATTACCGCTAGAGATCACTATATAAATGCATATCCATTACTGAGTCTATCTTAGATGGGTAAGTTTCATCACATGGTCCCTGAGGTCTGTGCCCAATCAACCAAAGAACAACTGGAACTATCACACTGTGCAAAAGAGACCAATTTAGAAGAATAGGACTCTTAAGAAAATTGTCTGACTTCCTTAAATGACCTTCATTAATTTTACACCTTCTTCCATTAATTGAATTTATGAAGCTTCCTGTCTCACTGTAAGTAATTGAACTAATATTGGTCTATTTGTACTTTGTTTTTTAAATAGTTATTTCAAATTATTGATAGAACGCTACAGTTAAATTACAACTGCTTAAATATATTTATTCACTCTTCATTCAGAAAAAGTGAAACTTTATTGCTACTCTGAAAATAGCTTCTTTTTCTTAGTAACGCAACTTGAAATATAACTATTTGGTGATGATACTGAAACAATTATACTAAATTTAAAATCTGGATTAAATGAGTATAGGTGTCATATATTTCTTACCATTCTGTTTTCAATGCCTATTACCATGCATGTTTTCAGGGGGAAGAAATGGAATCCTTTTTTGTTCACTAAATAAATGAGTTTAATCTACATTTATTTTTTTACTTGGTGTATGCTAGGTTTATTTCAATTTATACAAATGAAAAATGCTAAGTGCATGAAAGAGCACATGGCCTATATGTTGACATGTTCAGTATAATCATCAATTTCTTTTCATTGTGGTAGCACAGAAAATGCACTGACACAACTTTTTATTATAGAAAGTTGCCATTAGAAAATGGTTTGTTTTAAATGGAAATAAAAATCAATAATGTTGGAATCTGAGGGGAAGATGGCATCAGAGGAGGTTCCCTGCTTCCTTCCTGGAAGTGTAATTGAAGGTGGTCCAGAGAGAAACTAGACATGGAGGATCCTGTAACTTGTGGTAAAACTGGGGTGCCTCCTGGGCATTGGAGACCATCACTGGTCACAACAGAAGTGACACTGACAAAATCCAATACTGTTCAACAAAAACGAGTGTATAGAGGTGCCTGGAGACTGTGGTAAGCTGGGAAGTAGCAAGGCAAGATTGCACTCCCTTGTCTGGCTGGTAGTCCTGGGGAATAGGGAACCCTTGACTGTGGGGAGATGCATGTGGAGATACTGGGGTGAACTAAGTAAGCAGGTTTCCCAGAGAAGAAGACAAATATATTTAGCAGTGGTGTCTTCCCAAGGTCCCTTAAGACTTGAGGTAATCCTGTCAAGCAACTCTGAAAGCCTAGTTTACAGACTATAGAAATGTTAGTCAGGAAACCTAGAGAACTATTAGCAGTGCCACTAACTCAAGGCATCTCTCCATACCATTTTATCAGTGAATGAAGCCCTCTAGGCCCTTCCCTACTCTCTGACTCAGCAGCTGCAGGTCAATTCTCCTTGATATGTATTACCATCTACTGGAAGTGAAAGGTCTGTACCCTTAGGAGACTTAAATAAATAGCAACCTAGTTAGCTACAAAATGGGGAGACAGAAAAATATATGGCGACTTGAGGTCTCAAGGGATTATTTCATCACACAGAACAAATCTCCAGAATCCAACCACAAAGATGTTGAAGATCTTTTCCTCCTATCACATACAGAGTTCAAAATTGCCATGATAAGGAAATTCAGAGAAGTGGAAAAAAACACAGGAAAGCTTTTCAAAGATATACAATATACTCAAAAAAGCAAAGGAATGTCCTGAAAAATAAAGTTAGTGAACAGAGATAAAAATTTCAACTTTAAATAAGAAAATCATGATGCAGGATGTACAAAGGTCAATACAGAAAATTAAGATTCTAGAAACAGCTTGAAAGTGAAATAAATAAAATATCATTTTAGTGACTCAAATATTGTGCATGGTAAAATAATACATTTATAAAAATAATGTATGCATAAGTCAATAAATACATAAAAATATTTAATGCTACTCATCGCTAGGGGAGTCAAAATAAGATACTATTTTACACAAGTCGAATAGCTATTAGCAAAAAAAAAAGCAGAAAATAATAAATGTTGGAAATAATTTGGAGAAATTAAAACTCTTGTACATTGCTGGAGAGAATGTATGGTAGTGCAGGAAATATGGAAGACAATACAATGATTTCTCAAAAATTAATATTTTTATTACCTCATAACCCAGCAATTCCACTTTTACATACACAAAAGAACTGAAAAGAGAGAGTCCGAATAGATATTTATACATAAATGTTTATAACATTGTTCATATTAGCCAAAGGTACATCAATAATTGATGGGATAAACAAGCTTTGGCATATACATAAAATAGAATATCATTCAGCCTTGAAAAGGAATTTAATTCTGATACATGCTACAACATGACTGAATCTTGAAAAAATATATACTATTTGGAATAAGCCAGACACAAAAGAACAATTACTGTATGATTCCACTTACATGAGGTTTCTGGAACAGGCAAATTCATAAAGACAAAAAGTGGAATGGTGGTTGCCAAAAGCTGAGAAGAGGTAGGAATGGGGAAATATTGTTTGATAGGTACAAAGCTTCAGTTTGATAAGATAAAGAAATGGATAGTGGTGATGGTTGCACAATAAAGCAAATGTGATTAACTTCACAGACTGGACTCTAAAATAGTTTAAAATGATAAATTATATGCTTTGTGTATTGTGCCACAATTTATAAATTGCCCATTATGAGAAAACAAGGAAAGTCTGAGAAACTGTCACAGTCAAAAGAAAGCAAAGGAGATAGAATGACTGAATGAATGTAATGAGAAAACCTAAAGTCCTTAAAAGAACATGCTTTTATATTTCATTTGATAAAAACTAAAGAAAAATGAAGTATTAATGTTAATTTATAATAATATTCATTACTGATATTATTTCCTCTAATTGTAATCTATTTAATCTAATTAGAAGTTCATCAATGTAAAATATTATTTCAATACATCAAATTTAACTTTATTGAATTTTCTCTACTGTTTGCCCATTTTCACTTATTGATTTCTGATCACATCTTTTCTAATCCCTTCCTATGAACTTTGGTTTGATTTTATTTTCTTTTTACAACTTTTCAAAATGGAATTTCAGATTGCTTAGTTATTTGTAAATATAAACATAAATTTCTCTCTAATCACTGGTTTAGCAGCAACACAAATTTTGAAATACTGCATTTTGCAAACTTCTCTTTTGATTTCTTCTTTCATCTCTGGAATACTTAAAACTCCTTAATTTTGAAGTACTTGACTATTTTCCATATATTTTCACTTATTTATAATTTAATTATAGTTTAATCAATCTATGTATTAAGATTCATTATATAGCACAACTTGTCTATTCTCTTTAATATTACTAATATGTACTGAAATAGTGAGTAGTGTGTACTATGAAATTTCATACATATAATTCCATAGGGGTAATAAGATTAATTAACTAATAGTGATGTTTAAAATACTGTATATTTTTATTGTTTCTGTCTGCCTATACTCTCCTTTACTTTAAGGGAAATATTAAAATCTCAGACTGAAATTATGAATGTTTTCCTCATTTTAGAATTGTTTTGTTTCTGTGGTTTTTATTTATTACTTCTTTTTTTTATTTTTATGAGAACATTTAGTTTCTACTCTACTATCAATTTTCAATTTTACAAAAGTGTTACATAGTCACCATGTTATACACTAGACTTCAGATCTTGTTTACATTATAACTGAACCTCTCAATTCCCTTAATGATATTTCTGTTGAAATAGTTATTGGGATTGCCTAAATTTATAGATTTTCTTGTGAATTGAAGACTTAAACTTTGGACTTTACTGTTTTCTAACACGGTATGTTTCTGAGTGATTTTGTTTATCATGACCTTTAAATAATGTATAGGTTATTTTAGATATCTTGTGAACATTCCTAATCCAATTTAGTTGCAGGTGTTCTATAATTTGTGTTGCACTGGTAAATCAAAACTTTTATTAATTATTTTATACATTTTTTACATAGTTATTCCTATATAAATTGAATTTTTAATGTGGAATCCTAAGGGTACTCAGCTCTAGTCTTTCTTGTTCTAATAGATTTTTATTTTTTTCTTTTAGGAATTTTATTCCTTTAGAGCAACATGTCACATGATCCAAAATAATGACATTGCATCTTTTTCATTCCAAATGTTGTGTCACTTTTTCTTTTTTCTTATCATACTGCATTGGCCAGGACATCCATGGCAGTGTTGGCTAGTATTGGGACAAATGATATCCTTATTTTTCTCTTTTTTATTTATTTTTTAAATTTAAATTCACATGATTTTGAAAATTTTAATGCCATTTTTTCTCAAATCAAAGATCTTTTCTCCTATTCTTGCCATGTTTAGAATGATCATTTTAGAAGGGAATTAAACAAAATCAAAATGTTTGTTTCTGTTTATATTCTTTATTTTATCTTTTAAATAAAGATAAAATATCTTGTGCAGTCATATTATATAAATAATTCTCTAACTTTATGTCCTTTTGTTTTTCTAGCACAAATTTGTAAATTCTTAATAAAACCATGATTGACTTTGCAATTAACACATTCTTTCCATGAGGTATCAATGTTTATTTAACACATATCCCATAAATTAAAGATAATTCTAGAACAAAATCATTCTAAAATTTATATTTTCTCATCTAATTTGTTCTATGATACTTTATTTTCTGCTTTCTGTTCTATTTTTGTCTAAACAGAAAAATAGACAAATATACTGAGACATGCAGTAGTTTTTCAAGAGCTGTATTAATATCACTAAACAATATATCAGCTTCTTCATTTTTGCTGTTTTTCATTGTCAAATAACAAATTTGTCTTTCAAAAACAAGGTTATAGGTTGTTTCTAATACTATTGAAGAATGAAAGTATATTTACTGGAATTTATTTTGTGTGCTTCCTCAGTTCATTCCTCCCTACTTTCCTCCCTCTTTTCTCCTACCCTCTCTCCATTCCTTCCTTTTCTTTCTCTTTCTGCCTCCTTTACTTTCAATGCAAATTTGCTTTGAACTGACCACACTCTGTTTTCCAAACTTTATTGTAAATAGTGGAATATATTGCATGTGTTTATCTTCTTTCCATGCTGAATAGTATTCCATTGTGTATATGTACCACATCTTCTTGATCCAATCATCTATTTTTGGACATCTGGGTTGACAATTTGCAGCAACATGGATGGAATTAGAAGGGATCATACTCAGTGAAATAGGCCAGAAAGAAAGAGAAAAATATCGAATGGTTTCACTTATAACAGGACTATAGGGAGGCCGGGTGGGAGAGAGACAATCAGTGGGGGGGGGGGG
>PVIJ01001223.1:100277-113077 GCA_004024925.1 Scalopus aquaticus | reverse complement strand
AGAAAAAGCAACAAGAAGATGCAGCCTGTGACTAGGGAATATATCGCAGACTCACTGTGAGCAGGTGAGCTGAAGCAGCATATCAGAATCTGAGTTAAGTGGCTACAGAAAAGCTATCATATCCTGAAGATAATAATTTCATTAAACAAAATGTAATAGCAATCTGGTTTGTATTAGGCACTGTGCTAAGCACTCCAAAAACAAAGAAGTAAAAGATTCAGGTCAAATATTCAAAAAACTAATAGCTTTGAAGGGAGGCCATATATGCAGAGATTTACTAAAATATAAAGTATTATATGCATGTATAAAATGTCCCTGTTATTTTTTTAAAGATTTATTTATTTGTGCATACAAGAGCTGGGGTGTAAGCCACAGGTGTGGGGCAGTGGTGGTAATGAGAGTATTCACCAGAGACAGAGTGGGGAGCAGAACAGGCGGATCTACTGAAATACACTGCTGAGGGGAGCAGTGGGGGATACAGGAGAGGTCTGCTGCTCCATGTGGGAAGCTCCCTGGCTGGGGATCAAACTCATGCTGCAGTGGCTGCCAGTAGCTTCATAGTGCTGCGACTTAACCTGCTGTGCCACCAGGGAGGTCCCTGGATCTGCTTTTTTAAAAATAAAATTAAAACGGCTTTGGTAAAAACTTAAAGGTGACACTGACTTCGACGCTGGTGATTGGGAAAAGTTCCACAGTGCTTTGGACATCTTATCTACTTATGATGTAATAATGCTTGCTACATTTGTTTGAAAAAAATCATGTCTATTTTTTACTTATTTCTAAGTTGTAAAACTTACTGTTTGCTATTTTAATTGGACATTTTCATTTATATACAGATAATCATGTTTTAAAATTTCACTGTGTAATCATGTACTCATTAATCATGGCCATTAATTTAATCTATATTTACTGGTCACCTATTGCGTGCTGTTAAGAAGGCTAAATGAGAAGCTGAGACACACAGCAGATTGAATCCCTAACCTTACCAAATTGACTCGCTAGTGGGACATAGGAACTTCAATCAAAATACATCAAATAAGTGTGTTATGAAAGGGCAGGACAGATTGTACAACTTAAATATGTAATGATTGGTTATATTATGTTAGGAATAAATATGATGTTATTAAGGATATAAGCGAAGGAGGAAGCTGGTGAAGTGATACTTGAACTGAGAATTAAAGAATTTTTCAGTAAAGGGAGAAACAAATAGTACGCGGATGTAAGCCTCGTAGGGGGAAGCTTGGTACTTTGTGGACAAAAAAAATGGTGGAGACTTTAAGGGGAGATGCTGTGCAACAGCAGAGTTCATGTCAGCTCTTGCTCTCTCAGCCTTGTAGGTCATTTTAGGGATTTCCTTCTTCAGAACAACAAGAACATTTGGAAAGATATTAAATTCAGGAGAATATAGCCGATTTCTAGATGTTGCGATGGGAAAAATAAATCCAATGTCGTCTGTTCAGCAATTCCATTTCTCTCTATATACAATTCTTGATAGTTAGTTCCTTGTGTTAAATTCCCCCTTTCAAACACCCTGGAGTAGTTACTTATCCTGATGATAGAGTAACACTTATCCAGAACTGTCTCCCAGCATTTTCTTATGTGCTTTACATACATTACTTCGTCTTCCCCCAGATTTTATAGATTAATGTCTATCCTTACCTTCATATCCTTAAGCTTAAATGAGGATCTCATGTACCAAAAATTGAAGTAGCTTGTTTAAGATCATACAGCCATAAGATCTGTAAATTAATTTGGATTTTAAGCATAATTATCATTTTTCCATGTTTTGTCGTTTTTTCTAATATTTCAATAGTTCTGCTCTACTTCATCTCAACTTCTATCAGAAATAGAGTTAAATATATGACATATAAACATTTCAAGTTAAATCACTTGATATTTAAACATCTTATTTTTATATATGATATACATGTTTTCTGAATTTTCCTAATTGTTTTATAATATACATATGCAATGATGTTGTGTTGAATACAATATTACTCACAACTTTATTTAAATGAGTTATTTCAATGTTTTAGATACATTTTAGCTTAAAATACAGCATCATTAGTGGGAAAAACTCTTTCTTAGCACCATCTTGATAAGTTTGTGGGTCTCAAAATAGTAAGATGTCCATGTGTTTATTACTTTTTAACTTATATATATTTAGAATGTCAGCCCTTAAGATAGATTTCTGTCAGACTCAGTGCTCCTATAAAAGGGACATTCTATTTTAAATGTTATATTGTGCATTCACATTACACCAACTATATATAACCTGGGATATATGTGTAACAGTCACAAAGTTGTAAATGTTATTTAAATGAAGACTTTTGATCTATACTATTTAAATAAAATCTATTTCCATTAACCTTATATAGAGGGAAAAATTTTAAAGTACCAAACAACATGGTATTCAAAATATAGAACTACTAGTTAAATGCAGATTAATTTTTTAACAAGAATTCCTATGCAGTAGGCAGATAGTTCCCACATCCCATTGTGATTGACAAGCCTGACATATGGAATAGTTCACAAATTCCCAGGTGACTGACAGATGGAGAATAGAAAGGCGGATAAAGTTGCCTAGAGAGCTGAGGATGATTTCATATTCAGCGGTTTTGATCAAAAGGATTCCAGATCTCACACTAAATTTAGCACCGCTGGCAATTAGTGCATGATTTATTCAGTCCTTTCATTTGCTGGTTGACAAATGGAAAACAAGCACAAAATTAAAAATAAGTTTATTTCCAGCATTTCGGATATTTAAAATGTGTGTGTCTTTGTTTGCACATAAATTAACATGAGATGAATTTATAGTGAGATTAAATCTGAACTGGAGATGCAAGCAATAAATAAGAGCTTTTTTATGTATCGTACGGGCAGAACAGGTGTTTGAATTAAGAAATACTAATATGTTTAGCAGCATGGCTCCACCTTTAGCATTAGGGAGTTGATGCTTTCCTAAATTTAGAATAATCTTTCCACAATTTAGAATTCTTTCATAAGCTTCCAACATAGGCGACCATCTGTATAACAATATTAATGCTTTTCAATCTAATAATAATAAAAAACTAAAACAACTCCCTGCTACCAGTCTTTTCTGCAATGCCATGAGGGGGGCAGAGCTACAGGGTTATCCCCTGGTTTCTGCCTCTGCCCCATCTATATCGGTGGTGAAAGGCAGGAGACATCCAAATTTGTGCCCCCTCATGCATTTATAAATGGTGTTAGAAGAATACAACCATTTTTGCACTATCCTTGAAGATATACCCTGTGAAGCTGTTTCCAATTTCCCTTCCTATTTCATGGAACAACGAGATGAGTGAGCTGTGCTGATGTAAACCTTCTGTTGTGTTGCTGAAAATCAGAACACGACAATATCACATCCACAATTGGAGGAGAGCCTAACTAGCCCCTCCCAGGGATTCAGAGAGCAGGGACATTTTTAACCACATTGACTGATGGTAGAAAAAAATGAATTGAGCAAAATCCCCATTCTTTCAACGGTAAAAAGCAATCATTATGTCTGAAAGACCTTGTGATTCAGAGTAGGTGTGTCTGTCTATCTTCTCAGAATTCTTTTTGGCACCGTTTGATATAGTTGCTTAGAAAGATGAATGAATTTCTCGAAATTCTGCAGAATCTGGAATGATGTCCCAGAATGTGAAGTCCCTTATTATTCTTCAAGGAGCAGATGTGGTCCGTTAAGGTGGCCTGACATCAAACACAAACCATAGCACCTGTTTCTGGGGATGTTGGTCCAGCAGCAGAGCTCCTGAGACTGGGGGTGGGGGGGGCGTTGGGAAGAGTTGAGGGGGCAGATGTTTGGGATACTTACAGGTTTTTCTTATTTGATTTGTATTCCAGGTCTGACATTCAACTTTATTTGTATTCATTATTCACAGTGGGAACTAGAATGGTTTTTAAAATAGCATAAAATCCACTTAAATTATAATGGAAAGAATCGTGAGCAATGTGATGCTTTAATTACTGTTAAGCTAACCTTGGGATATGGGAAATGTCAATTTTCATTGGCCACATAAAGGTTGAGTCCAGGTTTTAGCCTGAAGATATGCGCAGTCTGTGGGGAAGCGCTCCTGGGCACAGCCCTGCCCTAGGAGCTCCTGCTTAGCTTCAAATCTGCCTCCCAGCCTCCCCTCATACCCTGGGGCACCTTCACATTTTTATTACTATTTTCTTCTTCCTCTGAAATACCCTCCTGGGTTCTCAGCAGCATTCCACAGACATTTCCCAGGTAAATATCTTCAGGTTGGTCATGTTTTTGTTTTTGTTTTTTTTTTTTCCTTTCATAAGCCCTCATTTGGTGGCACATCCTGCTACCCGCACACACAGAAGAAGGAGACCCAAATACAGCTGGCACGCATCGTAACACTCCTCTCTCCACAGTCAGTTATTCCTTTTCTCCTTACAATAGTAGCCACCATCTTTCTGCTGTCTTCTGTGCCATCAGCATCTGTAAAATTGCTTCATCTGTAAACAAACATCATCAGTTGTAAACTTCCAGACCACTAGGATAATTTCCAAAGTCTGAAACATCAGTCTGATTGTCCTGTGGAAAATTCTGTTATATCTTTTTGCAGGTTTACAGAGGTACATACAATTGAATGCTAGATTCTTTACAAGGAGATTTTAGATTTTAATCTGTTTCAACTATGTGCAGAATTTAAGCTATATACTAACCTGGAGAAACAGAGGCTTTTTTTAGGCCATGATACTGTTAGAGAGTATATGGATGTTGTAATTTGGAGACAAGTAATGGCATATTTATAGACATATTCATATGGGCATATACACATACTAATATAGATACTTTCATTTCCATGTTTTTGTCCCCAAAATTTCTGGAAATAACATTTGTATAATAGTTTGCAAGTAACTATACTTTAAAATTGTATTTACCTTCCTTCAGACCAGCATATATTACTTTAATTAATCTATTAAGCTAAAATTGCCTGTAGTTAATTGTTTTTGAACTATAAAAATTGTAATTTCATATGGTTCATTTAAATCACTACACTAGATGGGAGGAAGGTCATGACATCCTGACTTCACTTTGGAGGAGAAAACAAGGCAATTCTTTCTTTCTAATACCTTATTTGATATGGAAAGATGTGTGTGTGTGTGTGTAAATATGTTTATATATTTATTTATATATTTATATATTTGCCTAGATCTACTGACTCAAAAGACCTTTCTTTTCACTAATGCATACTTTCATTCACTCAGTACAAAATTTAAATGTTGCATTACTATCACCAGTATGGCTATTGTGTTATAACTACACAATAAAAGAAAGAGAAACAAAAGACATTTGAGAAATGTCTTCTATACACCAGACACTCAGCTTGGAGTTTTTTCAAAGCACTAACTATTCTTCTGAAATTTCTGTAAGTCTCTGAAAGAAATTTTGCTTAAACAATTCTGAACTACCTGCTTAAAACTTAACATTTGTTTAACTATCTGCTATCCAATGTGATAGCCACTTGAAATGTGGTATTTACATTTATGTTGTAATTAATTATGTCACTTTATTTCAATTTTATCTCTTTTAGTCACACAAGAAACATTCAAATGTTCAGCAGTTCCATGTAACCAGTGGCTACTGCATTCCACAGAGCAGATAAAGAAAGTATTCATGATCTCAGAGAGTGGTTGGACAATGCTGGTCTAATCACTCTTTTAAAGGACATCTTGGTGAGCATAGCTTTCATAGGTCCATTAAACCTCTGGGAAGTTGGCGATCCCCACCCACTTTCAATCCTTTATCACTTTTACAGAGATCATAAACATAACATCATTCTAAAAAGAGTAAGTGATGATTTATTTCTTCAAAGTACATCAACATGAAATATTTACTATATAAAGAATACCCTCAAAATTCCCTTGTTCATATTTGAAAATTTGTAAATTCTCTCTTTTGCCAACTTTTCTGACACTTGGTTATTTTGTTGTTCTTTTCCTTCTTGCATTTTCTCTCTCTTGCATTTTGTTTACCTGACTGTTTATATATTGCAAGTATAGGATCTCGGGCCTCCTGGTGTCACAAGGGTTAAGTCTCAGCATTGTGAAGCTATCACCAGCCACTGCAGCATGAGTTCGATCCCCAGCCAGGGAGCTTCCCACATGGCATAGCAGACCTCTCCTGTCTGGCCCACTGCTCCCCTCAGCAGTGTATTTCAGTGAATCTACCTGTTCTGCTCCCCACTCTGTCTCTGATGAATCCCCTCACCCACCTCTGTCCTGCACCCCAGCTCTGGTATCATAAGTAAATAAGTCTTTAAAAAAAGAAGTATAGGATCCCCCCTCAGGTATTGTTAACACATTGCACCCACTACCAAGACACCCAGTTTACCTCCATAGTCCATTGTGCTCCCTCCCCACCTTGCTCCTGTCTATCCCCTTCCCTTGCCCTCTGGCAGTCTCAGTTCTATAGTTAACTTTCTAGTGTTAGTTCTTAGTTTGTCTTTATTTGACCCTTTGTTTGGTTTCACTATATTTCACCTATAAGTTATAACACCCAGTATTATTCTTTCTCCTTCTGACTAATTTTGTTTAGCATCATCCCTTTCAATCTCTGTGGTTTTATTGACAATTGACTTGTGTCCCAAAATATGGAGTGTTCTTGAAGAAATCCCATGTTCAATGAATAAATATGTTTATGTAACAGTCTTTTTTTGGTAGGTGTTTTATATATATATATATATATATATATATATATAAAAAACATAAAATACATTATATTATATATATAATACATAAAGTATATTATATATAATATACATAATATATATTAATACAACATTATTGTATATTATGTATATTAAATATAATACTATATTGTATTATATTATATTATAATTAGAGCTATTTGCTCTAATTCCTAGTGTAGAGATGTTGCTTCCTTATATAACTTTATTCTGTAGACTTATCTACTGTTGTAAGTTGGGTATTAAGGTTCACTATATTGTGTATATTGTGTTGTTATCAATATCCCTTTTAAGTACTCTTATTGTCTTTTATATCTTTGTGGTCTATCATTTCGGGCAAGCATATTTATTTATAAGTGTTATTTCTTCTTGCATCAAGCCTTAATCATAATAGACTATCCCTCCTTATCTCTTTTTTTCTCTCTAATTGAAAGTCTATTTTATCTAAGATAAATACAGCTAATCCTGATATTTTTGGTTACCTGTCTTGTGTAACTATCTTCCAACCTTTAATTCTAACTCTGATTGCCTTTGTTGGTAAGTTTCCTATAAACAGCAGAACGTTGATTTTGTTTAGAAATCCATTCAGCCACACTTTATATTTTTGACTGGTGAGTTTATGGCATTTAATATATTGATGTTGATTATTGAGATAAAAGATTTTTTGACTACTTGTTATGTTTTTGTTTTGTGTGTCTTGTCTTTTAATTTTCTTTCTGAGAGCCTGATATTATGTTTTGTATAGGTTCCATTTCCATTGTCTTACTTGTTGTATTATTTTTTGTTTGAAGGTTCTACTGAAGGTAGTATACGGTGGACTATTTTTGTGACCCATTATTGTACTACCTGGTCCCTGGATAGTTCTTCTGGCTCAAATTGTTACTTTTGTTCTCCTCTTCTTCCTCCATGTTAAGTGTCTATGTGTTTTTACCTAGATGTTCATTGTTATGTTTCTATGTAATAACCCCTCTAAGATTTCTTTAATATGTGGGTTGGTGTTGATAAATTTTATTTTTTGCTTTTCAGTGAAGGTTCTTACTCTTCCTTCTATCTTGAGTGTTAATCTTGCTGAGCACAGGAATCTGTGCTCCTCCCTATCTTGTATTCTACTGGCCATTTATTATTTTAAATAAAATGCACTTAAGTTTCCCCACTCCTTTCAGTTGGGTTGATGTTGCTATTGTGTTTCCTGATAATCAGTGTTTCCCTGAGGGGTTTTGACTTTGTTTTCCTCCACTTTGTTGTGTGTGCAGAAACGGAGCCTGGTGTTTATACACTGCCACCTTCCTGCTGGACTCTGCGTTTTGGAGGAAATTCATAGAAAAGTTCAAATACGTTTACCACTTTGTTAAAATTACCAAATTATAGATTTCCCTTCCAGTGAAGTCTGGATAACATTGTTACTATGCTTATTGTCTACATTGGTAAAATTGCCAACAGAAGATTCAAGTAAGTTATTACATTCATGTCACCTAAAAGAACTCTCTCCTGAGTTATATTTTGTATTATCCCCAAGCACAACAAATACCACCATTAAAAAGCATTTATGATTATCTCCCCTTAGCTATTGTGCTATGCCATGACAAGCATAGATCTATGTTCTCAGTGAAGATCAAGTTCACATGAAAGTATGCCAGGTAGAAAAGGGAAGTCAAGTTACATTCATTATGGATGAAGAGAAAAAGCAAGAAAAAGAGAGGGGGAGTCAATGAATAAAAAATAACCATTCATTCATTGGTAGGGCAGAGTCCCCTTAAATACAAGATTAAAACATCAAAATATGTATGCAACATTGTTGGAATCGTTTATGGAAAACTATCACTGTGTGTTTATAGTGAGATGTATTCAAGCAACAGACTTGAATTTCAAGAGTTGTTTAAACTCTAGAGACATAGCTTGGCAAAACAGAGAAAAGAGAAAGAAAAATTGAGGCAACTCTAGTTCAGGGAAGAATCAGATGATGAAGTGAGGTGAAAAATCTATGACCATCCTTTCCATCCATTTTGTTCCTATTTGGTACTTGATATTCATGCACATATTTTGAAAGCATATGTTGCAAGTCTATGCAAAAGTCTGTACTAAAGAAACAGATGGGTGGACAGGGAAGAAGTAGTATTAGTTAGAGAAATAGTTATCACATCTTTCCCATCTTTTGAGACTACTCAAAGGACTAGGTCAAAAATAAAATCTAACAAGAGAAAATACACCCAGAGGTTAGAAGTTAGAAAGGAACATATTCAGCAGTATAAACAAATAAAAAATATGAAAGAATAAATAGACATGTGCACTATTTGGCACAGAAAATATTAAGTGTTTCTAATACATAAAAATGAAAATAAATGATAAGGTTAATTAAGAAGTCTGTGCTATAAAGTACACAAAATGAGTGAAAATAAGAAATGTTAAGATGCTCTCTATATTTGAAAATTTCGTAGGAACCTATGTAAAATATTCCATAACTGTCATACATTTTTATATTTTCCAACCCCCATTGCACCATTAAGTGAAGAAGCAATGCAACATTGGTGTTATAAAACACACACAATTGCTACGGAACTCTAAAACAGCACCAATAGAGATCTATAAAAATAACTACTCTTGCAGAAAATTGGAGTAAATGT
This sequence comes from Scalopus aquaticus, assembly GCA_004024925.1. Classification (NCBI taxonomy): domain Eukaryota; kingdom Metazoa; phylum Chordata; class Mammalia; order Eulipotyphla; family Talpidae; genus Scalopus; species Scalopus aquaticus. Next base: position 103,728 of record PVIJ01001223.1, on the reverse strand, counting down.
AGTTTTCACTATTCCTCCTACTAAGCACAGCTATAAACATTGACCATTAAATGTAAAAGGAGCATAAGTAGACTCCCAAAAGGTGCAGAGAAGAGGAAGACTAGCTAGGGAATCTGGCATCCAGAGAATGACACAGTGGTAAATTCTTTGAGTTTTCGTTATTTAGTCCACATCCCCAGTTACATACTGGGAAAACTGGCAGTCAGTAAAAGTCAAAGTACTATTCCAAAAAGCACCAAGAAAAGTCTGTTTTCTACAATAAAAAGACAAAGAAAGGGACAGCCTAGAAAAACAGAAAACTTTTTTAATAATAACCACTTTGCTTTGCCAAAACTAAAAGAACAAAACAAACAAACACAAAAAGTGGAAGCTTAGTGTGACATTAAACTTCTACAAGTAGAGATTGTAACGACACAGTCCAACCACGCAACTTGGTGGTGTCTGAAAAGTCTGAGGCGGGAGCTGATACTTTCACTGCTGCTAGGTCATAACAAATCATACAACACTGCCACACCACACCTCCATGCCAGTGAAAGCCATGTGAGGAGTTCAGACTTTCATCCACACCCTGCTGGAGTAGTATCAAGGAGGTGTCAAACATTGTGGAGAGTCAAGAATTTCAAGTCTAAAGGTGATGATGAACCAAGATCAATCCCTTTATTTATGGTGTCCTTGGTGATCAAGTGGGGAGATTGAACGCCCCATCCCCACCAACAGTAATGGAAAGTCACTCATCAAAACCTGAGAGTAATCATAGAATGCAAAAAGGTGGTAGATTGCTCCAGCCCCCATTGTTCCTCTGATTAATATTATAGGCTTTGAAACCCAAGAATTAAATGAGTCTGTAGATTTTAGTTTGGTATTTTCTGATTTTGCTATCAAGGTAATCTTAACTTCATATGATGAGTTGGGAATGTTTTCTGGAAGAGATTGTGTAAAATTGATGCAGATTCTTATTTAGATATTTAATAGCTATCTTCAATGAAACCACTTGGATCTGAAAATTTTATGCATTTAATCAATACATTTCCCATATAGTTATAGTGCTATTCAAATTATTTATTTTATATTGGGTGAGTTTGTCATTAGCGACTTTTGAGCAATTGATCCTCTTCTTTTAAGTTGTCAAATTTATGTGTATAAAATTGATAGCAATAGTCCATATCATTTAGATATCTATAGGGTATTTGATTTGTGGTGATTGGAAAGGGAGAAACAGATGGGTATAACTATAAAGTGGTGGGTTCAGAAAAAAAATCTTTGAGATGATTGGGAAAAAATCTGTAATTTAATTGTGACAGTGATTACTTACAACTCCAGCAATATCAGCAACACCAGGGAGCTTACTAGAAATGCAAATTCTTAGTCTTAATCTATATTTGCTGAATCAGGTACCCTTAAATTGGGACCACATAGTTTGTATTTTCATAAGTCCATCAGGAGATTCTAATGAATGCTCTACTTTGAGAACCCTGTCCAGAGCCGGTAAATCCCAATCTTGAAAGAAAACATGAATATAAACTAAAGAAGACTATATATTTTCTTGGAAGTTCATATTCATATGAATGTCATATGAAAAATTTACAGGCGTCCCACATTGTTGTGCCCAGAAGATTCTTTCATAGAGTAATATATTCAAGGTTGTTAAGCATTAATGTTGTGTATTCAAATTCAGAAAAGTAGTCACTAAAATAATACCAATTGTATGCTGTTCATTCACTTTGTAGACCCAGATCTAAATTAAAAGTTTAGAAAGTTAAATTTAAGGTCATATTTAAATTGAAAGTGACTTTGAACAATGGAAAATTGAACTATATTTCTGTCTGCCTCACAGGATTCCTTTAGGTTATATAATATAACTTATTTGAAGGATCTGTGAAATGCCTCAAGTGCTTCATGAATAGGTTCTATTAGCACAATCAATTATTTTATTAATAGTTTCATATTAAACTTACAATTTATTAATATTGGACAACTCCCAATGACAACTGACTACACATGCTATCTCTAAACTTCACAAGAACTTGCAGGACAATTATATCTATATATGGATGTGTTGAATCTAAATTACCTGGAGGTGACTGAGATCAGATTTAAACAGGCTAGGGTGTACTTAATAAAACACTCTTCCCTCTCACTGTACCTTTGAGCCTTACTTGTCACAAGACCACTTATTGAACACCAAGAAAATATCATGAGCTAATTTTCTTAGTAAGTTTTCAGTTTAAAACATGTTCAGGTTATCAAGGATTGACTTCACGGTAGAAGAAAAAATGTCATATGTGGTTGCAGAAAAAGTAACTCATTTTTAGTAAGTGACTTCTTGACAAAGGGAATATTTTGTGAATTTCTTTGTAAAGAATAGAATGAAGTTAATTTTAGCTGGAGAAAGTAGATAAAAATATGCTTAGAGGTGATAGTTGGGAGAAAAAAAGATGTCAGTAATATTTAGACTGGCTTTCTAGTACATATCCTCAACTAAGCAAATTTCTATTATTTTTAGTTTATTTTTAGATGAAGTCCTTTTTTTCTCACAATGTTTTTAATTTTTAGATAGTATTTTATTCCTCCCTTCAGGTGTAGTCTCCGTAGTTCTCCTACCATTATAGCCCCTGTGAACCATCCCCATAGCCCACTATGCTGCTCCCTCCGTTGTTTTGATCTTTTTCTCCCACATCCCTTCTCTCCACACCCCCCCCTTCCAGATCTATGGTCAGCTTGCAAGTTTTGTCTTTTTCTCACCCTTTGATTTCTCTATATTCCACATAAAAGTGAAGCTATCCCATATTTATCTTTTTTCTTCTGACTTATTTCACTTGACACGATCCCTTCCAGCTCCATTCTTGTTGCTGCAAATGGCATGAGTTTATGTTTTTTTATAGTTAAGTAGAATTCCATTGTGTATATGTGTATGTCTGTATACATATATATAACACACATACATACACACACACACACACACCATATTTTCTTTTCCACTCATCTGTTTGGGGCTTTAGTTTGTTTCCATATCTTGACTATTGTAAATAATGCTGCAATAAACATAGACATGCAGGTTTCCTTTTATTTATTTATTTTTTATTTTTTTAATATATATTTGTATTGTTATTTATGTCTTTTACATTTTGTATTCCCCTTGGGTAGCCCAGCACCAATTCACCCGTGATCCATCTCCATGATCCCTTGTGTTCTTTTCTATTCCATTTTGTGCACTTTTCCTTCCCTCCTTCTGCCTCCCCCACCCCGCCCCCTGCTGATTGTCTCTCTCCTATTTGGTTTCCTTATAGTCCTGTTATAAGTGAAACCATTCAATATTTTTCTCTTTCTTTCTGGCTTATTTCACTGAGTATGATCCCCTCTAATTCCATCCATGTCGCTGCAAATTGCATGTGTTTATCTTCTTTCCATGATGAATAGTATTCCATTGTGTATATGTACCACATCTTCTTGA